>JAYESA010000234.1:0-310363 GCA_036927795.1 Iris macrosiphon
CAAGTGTCCTAGGTTATAATGTACTTGATAAAACAAGTACGAGAATGTAAAGGGTCACGCATGTCCATCTCTAAATAACGTATCCAACTCCGCGTACGGGGTTGGCACCCGACTATTAATCGGATGCTAAGTAGGCCATACGGTCCTAGGTTTACGCATGTTCAACAATATAAATAAGCAAGATAAATATTAATACTACATAATTTGGCAAGGTACACTTGCCTGGGATTGGAATACCAGTAGCGATCCCTGTATCCGTGGGTTCCGTAAATACTCCTCCAAAAACTGAAATGAACATTACCAACAGTCTCAGAAAATAGAAAATAGCTAGAAATGCCTGTCCTTAAGTCCAGTTTGGACACAAGGCAAAAACGATACTTCCTAGACAAAGCGGGGTCCATATGTGGGCCGCTTTGTACCGAAAACTGGGTCAGGGTCAAAGGTCTCCAAAATTATTCAACTTAGTGTCAACAAGTCAGGAACGATGATACGAACCCAACGGAACTTCCAGAATTGGATTCCGATGAGCCGTTCTCAAAATTGCCCGTCAAGTGGAGCTGTGGGGCCCACGATACGCGATTTTCAACTTTCCCAGAATCAAACCAAACTTGGCTCACAGGACCAGCGTATTGCTACGAGTCCGTTGGCATAAGTTTCGTCTCGATCCGACGTGTGTACACTAAGTTACAGCGACAAACAGAAAAGTCAGATACGGGACGTTGTCCGCGGATACGCACTGATTCCGGTGTGCACGCACATCCGAATCAACTTCTGCAAAATCTCGCACGTCCGTATCAACGACGCGCACATATCGGTGAAGACCGCACGTGACCAAGTCGTCCCGTTTGGTGGAGCGTACTCAATTCCGGGGTGAAACAGGGCATTGGTTTTCCTGTTTTTGGATCGCGGTTCGCGATCACCACAGGTCGCGATGCACCGAGCGGTTTGCTCGGGCACCGAGGGGTCATGCAGGTTACGCGATGCAACAAACGGAATTAAAAACGGGACAGCGAGGAGAAAGTTATGAGTACCTGAACAGGGCTCCGGAGAACTGCGAATTCTCGTGTTCGTGTGTCTTCTCGACACAGTTCCTGTGTCCTGGCTGCCGTGTCCGGGCTTAGGGCTAGGGTTTCTGTGTCGTCCTGGTCGCCGAAGACTTCGCCGGAGGGGTGCTGGGGGCGCGGAAGCGTGCTGGGGCAGCGCAGGCGGCCGGCGCTCGAGGGGCGGCAGGCCGGAGTCGGGCTAGGGGTCGGAGATTCTGGACGGAAAGGAGGGAAGAGAGGGAGGCCAGGCTCGCTCGGGGGATTCTGGAGGAGGCTCACGGCGGGGAAGCGGCGGATCTGGAGGTAGAGCCGGATTAGGAGGAGGAGGTCAGGCGGCAAGGCGGTGCTGGTGTGGGAGTTCGTCGGAGAAGAGGGGAAAGGCGGTGGAGGAGTGGTGGACCGCAGGTTTAAATAGGGCCAGGGGGAGGTGGAGCGGCCGGAGGTTGCCGGAATAGGAAGGGGAAGCGCCGGAGTCGAAAGGGCGACCGGTGGGAAGGGGAACCGGAGCGGCGCGGCTGCCGGCGGCGGGGACGCGAGGAGTCGGCTGCGGAGGCGTTTGGGAGAGGAGAAGTTGCGGGTCGGGCTGACGGGCGGACGGGTCGGGTCGGGTCTGACCCGGATCCGACCCGCTAGCTGAGCGGTCCGGTTCGAGTAGACCGGCCGGTCCGGTTCGGGTCTATTTTGGGTTTAAATAATTAATTTAAATAATTCAATAGTTTTTAATGCTTTAAAAATCTATCCGGAATCCAATAAATTCTCGGAAAATTACCCTATGTCCGGTTTTCAATTTTACACTAGAAAATATAATTTTCATCATATTTTAATATTATTTAATATCTTTTAAAAATTCATTTCAATTCAGACTACCTTATTTTATTTGGTTAAAATTACAGAAAAATGCTAATTAATTCCAGAAAATTAAATTTTAAAATACTAAAATTTTCAGGTGATTACAATCTACCCCCCTTAAGAAAATTGCGTCCTCGCAATTAAAGATTAAGCTACTAAAGAACAGAATTATGGGATTTACAAAAAATTTACTTAGGATATACCTGCATCCTCGAATAAATGGGGATATCACTGGCGCATGATATCCTCCCTCTCCTAGATAGATTCACCAGGTGAGTGTTGCTTCCAAGCCACACGAACCAGTTTAATTGTCTGCCCTCGCAGTGTCTTCTCACTGGTGCCGAGTATACCCACTGGTTGTTCTTCATATCTCAGGCTTGGGCCTACTGCGATCTCAGAATGATCAACTACGTGTCTTGGGTCAGTCACGTACCTTCTCAGCTGTGAGACATAGAATACATTATGCACTCCCTCTAAAGATGGAGGTAATGCAAGACGATAGGCCACCTCACCAATGCGCTCCAGAATATCAAAGGGCCCAATGTACCTTGTACTCAACTTGCCTCTGCTCCCAAAGCGAATTATACCTCGAGTAGGTAAAATTCTCAAGAATACATGTTCTCCTTCCTTGAACTCCAGGGGACGTCGGTGTGTATCAGCCCAATGCTTCTGTCTGTCCTGAGCTGCACGAAGATAATTCTGGATTTGTTTCACCTTCTCCACTGTTTGCATTACCAACTTTGGACCCAATATTTGACGTTCTCCAACGTCACTCCAGCATATCGGCGATCTGCACTTCCTACCGTACAACGCATCGAAAGGTGCCATCTGGATGCTTGCATGATAACTGTTGTTGTATGAGAACTCCACCAAATGCAAATGATCTTCCCAAGACCCTCCAAAGTCTAACATACATGATCGCAGCATATCCTCCAAGATCTGGATTGTACGTTCTGACTGACCATCTGTTTGTGGATGATAGGCAGTGCTGAATTTGAGTCTGGTGCCAAGACTCTCTTGCATGCTTCTCCAAAAATGAGATATAAATCTCGAGTCTCGATCTGATACAATACTAACCGGCACTCCATGCAATCTTACGATTTGTCGCATATACATGTCGGCTAGTACCTCTGTGGACTGTCCAACTCTAAACGGCAAGAAATGTGCCGATTTAGTGAGTCGATCCACGATAACCCATATCGTATCTCTTCCGCTGGGGATCCTTGGGAATCCTGTGACGAAATCCATGGTGATATGTTCCCACTTCCATTCTGGTATGGGAAGCGACTGCAGCATTCCTGCAGTCCTCTGATGCTCTGCTTTCACTTGTTGGCATACTAAACATTTAGCTACAAATCTTGCAATCTCCCTCTTCACTCCATGCCACCAATAATACTGCCTTAGATCTCGATACATCTTTGTTCCTCCTGGATGAACAGAGTATATGGAGCTATGTGCTTCAGTCATTAACTCCTGTCTTAATTCTCTATTTGGAACATATAGGCGATCTCCGCACCTTAATCTTCCATCCTCATGTATGCGAAGTTCCGTCTGCATGCCTGCTTCTGTCTTCTCTCTGAGTCTTCGAAATCTAGCATCAGTAGGCAAAGCTTCCTTAATCCTCTCCACAAGCGATGAATTCAATTCTAGATTAGCCAGCAAGCCACTCTGTCCTGGTAAAATAACTTCTATCTGAAGCTCCTGTAGATCTTTCAATAGCTCAGGCTGCATCGTCAAGAAATAAGTCGTAGGCTTCCTGCTAAGTGCGTCTGCTACTACATTCACCTTCCTTGGGTGGTACTGCAGATCTATATCAAAGTCCACCATCAACTCAAGCCAGCGTCTTTGCCTCATGTTAAGCTCCTTCTGAGTATATACATACTTCAGACTTTTGTGATCAGTAAAGATTTCCACCTTCTCTCCGTAAAGATAGTGCCTCCAAATCTTCAATGCAAATATTACTGCAGCTAGCTCCAGATCATGCGTTGGATAGTTCTTCTCATGGATCTTCAATTGTCTCGATGCATAAGCAATAACTTTGCCATGTTGCATTAAAACACATCCTAGGCCACTACCTGACGCATCGTTATAAACAATAAAACCACCTGACCCTGAAGGAAGAGTCAAAATTGGTGCTGTTGTTAGACGCCTCTTCAATTCTTCAAAGGCCTTCTGACATTCTTCTGTCCATGCAAACTCCTGATCTTTACATGTCAACTTCGTCATCGGCTCCGCAATCCTTGAGAAATTTTCTACGAACCTTTTGTAATATCCAGCAAGTCCTAGAAAACTTCTCACTTCAGCAACTGATGTTAGTATAGGCCAAGTCTCAATGGCAGCAACCTTCTCTGGATCAACTGACAGGCCTTCTCCTGAGATAATATATCCTAGGAAAGACACCTTATCCATACAAAACTCATATTTACTGAGCTTAGCATATAGCTTCTCCTGCCTCAACGTCTCTAGCACGATTCTGAGATGCTCCTCGTGCTCTTCGTGGATTTTGGAATATACCAGAATATCATCAATAAACACAACCATAAATTTATCCAAGTACTGATGGAAAAATTGGTTCATCAAGCTTATGAACACAGCAAGCGCGTTGGTTAAACCAAACGGCATTACTAAGAACTCATAGTGTCCATACTTAGTCCTGAAGGCTGTCTTCGGGATATCTTTCTTCCTCACTCTAATCTGGTGATAACCGGATCTAAGGTCAATCTTCGAGAATACCTTAGCTCCACTCAATTGATCAAATAAGTCATCAATGCGAGACAAGGGATACCAGTTCTTAATGGTCACAGCGTTTAACGCCCTGTAATCAATACACAGGCGAACTGTTCCATCCTTCTTCGGTACAAAAAGTATGGGTGCTCCCCAAGGTGAAACACTGGGCCGGATGAAACCCTTCTCCAGAAGATCATCAACTTGATTCTTCAACTCCACTAACTCCTTAGGTGCTAGCTGATATACCGATGAAGTGATAGGCTCTGCTCCTGGAGTTAAGTCTATTGTGAATTCTATTTCTCGATCAGGTGGTAAACCTGGAAGATCATCGGGAAATACATCCACAAACTCTGATATGACTCTTGGGTAACCTGACTCTCCTTCTACAGATAATACCCTAAGAGTTGGCCGAACACCTTGCTCTACAGCTCCCCGAAGAAACTCAAACTCTGAATGTCCAGGTGGTCTAAATATAATCTTTCCAAGCCGACAATCAAGAGTCGCATGATACTGACTTAACTAGTCTATACCAAGTACAACATCATAGTCAGGCATAAAAAAGATCAGAAATTGGGCTCGCATCTCTCTTCCACAGACTACTACCGAACATGATCTACAGATATCACTAACCGGTATAATTCTACCTCCCGTAAGAATTCTCTTAGTCTTCGGAAGGGGTGCAGTAGCTACTCTATGGGTGACTACGAAGCTAGCAGCTATGAATGAATGCGATGCTCCAGAATCAAATAAAGCTACAGTAGGTAATGAAGCTACTAAAATAGTACCTGCTATAACTTCTCCAGCAGTAGCTTCTTCCTGAACAGCCAATGCAAATGCCTGACCTCGTCCCTGAGCTGGACCCCTCTGCCGACGAGCCTGCTGGAATAGTGCTGCCTGAGGTGGCAATGGTGGTCTCTGCTGATATCCTCCTGGAGCTGGTGGTCTAACTCCTCTAACTCCCGTCTGCGGTGCTCCCACTGCTGGATAATCTGGCCTTGGTGCAGGTAAAGCTAGTCGTGGTGCTCCCTCTCTGTGTTCAGAGCAGTCCCTGGATAGATGCTGGTTGGATCCGCAAACCAGGCACAGTCCCAATTTGCGTCTGCACTCCTTTTCAATGCGACCTAACTTGCCACAGAAATGACAAGTAGGTAGGGTTCTTGGTGCTGCTCTTTGAGGTAGATTCTTCTGGAGTCGCTTTGCAGAATCCCCCTGTGATGCCTTGGATGGTACTGAGGTAAATAGCCGTTTTAGACTTGACTCCCTCCTGGTGACGCGCTCCATGCGTCGTGCTGCAGCAAGGACGTCGGTGTACGATGTAGGTGCAACAGATCCGATCAACCTCTGAAGCTCGAACCTGAGTCCGTCAAAGAACTTTTCTGCCTTCTCTTCTTCGGTGGGAATTAGAGAAGGGGCAAAACGACTCAGGCGAATAAATTCGACATTATACTCCTCCACCGTCATATTGTCTTGGATGAGGCGGTTGAACTTGTCTCGGAGTTCTGACCTAGCAACAGCTGGGATATACATGTAAAACCCCTATTTTAAAAAAAATGTATTTATTATTATTAATTAATAATTTAATTATGTAATTATGTGCTAAATAGGAGAAATAGATTTTTAATAATTTTTATTTTAGGTGTTCGGGCACTTAGAGGATTTATGGGATCATTAGAAATTTTTCGAAATTTATTCCATGTAGGAGACCCCTTGAGCAGTTGCTAGCCTAACGGTGTGCATTATTTAATCCATAATTTTTTTTATGAGTATATATATATATATATACAAATATATATGTATGCATATATATATTTTATAAAGAAAAAGGAAAAGAAAAGAAAAGAAAAGAAAAGAAGAAGAATTAATATAAACTAATAATACTAATAAACTAATAATAATAATAATTAATAACCAAAGCAAGCAATTCCAACAAAGCAACTTAAGCAAACTAGCAAACCAACCATTCCACAACACCATTCCCACAAAGCCACCAGCAAACCATTACAACTATTCACTATTATATATATATAATAGTTACATATATATTTAATAACTATTAGTAATAACTAATATTATTCCAACTTACTAGCAAACTTGCTAGCAAAACACTAGCAAAACTCTCCCCACAAGCAACACAGCACGTTAACAAATCCCTTCCAAAACTTAAGACCTGACCCCCCTATTCCTATACCATCACAGACCCCTTCCCCCCCCCACCCCCGCGGGTCTTTAAACAAACCCACTATCTCTTCCCCTATATATATATATATATATATATATATATATATATATATATATATATATTATATCTCTAAACCCTAACCTAAAATCTCCAGACCCTCCTCTTATCATCTAGACCTAGAAAGAGCCGCCACCGCAGCCAGAGAACCCCGCCAGGCCGTCCAAACCATCCCGACGACCCCGACCTCGCGCACTGCAGATTTCCATACGAGGCACCTTCGCTCCGGAGTTGTTTCCCGTCGACTCGCTCAACCAAACGTCGTTCCGTCTTCACCGGTATGCTCAACCCTTAACCCTCTTTCATATTTGTATAATAGCAGACCTCGAACAACGTGTACCCATAGGCAAAAATAGCGTCCAAGTTAGCGCGAGCAGACTGAATTCTGAGATCGCAGAAAACTGCGGTGACCACCCATATTGCCGAGTTCGTATCTCCCACCACAGACATCTGAATTCGGTGATTCTTTTTGATATGTGTAGAATACTTGACCTAGTTTATTTTTTGTTAAATAACCCTAGATTATTAGCTGCTGTGGACATAATTAAATTCGTCACAAAATCCCGCGAACCCACTTTTTCCAGAATTCCAAAAGTTGTGAAACGGAGCGCGCCCCGACAAACGGGATCGCCCCGCCGTGTACCAAGTGTACCGAACGGTGCACACAGCATAACCGGATACGTAAAAATTCGTGGGAACTAATTCGGACGCGTGTGCGCACCGAAATCAGGCCGTATCCGCGGACACACCCCGTGTCACAAATTTTGTGGAACTCGTGCGTATTTTGTGCACGCTTGTCAGATTACGACGAAACTTGTGCCACTGGACTCGTGGTAACGCGCTGGTCCTGTGAGCGAAATTTCACGCAATTCTGAGACGATTGACCAAATTGCCAATTGGCGGGCCCCACAGTTGACTTTTTGGACAAAATTGTGTTCGGCTCATCGAAATCTATATTTGGACATACCGTTGGGTTCGTATTGACATCTAGAGTTGTTTGACCTATAATTTGTCCCATTTAGAGACTGTTATCCTTGGCACACTTTTCGGTGCAAAGTGGGCTACCCATGGACCCCACTTTTACCCGAAATTACCGTTTTGCCCCTGTGTCCAAATTGGACGAAAGGGAAGTGTTTTTTAGCTATTTTGCTTATTCTGGGAACGTTGGTGATATTTATTTCAGTATTCGGAGACATTTGTTCTGCGGCCATAGCTTCTGATCTTGTGTGTTGGACTTCGGGACGTTATACTTTGCAGCTTTCTTGTCAGGCAAGATATCTTGCCAAGTTGTTTACAGTATTTTACATGCTTAGTATATTTCTGTATATTTATTGTAATTCTGTTTATTTATTGCATGTGTAGTTCCTTTCAGTCATTACTATATATTAGATATGTTGACACACACTTGACACTTAGTATCATAGAGGACAATCATTAGGCGTATGGGCTTTTAGCCACTCTGGTAAACCATAGTCACTAGCACGCACTATGGTGGTCGTGTCCGATGGTCACTACCCCAGAGGTATGTCGATTGATGGAGTCCGAGGGTCGCTACCCCAGAGGTATGTCGGCTGATGATGTCCACTGACGAGCGTGAGGTTGTAAGGATTAGATCGAGTAGCCTACCCTTGCCCATACGTCAAAAAGTTGTCCTTATTTGCATTCATATAGATTGTCTTGTACAGCGTATTATTTATTTTCAAATTATATGCATGTTTACTGTATTCAAGTTGTCTCGCTTTTCTGTATCTTGTTACGTCCCTCTGAGGACCTGGTCCTCTGCCAGGTGTATCTGCTCTTGAGTATTTGCAGGAGTACGGGCCTGGACCTGACGCATTACTTTTTGCCGAGGAGGTCTTACCTTCTGAGCATCTTTGAGTACATCTAGCGATGGATTTTTTGCTGATACACTTCTGTCTTCACATTATTTTATATTGGAGACTTTATACTCCTCTCTCATTTTAGTTTTGGATATAGTCTTTGGTAGTGGATTTGTCTCCACCCGACTATTATTTCGAATATTTCAGACTCCTTATTCTAGTTTAGTATTTCTTTTCTATGACTTGTTGTGTGGATGAGATTAGCATATCTGTGACTTGTGACATTATATATACCACATGTGAGTTTATATTCATATTACAGCGTACGTATGGGTTGTGGTTTCCATATATTGGAGTTGCCATATCCATGCGGCTGGCATGCTTACGTGTTCTAGTCCTACGTATTATTGGGACTGGGGCGTGACATATTTTTGTGGTGGCCCATGCAGGTCTCGAGTTAGCCGTTTCGGTTACATCACTGTACCGAGCGGACCTGCACCTAGGATTAGAATTTTAGATCTCATCCATACTTGACTATAACTTACCTTCCTTCCAACATGTCCTACTTAAGTTCTTGCATCCTGCTTGATTCATGTACTCTTCTTAATCCTTCGTCCATCTCTTGCAGAGAGATGAATTTGCATAACGGGCATGCCACCACCGGGGACAACACGTCTCCAAGGGACGACGACCAACCACTAGGAGTGACCTCAACACCACCTCTTTTTCCTGGACCGGATGGACCGATTAGCAATCCAATTCCATCAACCCCCTCCACGATACCTAATAGGACTTTTCCAGCTCTACTAGCACCGCAAGATGGCCAAGCGCAGCTGTTCCAATTCTTTCAGATGATAATACAGGAACAGAGGCAGCAAATAACAGAGTAGAGGCTAGAATTTCTGGCAGCACTTGAGAGATTGGCTGCACTAGCCCCTATACCAACCCAGGCACTAGTTTAAGTACCACAATCTCGGGTTGGTTCAGTCAAGGACTTTGTGCAGATGGGCCCTAAGCCATATAAGGGCAATGAGAGTCCAGAGGAGACCACGAACTGGATTGCCAATACCAAGAAGTTGTTAGAGGCATCACAACTACCTACTGACCTATGGATGATAGGCGTGAGGACTCAGTTAGAAGGCAACGCACATTACTGGTGGGAATCAATGGAGCGCCAGTTGGGTACGCGTCAGACTTGGGAATAATTCTTGGAATGCTTTGAGAGGAAGTACTTCCTGGATACTGTAAGGGACGCATTGTACGATCAGTTCCTCCATCTAGAGCAAGGGGACAAGACGGTTGATGAGTATGACACAGAGTTTAGCCGTCTCAGTAAGTATGGCACAGTCCTAATACCTAATGACTTAGAGAAGGCTAAGAGGTTTCACCGTGGGCTGACTCGGGAGCTCCAGCACTACACTAGCTCACATTTCCGGATCTCTTATGCCGAGTTATTGATAGAGGCCAGGATCTAGGAGACCATCAGCAAAGGCAACAGAATTCAACCGAGAATTTATCAGGGACTAGTAAGGACACAGCAAGGAGGACCCATTAGACACCCTTTGACACGCCAGCAACCAGATAGTGCTGCACCATATCCAACCAAGGAGCTCCGTACTTGTCACTATTGTGGAAGGACAGGTCATATTCTAAGAGACTGTCATCGTCGATTGGGACTGTACATGGTATGTGGATCAAGTCACCATCAAGCTCGAGAGTGTCCTCAGCAGAACCCAGGGTCTATGGCATTAAAATCAAGAACACAGCATATACCCTCAAGTATAGAAGACCAAAGGGACCCACCACTGCTTCTACAGTCTGCATAAATGGAGGGGACTAGACCCCAGTTGATCAATCAAGGACAAGGCCAAGCACTCATTATGACAAGTATGGGAGAGAAGACACAGTAAGCCGTAGATACAGGTATGACCTTTTAGTTATAATTGACTTTGCATACTCATAACCCCATTGTGACACAAGATCTTAGATGTATAAATAGATATAGAATTATATATATGGTAGCTTAGCAGTTATGAGGATGTATGTATATTCTACCCAGATGGCATACACGCGATACTAATGGATGACGTGAGTAGCAGTAGTAGTATTCTTCCATATTCTTATCTCGCCCTCTTGGGGTGACTCATCTTCTCCTTTTATATTCATTCCTTATCTCGTGCTTAACTCTTTCTATCATAGTCGTATCTTTCGTGCCATTATGAATTATTAATTTATATCAACCTTATCCTTATTTTGTTAGTTAAAACATAAATGTGTTAGTAATGCTTGATAACTAAGGATGAGTTCTTAATATATGTATATGCACTATAGCAAGATCTGTATTCTTTATCAGTTTAACCCTTAAGTAGCTCCATGTAGCCTAGTAGAAATTGTTAGATTATTTGAGATAGATCCTACCCCTAATAGTTAGTCGAGACCTTAAGTGTTTCCCTAAAACCTATACTATGCCTAGGAAAGAGTTGAAGGCACTTGTTACGAACTGATGACTATGACAAATCGCTGACGAGGTAGCGACAGTTGCAGCCAGACGATTATGATAGAGTAGTCGAATTACTTGCAGCCATACTGGCCAGGTGGCGTGGCAGTATTAGACTATGATACTTGACGGTTATGGGAAAAAGTCATAGTTATGAGATTCCAGACAGGTATCCCAAGATTCTCGACCCAATAAATATAATTGCCTTATAATCTAGACAATAGCTTCAAAGAAGGTGACCATTAGTACAATTCTTGTAAGTTGGGTAGTGTAGACGAGTTAGAGGATGATAAAATAGTGTATGGACAATAGATGAGAAAGTGTTAGAATGGCAGACAATGAGTTTTAGGAGTCCTTCTAGATACCAATGTAGTGTAGTAGCTATAGTTATCATTATGAATATGGGTTAGTGTCAATTTCGAGGACGAAATTTTTGTAAGTTGGGTAGAATATAAAACCCCTATTTAAAAAAAAAACCGTATTTATTATTTTTTATTATTAATTAATAATTTAATTATGTAATTATGTGCTAAATAGGAGAAATAGATTTTTAATAATTTTTATTTTAGGTGTTCGGGCACTTAGAGGATTTATGGGATCATTAAGAATTTTTTAGAATTTATTCCATGTAGGAGACCCCTTGAGCAGTTGCTAGCCTAACGGTGTGCATTATTTAATCCATAATTTTTCTTATGAGTATATATATATATACAAATATATATGTATGCATATATATATTTTATAAAGAAAAAGGAAAAGAAAAGAAAAGAAAAGAAAAGAAGAAGAATTAATATAAACTAATAATACTAATAAACTAATAATAATAATAATTAATAACCAAAGCAAGCAATTCCAACAAAGCAACTTAAGCAAACTAGCAAACCAACCATTCCACAACACCATTCCCACAAAGCCACCAGCAAACCATTACAACTATTCACTATTATATATATATAATAGTTATATATATATTTAATAACTATTAGTAATAACTAATACTATTCCAACTTACTAGCAAACTTGCTAGCAAAACACTAGCAAAACTCTCCCCACAAGCAACACAGCACGTTAACAAATCCCTTCCAAAACTTAAGACCCGACCCCCCTATTCCTATACCATCACAGACCCCTTCCCCCCCCCCCCCCCCCGCGGGTCTTTAAACAAACCCACTATCTCTTCCCCTCTATTCATATATATATATATATATATATATATATATATATATATATATATATATATATATATATATATATATTATATCTCTAAACCCTAACCTAAAATCTCCAGACCCTCCTCTTCTCATCTAGACCTAGAAAGAGCCGCCATCGCAGCCAGAGAACCCCGCCAGGCCGTCCAAACCATCCCGACGACCCCGACCTCGTGCACTGCAGATTCCCACACGAGGCACCTTCGCTCCGGAGTTGTTTTCCCTCGACTCGCTCAACCAAACGTCGTTCCGTCTTCACCGGTATGCTCATCCCTTAATCCTCTTCCATATTTGTATAATAGCAGACCTCGAACAACGTGTACCCATAGGCAAAAATAGCGTCCAAGTTGGCACGAGCAGACCGAATTCTGGGATCGCAGAAAACTGCGGTGACCACTCATATTGCCGAGTTCGTATCTTCCACCACAGACATTCGAATTCGGTGATTCTTTTTGATATGTGTAGAATATTTGACTAGTTTATTTTCTGTTAAATAACCCTAGATTATTAGCTGCTATGGACAGAATTAAATTCGTCACAAAACCCCGCGTACCCACTTTTTCCAGAATTCCAAAAGTTATGAAACGGAGCGCGCCCCGCCAAACGGGACCGCCCCGCCGTGTACCAAGTGTACCGAACGGTGCACACAGTGTAACCGGACATGTAAAAATTTGTGAGAACTGATTCGAACGCGTGTGCGCGCCGGAATCAGGCCGTATCCGCGGACACACCCCGTATCGCAAATTTTGTGGAACTCGTGCGTATTTTGTGCACGCTTGTCAGATTGCGACGAAACTTGTGCCACTGGACTCGTGGTAACGCGCTGGTCCTGTGACCGAATTTTTACGCAATTTTGAGACGGTTGACCAAATCACCAATTGGCGGGCCCCACAGTTGACTTTTTGGACAAAATTGTGTTCGGCTCATCGAAATCCATATTTGGACATACCGTTGGGTTCGTATTGACATCTAGAGTTGTTTGACCTATAATTTGTCCCATTTAGAGACTGTTACCCTTGTCACGCTTTTCGGTGCAAAGTGGGCCACCCATGGACCCCACTTTTACCCAAAATTACCGTTTTGCCCCTGTGTCCAAATTGGACGAAAGGGAAGTGCTTTTTAGCTATTTTTCTTATTCTGGGAACGTTGGTGATATTTATTTCAGCATTCGGAGACATTTGTTCTGCGGCCATAGCTTCTGATCTTGTGTGTTGGACTTCGGGACGTTATACTTTGCAGCTTTCTTGCCAGGCAAGATACCTTGCCAAGTTATTTACAGTATTTTACATGCTTAGTATATTTTTGTATATTTATTGCAATTCTGTTTATTTATTGCATGTGTAGTTCCTTTCAGTCATTACTATATATTAGATATTTTGACACACACTTGACACTTAGTATCATAGAGGACAATCATTAGGCGTATGGGCTTTTAACCACTCTGGTAAACCATAGTCACTAGCACGCACTATGGTGGTCGTGTCCGATGGTCGCTACCCCAGAGGTATGTCGATTGATGGAGTCCGAGGGTCGCTACCCCAGAGGTATGTCGGCTGATGATGTCCACTGACGAGCGTGAGGTTGTGAGGATTAGATCGAGTAGCCTACCCTTGCCCATATATCAAAAAGTTGTCCTCATTTGTATTCATATAGATTGTCTTGTACAGCGTACTTATTTATTTTTAAATTATATGCATGTTTACTGTATTCAAGTTGTCTCACTTTTCTGTATCTTGTTACGTCCCTCTGAGGACCTGGTCCTCTGCCAAATGTATCTGCTCTTGAGTATTTACAGGAGTACGGGCCTGGACCTGACGTATTACTTTCTGCCGAGGAGGTCTTACCTTCTAAGCATCTTTGAGTACATCTAGCGATGGGTTTTTTTCCTGATACACTTCTGTCTTCACATTATTTTATATTGGAGACTTTATACTCCTCTCTCATTTTAGTTTTGAATATAGTCTATGGTAGTGGATTTGTCTCCACCCGACTATTATTTCAGATATTTCAGACTCCTTATTCTAGTTTAGTATTTCTTTTCTATGACTTGTTGTGTGGATGAGATTAGCATATCTGTGACTTGTGACATTATATATACCACATGTGAGTTTATATTCATATTACAGCGTACGTATGGGTTATGGTTTCCATATATTGGAGTTGCCATATCCATGCGGCTGGCATGCTTACGTGTTCTAGTCCTACGTATTATTGGGACTGGGGCATGATAATACATCTCTTGGAAGAGTCTGGAGAACTCCTCCCAAGTGACTCAGTCATGTCCGAGCCTCCTCTCTTCGGCTAGCCACCAATGGTGCGCATTGTCCGTCAGTTGCATCCGGACAGCAGTCATCCATCTCTCCCGCGGAAGTTCAGCTGCTTCCAACTGATGTTGTGTATTTGTGAGCCACTCATGCACTTCAGTTGGTCCTTCCTTGCCCGAAAAGCTACGGGGCTTGAGTTGACGGAAATCAGTGATAGATCCCGTCGCTGGTCGCCTAGCTTGCGGGTTCGCCTGCTCTAATGCGTATACTAGGCTGGTTCTCAGGTACTCTGTCTCCTGATGCTGCGTCTCCTGTTGAACTTGCTGTTGGGCTTGCATCATGGCGTAAAATATTTGAAACATCTGTTGCCCGTCCATTGTTTGCCCTGGGGGAAAGACAGGCATCTGTGGAGTGAACTGCGGCGGAGGTGGGATGTCGTCGCGCCTGAACCTTGAATTATGTTGTTCAGCTTGACCACTTTGAGAGGATTGCCCTCTGTTCTCTGGTGTAACTCCATCTCCATAGGTAACCACAGCATCTTGTGGTGTACTCAAAGGAATTTCATCTCCAATTCTTGGATCCATCTTTCTGCATCCAAAATAAACTTTATGAGAACGTTCATTAGAATCAAAGCAGGATACAAATCAAGTACTTAATTCGAATGCGATATAGAGTTTCAAAAAATGATTCAACAAATGGATGAGATCCTATAACCTATCCTATCCTTTTACAAGTTTGTTCGGTCCCTAAGTTGAAACCAAACAATTTTGTCGTTGACCTGCATGGGCCACCACAAAAACCATGTCATGCCCCAGTCCCAAAATACAAAGGGACTAGACACGTGGCAATGGCCAGCAGCACGCACCGATGGACAACCCAATTTAATGGATCCATCGGGGCATACTTAAGCTGTAATATAGGTCTACAACAACAAGTCAAAACTAATCTCATCCACACACAAAGTAATAAGATCAGCAGCAAATAAAGAAAGTACATCAATGTCCAGTGTCAGCAAAGTATGTCGGGGAACAACCCGATAAAAGTCTAAAATACTGGTTCATCAGACCAGCACAAAGGAGTCCAACATAAAGTATCTGATGAGTACAAATAACATAAACTCAAGCAAAGTCTTCAGCCATCACCTCTGCTTCTAAGTTTGGTTCAGCTTCAGCAACAGCTTCTGGTATAGCTTCAGCTCCTGTCCCGTAAACCTTGGGATAATGCTCTTCTGCTAAACCTGGGGACATCATCCGGATCCAGGTCCTCAGGGGACATAGCAAGGTACAAATAATATAAGCCAAAATAAATGCAGTGTAATAGTGAATAAAATAAGCAGGGTAACTACATAACTATCTAAGTAAAAATGCAACTGAGAGCATCACTAGTACTCAGGCTGAGACCGCTATAAGCTCTGTGTCGGGGAGCCGGTAGCAGTAATAACAAGTAATGGGTCTAGCTCTGCTCGAGAGTCTACAGCCTCACAATAGTAGTAGATATATATAGAACAACCTGTAGCCTGTGTGTCTCTCTCCCACCCAATATAACCACACGTCTCATGTCCATAACGTCTCATGTCCATGTCACGTGAGATCATAGCTAATGCAACCAGTCATAATCTAAGAATATAATGTCTATATCCATCCTGTATCCTACACAGAATCACCATGAATATCTTAAGAAGATTCTGTCATAGGTATGGTGTCAAGTGTCCTAGGTTATAATGTACTTGATAAAACAAGTACGAGAATATAAAGGGTCACGCATGTCCATCTCTAAATGACGTACCTAACTCCGCGTACGGGGTTGGCACCCGACTATTAATCGGACTCTAAGTAGGTCATACGGTCCTAGGTTTACGCATGTTCAACAATGTAAATAAGCAAGGAAATAAATATTAATACTACATAATTTGGCAAGGTACACTTGCCTGGGGTTGGAATACCAGTAGCGATCCCTGTATCCGTGGGTTCCATAAATACTCCTCCAAAAGCTGAAATAAACATTACTAACAGCCTCAGAAAATAGAAAATAGCTAGAAATGCCTGTCCTTAAGTCCAGTTTGGACACAAGGCAAAAATGACACTTCCTAGACAAAGCGGGGTCCATATGTGGGCCGCTTTGCACCGAAAACTGGGTCAGGGTCAAAGGTCTCCAAAATCGTCCAACTTGGTGTCAACAAGTCAAGAACGATGATACGAACCCAACGGAACTTCCAGAATTGGATTCCGATGAGCCGTTCTCAAAATCGCCCGTCAAGTGGAGCTGTGGGGCCCACGATACGCGATTTTTTAACGTTCCCAGAATCGAACCAAACTTGGCTCACAGGACCAGTGTATTGCTACGAGTCCGTTGGTGCAAGTTTTGTCTCAATCCGACGTGTGTACACTAAGTTATAGCATCAAATAAAAAAGTTAGATACGGGACGTTGTCCGCGGATACGCACTGATTCCGGTGTGCACGCACATCCGAATTAACTTTTGCAAAATCTCGCATGTCCGTATCAATGACGCGCACGTATCGGTGAAGACCGCACGTGGACAAGTCATCCCGTTTGGCGGGGCGTACTCAATTCTGGGGTAAAACAGGGCGTTGGTTTTCCTGTTTTTGGATCGCGGTTCGCGATCACCACAGGTCGCGATGCACCGAGCGGTTTGCTCGGGCACCGAGGGGGTCATGCAGGCTACGCGATGCAATAAACGGAATTGAAAACGGGACAGCGAGGAGAAAGTTATGAGTACCTGAACAGGGCTCCGGAGAACTGCGAATTCTCGTGTCCGTGTGTCTTCTCGACACAGTTCCTGTGTCCTGGCTGCCGTGTCCGGGCTTAGGGCTAGGGTTTCTGTGTCGTCCTGGTCGCCGGAGACTTCGTCGGAGGGGTGCTGGGGGCGCGGAAGCGTGCTGGGGCAGCGCAGGCGGCCGGCGCTCGAGGGGCGGCGGGCCGGAGTAAGGCTTGGGGTCGGAGATTCTGGACGGAAAGGAGGGAAAAGAGGGAGGCCGGGCTTGCTTGAGGGATTCTGGAGGAGGCTCACGGCGGGGAAGCGGCGGATCTGGAGGTGGAGCCAGAGTAGGAGGAGGAGGTCAGGTGGCAAGGCGGTGCTGGTGCGGGAGTTCGCCGGAGAAGAGGGGAAAGACGGTGGAGGAGTGGCGGACCGCGGGTTTAAATAGGACCAGGGGGAGGTGGAGCGGCCGGAGGTTGCCGGAATAGGAAGGGGAGGCGCCGGAGTCGAAAGGGCGACCGGTGGGAAGGGGAACCGGAGCGGCGCGGCTGCCGGCGGCGGGGACGCGAGGAGTCGGCTGCGGAGGCGTTTGGGAGAGGAGAAGTTGCGGGTCGGGCTGACGGGCGGACGGGTCGGGTCGGGTCTGACCCGGATCCGACCCGCTAGCTTAGCGGTCCAGTTCGGGTAGACCGGCCGGTCCGGTTCGGGTCTATTTTGGGTTTAAATAATTAATTTAAATAATTCAATAGTTTTTAATGCTTTAAAAATCTATCCGGAATCCAATAAATTCCCGGAAAATTATCCTATGTCCGGTTTTCAATTTTACACTAGAAAATATAATTTTCATCATATTTTAATATTATTTAATATCTTTTAAAAATTCATTTCAATTCAGACTACCTTATTTTATTTGGTTAAAATTACAAAAAAATGCTAATTAATTCCAAAAAATTAAATTTTAAAATACTAAAATTTTTAGGTGATTACAACCTTATTGGCATGCTTCTATGTATCTTGTTACGGCTCTCTGAGGACCTGGTCCCTTTCCAGGTGTAGACGATCATGACTATTCGCAGGAGCACGGATCAAGTCTTGCTACTTTGTTATCTTTCGAGGTGGTCTTTCATTCGAGCCTCTCTGATCATTAGATGATGTAATTATTATAGTTACTTTTATATTCTAGTTTGGTAGTGGATTTGTCTCCATCCAACTATTAGTTCTTCTCGACTAGTTCATATTTGATTCATTGACATATTTGATCATTTATTTCTTTATGATTTTGTGGATGAGATTTAGTTATGCCATGTGACTTGTGACAACTATATACCACTTGTGAATTATTATTCATAATACAACGTACGTATGTGTTATGGTTTTCATATGTTGGAGTCTCCATATACATACGGCTAGCATGCTTACGTATTCCTAGTCCTACTTATTTTGGGAATGGAGTATCACATTAGGGTTACCATATATTAAAAATATATATATGGAAGTCCAATATATATGAAATCATATATTTATGGTTAAAGATATGGAAATCCAATTAAATATTGGCTTACCATATATTGGAAGTCCAATTATATGAAAAGTCAATATATAAAAGATCTAATTATATATATATATATATATATATTGGAGTTCGGTGGGGTTCCCAACCTATGTAGAGAATACCCCGGAGTGCGACGAGCGGCATCCGTGTGTCGGAGAAGATCAGAGAGTGCATCGAGCGTCGTATATAGAGCACACAAAGACACTTTGGGAGAAGCTAAAAATTTTGTACGCGACGAAGATTAGGGTAAACAAGTTGTTCCTGATAAGGATGATGGGTCTGTGGTACAAAGATAGTATGTCTATCACGGATCACTTGAGTGAGTTCCAGGGCACGGTTGGCCAGTTATCCTCGATGAGAGTAAAATTCGACAATAAAGTTCATGAGCTTTGGTTGTTGTGTACTTTGTCAGACTCGTGGAAGACCGTATGAGTGTCCATAATCGCTTCTGCTCCAGAAGACGTGGTCAGTCTGGATTTCGCCAAAAGCGGGATGTTGAATGAAAAGATTCGGAGAAAATCTCAGGGCACTTCATCTTCATCTCATTCAGATGTGTTTGTTTCAGGGAGCCGTGAAAGGAGTAAAAGTTGGAGTCCGGGCGATGGCAGAGACAGGAGTAAAGGAAAGTCCAAGAGTCGGTACGAGAACTCAGAGTGCTACCATTGTGGCAAGAAGAGTCACATTAAGCGGAATTATTTTGCTTGGAAGAGAGAGAAGAAGGGCGACAAGGAAATACAGAGTGAGAACACAACAACGAATGACTCGGCACATGGAGGCAATGTAATCGTTGTAGGTGATAAGGTAGTCATGAACCTCGCTTGCGATGATAATTCTTGGCTAGTGGACTCAGGAAGTTCAGCACACGTATCTTACAATAGGGCACTGATTGCCACTTACATAACATAAGACTATGGAGTGTTGAAAATGGGCAACGAAGATGTGTCGAAGGCTGTTGCTATTGGAGATGTACATGTGAGAACCAAGATAGGTGCAGTTCTTTTTCTCAAGGATGTCCGTCATGTCCCTGATATCCATGACAACCTAGTATCGATTGAAAGTTTGGATGATGAGGGATTCTTTAATATCTTTGGGAACGATCAGTGGAATCTTTCTAGAGGTTCGATGGTGATTGCTAGAGGAAGCAATAGATTCGGTCTCTACTATATGAAAGGGAGCGCACATGGGGCACATGAGGTGAACGCAGTTATCGATGCATCTACCGAGTTGTGACACATGCGACTCATCCATATCAGCGAGAAGATAATGGGCTACTTATTGAACAACAAGGTGATTCCGTAGCTCAAGTCAGCAAAGTTGAAGAAATATATGCATTGTTTGGAGGGAAAGCAAAATACGGTATTTTTCCAAAGTCATCCAAGTTCAAGGAAGCCGATGTTGCCCGAGTTGATTCATTTGGATGTTTGTGGTCCTATGAAGGTATAATCTATTGGTGGTACTTCTTACTTTATAAATTTTATTGATAATTGTTCCATAAAAGTTTGGGTCTAAAGACCAAGGATTATGTGATGCCCACTTTCAAACCGTTTTAGGCCTCTATCGAAAGAAAGACGGACAAGAAGTTGATATATGTTTGTTTTAACAATGACGACAAATATATTAGCCCCTTTGATGTGTTTTGCAGAGAGCAAGGGATACGACACCAGAAGACTCCGCTAAAGACACCTCAACTAAATAGTGTAGCGGAGCGCATGAACATAACCCTGATGGAGAGGATACGATGTTTGTTGTCTGAAGAACTCGGCCAAATTTGAGTTTACTTAGCTTAGATAGAGAGATTAGCGTTAATTTGGTGCAAATTAGAATTTATACACAGATTTTTATTTATTATGCAATATTTATATTACTTAGTGCACCTTACCGTTGTTTCGATATTTAGAGCACTACACTAGCTATTACCCTCAAACAAATTCTATATACTTTTCCTAGACATACCAGCCTACTATTCTGACCCTTGTGTAACTCACAAATACTCTATCTTGTGCTTCATTTTAGTCGCACAAAAATCGTTACAAATGTTCGTGCTTAAATTCAATTAATTCCAACTTTGCATTCTTTGTCCGTTCCAATCAAAATTGGGACAAAATATCAACCCGTTTTGTCCAACCCAAATTATGATATTATTATATTCTAAGTCTACTACGCCTATGATACTTGTGTTCCGCCCAATTTTAAAATCATATATTTCCAATTAATTAAAGAACACCTTGTGCATTAATTTTAATTAAATTAATGTAATGACCCAACCTCACTCAAACTAGACCCAACTCCAACCCAAACCCATACTCACACCCTCAAGACTCATACTAAACACCATACACCATTCTAGCCCACTACATAACACCAAACATGGTATTTTGCCACATTCAATCCCAAATTCCAATTATTGTGCAATTTCCCAATTGTTCAGGGACTTTTATGCAAATAAGCAATGAGGTGTCCCCCTCTCATTGGTCCAACCACATGAAGAATGAAACCCCCTCCCTTGACCGATCCACTTTGGGTTTTCCTCTATTTTGTTGTACTCTACACAACTTTATGTAACAATATCTCAACCCTACATTTTAAATCCCTTAAATCCTAGCCACATGTTCATCATGTGGAGGTTCCCTCAAACCTAGGAAACTACCCCAGCCGACCCTAATCCTAAGGAGCACCCCCTCTCTCTCTCCTACTAATACTACTTACATCCTCTCTCTAAAATCCATACCAAAAACTAACTACATAAGAAAAAAACCCTAGAAATTACTAAACACCAACACCACCCTCACCACTCCCCCTCACCACCCGACCCGTCCCCTCGGCTCACCACCGCCACATCCACCTCTGGCCACCCCGAAACTCACTCCCCCTCTGACCTCCCTCCTCACCATCACCCCCTGCCGCCACCACCAGCCGCTGCTCCGCCGCCAGCAGCCACCCTCACCCCCAACACCACCAGCAACAACACCTCCACCACTACCCGACCCGACCCCGACCTTCCCTACTGTAGCCACCACTGCCCTGGCCTGCCACCACCCTCACCGACGCCACCCTCAGCCTGTCCACCACCGTCCCCCGCCGGAGCTCGCCCCTGGCCACCGCCCCAACCGACCGGAGCAGCTGCTGCAATGCTGCAACTGCTGTCGAGTTTTTCTCCCCCTTGCCGGAGCTCCGCCCTCCCCCCTCACCGGCAACGACGCACACGGCGGACACCCCCACCCCCTAGACACGAGGTACAGTCACCTCATATTATACGAGTATGTATATTAATGTTTACTTACGTATAGTTAGTTGTATTTATATATTTTGTGTATATACATATAATAAGTATATATATATTCTGTGTATATACATATTTATGTGTATATTTATGTATAGTAGTTAGACTTATACATATAATAAGTATATTTATGTATAGTAGTTATATTTATACATATAATATATGATATATATTATATGTATATGTATTTAACTATATTGTATTATGTATACATATACCATTTTGTTATTTTATATATATATGTATATGTATATATATATATATATATATATATATATATATATATATATATATATATATATATATATATATATATATATATATATATATATATATATATATATATATACGTATTACACTTTGTGTATATACATATTTATGTACACACACACACACACACACACACACACACACACACACATATATATATATATATATATATATATATATATATATATATATATATATATATATATATATATATATATATATATATATATATATGTATATGTATTTTATTATTAATGTATATACGATTTTAATTGGTTATGTGTATATACTATATAATGTATTATGTATATATATACGTACTATATTGTGTTTATGTATATATATATACAAATGTATATTTAAAACGTATACTTTATGTATATATGTATTTATATACATATGTTGTTATTCTATATATATATGTATATGTAAAGGCATTTGTGTTATATTATTATGTATATATGTATATGTTTATTTAAATATATATAAATGTACATACATATTTTATTTATGAAATTGTGATTATTATGTGTTTATGTACATATATATGTATATATGTTATATATGTGTCTATGTACTATGTAATCCTAGTCAATTAAACAATAAAGGTAAAATACGTAATCTTGTATTAAATGCTATTATAGCGTATTCTCATATGTTAGGAACTGTGGTTGGTGTACAC
This sequence comes from Iris macrosiphon, assembly GCA_036927795.1. Classification (NCBI taxonomy): domain Eukaryota; kingdom Viridiplantae; phylum Streptophyta; class Magnoliopsida; order Asparagales; family Iridaceae; genus Iris; species Iris macrosiphon. The sequence continues at coordinate 23,146 of JAYESA010000234.1, forward strand.
GGAACTCGAGGAACGACATGTGTACGTTTAGCTACGTGCACAAGTGATCCAACTAGATGGACAGTCGTGACCCTGCATCAGTTCGTTACTACAATGTAGTGTGTCATGATCGTACTATTGCAGTGACTGATGATGGTATTATTATATTATATATAGGATCGCTGGACCGTACATGCGAGACTTTAGGAGCAGGATATTGGCACTCGCAGCTAGAGGACTCAGGCAAGTATACCTTGCTTGATTACTGTTTAATTTAAATCAATAACTGTTATATGATATCTTGTTGCAATATACATATAATTGTGCGCGTCCAAGATTGACTCGGATGCAGTCGACGAATGCGTCAATGAGTAGTGTACTTGACCTAGTTGCTAGCAAACTCACCTACTATTGCGAGGATATTCTAATATCTTCCTAGACCGTGACACTTGTACACGCATCACGATAGCAAATTCATGTTGGGATGCGGGTCCGCGTACCCGACTAGCTATCGGTGCGTACGACATGCATCACATTTTAGTACGTAATTTAGGGTGATCTAGTTAGATAAGACTTGGCATATAGTTACGGGATATTCACGTCGTATATTCGACTTGTATATCCGTATTGGGTGGGGAGGACAACTGATAGGCGTATGGGATACACACATTGGACTCTGTAGTATCCAGAGGAGCCACGGATCCGATGACTTCCTTTATTCAGATACCGCATTCTTTGGAGCGATACAGACGTATATACATTTGCAGATACCTCATTCTTCGGAATAATGGACGTTACATGGACAGATACCATGCTCTTCGGAGTGTGGACGTTATGCCTATACCTACCCATACGTACCAAGGTTGTCCTCACATTGCATTCACTTAGATGGTTGGCACACCCCTTTATTTTATTCAGTATTATATATGGCATACATTTTTGTATCTTGTTACGTCCCTCTGAGGACCTGGTTCCCTTCCAGATTTGGACGAGGCATATTATCCTACTGTGTACGGACCTGGATTGGAGACGAGGTACGCTTACGAGGAGGAGCTAGGGTGCTACCGTCAGAGTTTTCTTGATTACCTGGTAGGCCTTCCGCCTAGGACTGGAGCCTCATTATCTAGATAGCTGATGCTCTAGTCGTACTCTCTTTGTTTTGTCTTCAGTACTCTTATTCATCATTTGTAGTAGGTTTGTTTCCATCGGACATATCTGGTTTGTACTATGATATTTTAAACTCTGCACTTATTTCCAAGTATTTATTTTAGTATTTCTTACTGTATTGTGGATGAGATTAGACACTGTCTGTTGTATGATAGTATTAGGCTTGTTAGTTTTAGGACAGCGCAGCACGCTTCGCTAGGATCCATTAAATTGGGATATCCTTGGTGACGTGTCAGCTGGCCAATGCCACGTGGCCAGGTCCCGTGTACTTTGGGACTGGGGTGTGACACCACGTGTTGGTCGCGCAGCAGAAGAAACGTTTGCCAACCCACATGAGATGACCAACCAATCTACGAACACTAAGCACAAATAAAGACAAGTATATGACGGTGACTACGTCACCTGAACAAATTCCAACCTTTATAACTCAGATAAAATTACAAGATTGTAAAAAAATAATGTTGAAACCCTTTTCCCTAATAGGTTCAACTCCCTCACCACACTTAAGAAGAAAGACAAAAGATTACAATTAAAATCACTCACCAACCAGTAGCAATCTCCCTAACAGAAGTTGACGACTCCTCGATTAGATCTCCTTCTTCCTTCTGTCTTGGATGACGAAGTCTTAAGAGCAAAGCATGGACTTTCTCTTAGATTTCCTGTGGACGATCACCCCAAATCTCCAACATGTGCTTCTCCTTTTTGCCTCCACCCCCCTCCCTATTTATAGGATGAGAAACCTATTTTAGGGTTAGAAAATTCTAAAAATAGCCAACCATAAGATCCAGCCATCCACTAGCATCGAAAGGTCCAAAATATAACATAAAAACTCTAATATCCGAGCAGCCGCCGTTGACACCGAACTCAGATCGAGTTCGGTTCAAAGGTTCTGGAATACCACACCGAGTTTGGCCCGAACTCGGCCAGAGACCGAGTTCGGACCGAACTCTAACCCCTTCAGCAGACTTGATTCCCAACAATCTCCCCCTCTAGTCTGATGAGAGGTGTTGGCTCATGGCTCCTCAACTGGACTCCATGCCTGTCGTCCCGCGACAGAAAACCTGCTCTTCTATGCCACCGATCTCCCATCCCTCGAGTTTTTTTGCATCTTCCGTCATCTCCAGCTCCTCGACCGTCACGTCGATGCTAGCTACCATGCGTAGCACCTCCTGCACTACTAGGATTCTGCCGATATCGATGACACGACCAAGACTGAAGTCCCTGATTATTAACCTCACCGTGAGTCTTGGCTGCATGTCCCCAACTTCCGTATTCTACCGGAACGTGTTAACGTTTCGACGAGCTTCTTCATCCTTGGCTGGCCCAACCAATTGGACGGTGTGATTATCCCGAGATTCGAACTCCTGAATTTGTCTACCTTCATGTCCAAACTTGAAGCTCTCCCATACATATGCATCCTCGAGCAGAACATCACGCACTGTGCATGTCGTTGATGACCCATAACTTCTCCTAAACTCTGTGAATGATGATGTTGCTGCCTCAGATTGAGTTTGCTGCAAACCTTGATCTCCTCCTTGGCCTCGAACTGCTGAAACCAATGTCGCTCCATGAAGCTTTGGCAAACCACCCATCGCTAAAACCGGATCTGTAAAGCAACCCCCGCCTGGAGACCGACCAGCTGCCATGGGACCGACAGGCTGACCCTCAATCTTTGACTCATCACCATTCGTTGCTTTGTCTCGACGAACCGAATCCTTTGTATCCCTCAAAGTATCTCGAAGCCCCTCCAAAACAAGTTTTCAACGATCCACTTTCTGTCGAATACCCCTCGAGCCTCCATCCGGTGTCTATGGCATGCCTGTTGTCACGCCCCGGTCCTAAAATATCTAGGGACTAGACACGTGGCAATTGCCAGCAGCACACACCGATGGGCAAACCCAATTTAATGGACCCATCAGGGTATACTTAAGCTGTAAAACAATAATATGGGCAATAGTACTAATCTCATCCACAGAAATAAATACACAATATCAAAATATAAAGTAATATCAAGTCTCAATAAAACATAACTCGGGGAACAACCCGATAATGAGCTTGATACAACAACTCAATAAACAGGAAAAGAGTCTGACAATAACAAATACTGAGTATAGAGGAAGCAAATACTCAATAGAAATTCTCGGCTATCACCTTGTCCGCAGGGATCGGTTCAGCTCCAGTGTCTGCTCCTGATCCTACTCCTGCTCCATATACCTCAGAATAGAACTCATTTGCTAAACCTGTGGACATAATCTGAATCCAGGTCCTCAGGGGATATAGCAAGGTACAAAATAACTCAAGCCAAAATAAATGCAGTGCAATAAATGAATCAATAGGGTAAACTATATAACCAGCTAAGTGATATGCAAGTTGAGAGCATCACTAGAACTCAGGCTGAGACTACAAGCTCGGTGTCAGGGAGCCGGTAGCAGTAATATCATTAGTAGAGTGCCTAGTTCTGATGTAGTGTCTAAGGCCTCACAATAATATATCACTAGTAGAGTGCATAGCTCTGATGTAGAGTCTAAGGCCTCACAAAAATAAATATATATATAAAATCATCCTGTAGCCTGTGTGTCTCTCCCACCCAATGTAATCACATGTCTCATGTCTATGACACGCAAGATTATGACCTCTAACTGATGCAGTGAGTCATAATGATAGCTAAGCATATGAATAAAGTCTATGTCACAAATTCTGTAACCTATACAGAATCACCATAAATATCTCAGAAAGATTCTATATCATGAATAGTGTCAAGTGTCCTATGGTATGACGTACTTGATAATGCAAGCACGAAGACATATATGGTCACGATATCAATCTCTAGGTGACGTTACACAACTCCACGTACGACGTTGACACCCGAATATTATTCAGACGTTAAGTAATGTCACACGGTCCTGGGTTGAATATTTATATCATATAATTAAATCAAGGGAAATACATGTAGCAATTACTGCAAGATTGGCAAGGTACACTTGCCTGGGGTTCTGGCTCCAACTGCTGCTATGGTATCAGCGGGATTTGCAGGTACTCCTCCGAATGCTGAAATAAATATTACCATCAGGTTCAAAATATATCAAATAGCTAGAATTTCCTTTTCATAAGTCCAATTTGGACACAGGGGCAAAAGTGACAGTTTTTGGTCAAAGAGGGGTCCACACGTGGCCCGCTTCGCACCGAAAAATGTGCCATAGACAATGTTCTCTAAATTCATCAAACTTAGTGTTTACAAGTCCAGAACGATGATATGAACCCAACAGAATGTCCAAAACTGGATTTCGATGAGCCGATCACAAAATTGTCCGTCAAATGGAGCCTAGGGTCCACAATACGAGATTTTGTCAACGTTCTCAGAATCGAACCAAACTTGGGTCACAGGACCAGCATATTGCTACGAGTCCGATGGTGCCAGTTTCGTTTCGATATGACGAGCGTACACGAAGTTACAACAAGTTTCAGAACAGGGTCGATACGAGGCGTTATCGACGGATACGCGTTGATTCCGGTGTGCACGCACATCCAAATCAACTTCCGCAAAATTCTACACGTTCGTATTAACGGCACGCACCTTTCGGTGAAGTTCACACATGACCAAGTCGTCCCGTTTAGCGGGGCGCACCCAATTCCGGGAAAATCAGGATATTTAAATAACCAATCTTTTGGTCATATTCACCCTTGAAAATATTACAAACTACAGCTCAATAAATTACACAAAAATAGGGTTTTAAAACTTGGTCATAAGTTCTAAATTATTTTTAAGTAGATTTTAGAAATAATTAACAGGTTGCACATAAAACGGTCGTGAACCGGGGAGTTCGGACCAGGTTTTTGAATTTTCAGAAATAGGGTAAATTTTCCTGATTTTGCGTCGCAGTTTGCGATCGCCACAGGACGCGATACCCCGAAGGAGTTACACGGGGTTCGAGAGGGTCACGCAGGGTACACGTCACAACAGACAGAACGAAAAAAGAGGCGACGAGGGTCACGCAGGGTACACTTGAATGATGGCTCGGTAACGACTATTCGTCGCCTACACGCGAGGTGGCGCGGTGCACGTCGACGGCAACTTCGGGTTGCTGCGGTGTTCTCTGGAGGTAGCTGCGGCAGAGTCGGTTGGGTCGAGGTCGGCCGGGGATGTCGGGCTCTTGTGGTGGAGAGTTACAGTGGTGGCCGTGGTGGTTGCCGGTGGTGAAATGGGGGTGGCAGCGGGGTGAAGTGGGGGCTACTGCTCGGAATCGGTGGTGATCGGAGGAGAGTGGAGGTGGAGGCGGTAATGTGGTGGAGGGTTTTATAGGGGAAGGCGGGTTGGTCATTGAGGGAGGTGAGAAGACGGCCAGTGGGGAGGTAAGCTGTGGGTAGACAAAGGGTTAGGGCGGTGTCTAGGGAAGTCGGTGCAGCGGGTAGGCGGGGGTTTCAGCGGTTGGAGGCACTGCGGAGAGGGGAGGTGATGCGGCGGGGAGGTTGAACGACTGGGAGAGGAGAAGCTGGCGGCCATTGGAGGCGGCGGGGAGGCGGTGAGACACGGCTGGAGCGGAGGAGTAACGACGGAGGGGAAAGTCAGAGGGACTCGGGTTAGGGATAGGTACTGTAGCGGGTGGGTTTGGGTAGACGGGTTGGCGGGTTTTGGATCCGGATCCGATCCAATAAGTTATGGGTCGGGTACGGGTTGCGGGTTTTGGGTTGTGTTCAGACCCAACCCGACCCGCTAGGGTTTGGGTATTGGTTCAGTTGGGTCGGTCCGGTTCAGGATTCGTTTCAGGGTTGAACCGGTTGGTTCAATCCAGTTTAATTTGGGTTTAATTAAAACATTAATTTTTAGGTCTTTAAAAATAGTTTCGGGGTCCAATAAATTCTACAAAAATAACCCTATGTCTAATATTTTATTTTACACCTAAAAATATTATTTTCATAATATTTTAATATTTATTTTATTACTTAAAAATATTTAATTCAGAAGAAGATTTATTTTAATTCCTAAAAATCACAAAAAATTCCAGAAAAATTTCGAAAATTTATTTTTAAATTCTGAAAAAATCTAGGGGTTTACACCTGTACACCTCAGTGACTAGAGCCTGTACATGCCACAATATAAATCTCCTTGAGCCAGCTGCTGGGAACCCTTCGTAAGCATCCAATCTTTGTCCCTAAACAAACTGCGACAACCATCATCCGCCAGCCTCCCTACCGAAACCAAGTTGTAGTACAAACTCGGTATATGTCGCACATCATTGAGAATGAGCTTCTCACCAAGCTTCGTTGTCAAGTGCACATCATCGATGCCTACAACTGCAGCCGTCCCTTTGTTGCCCATCTTCACACGTCCAAACCTGCCACCGCAGTATGACGTAAAGATCCTCCTATATGGAGTGGTATGATACGACACCCCCATGTCCATGACCCAGTCGTCATCATGACACTTGCCATAAGGTTCCTCTACTCCGATTGCTGCGATGATGAGATCTCCCATAACTGTGAGATTCTCCTGATCATCCTTGCCTTTGACCTTCTCAGCTTTGAGCTTCATACAGTTCCTCTTGATATGACCCCTTTTTCCACAGTGATAGCAGCCCTCCTTGCGGTCCATAATCACAAGATTTTGAGAACTCTCATCTCTCTTCGCTTATGACTTGGGTCTTCCCTTTCCGTAGGAAGCCACAGAGAGGACTCCTGTGACGATTCCACTTGCCTACGCCGGATCTTCTCTTTCAATAAGCTGATTTTGAATGCCTCCATCGTGACAACTCTATCAAAAGCATAGTTGCTTACCGACACCACCAACGTCTCCCAATTTTTCGACAGAGAACTCAAAAGCAAAAGGGCCTGAAGCTCATCCTCAATCACCATCTTTATTTCAGACAGCTGATTGATGATGCCCTGAACCTCGTTCAGATGTTGTGTCACCGGTGCACCCTCCGTGTGCTTCGAGTTGACGAGTTAGCAAATCAGAAATGCCTTGTTGCCAACCATATTCCTTTCGTACAACGAATGCAGCTTCTCCCACAATGCTTTTGTAGAATTCTCCATGGATACGTGATGAAACACCGAGTCGTTCAGCCATTGGCGGATGAATCCAACAGCCTTTCAATCCAGTCATTTCCAGTCATTATCACCTTTGTCCGTCGGCTTTGCATTATCGCCCTCCAACGGACCATACAAATCCTTGTACCAGAGTAGATCCTCCATCCTTGGCTTTCAAATTGTCCAGTTTTCTCCTGTGAGGGTGATCATATAAGTGTTCCTCTGCTCCGTAGACATAGTTGCACCTTCCCTTTCGAGAAGAACCTGGCTCTGATACAACGTGTTGGGAACATGTGTGCTCTAATACCACGTATTGGTCGTACAGCAGAATAAGCGCTTGCCAACCCACCTAAGATGACCAACCAATCTATGAACACCAAGCACAGATGAAGACAAATATATGATGGTGACTACATCACCTGGACAAATCTCAACCTTTATAACTCGGATAAAATTACAAGATTGTAAAAAAACTAATGCTGAAATGAGATACAACATTGCTCCATACATCATATCCCTTATTAAAATATTAAAACTCATGGACCACCTTCAACTAGAATCTTTTTCTCCACTTGGAAGCTTCAAGTGCAAGGCTTCTAAAGAATCAGATCAAAACCTTCAATGTTCCCTCGCAACAGCCAAATCTTCGACACCTGAGGATGCCCACAAATATTGGTCAGTATGCAACATGTACTGGTGAGAGGCCGCAACCAATCTCACCTAAAAAGCCAACACTAAGTAGATATGTGAAAGCATCAGTTATTATTGTGATCTTGCTATGTTGCCTTAAGTTCAATTAACAATTCATATCTCAAGAACACAAGGAACACATATATTTATCACCATATCTAGTAATTCTTACCCACGATCATTCAACCATCATTGTTTATGAATAATAACTTACTCTGCCTGCAAAAGCCATTATTAGCATGCACCCTGTCTATATGAAGGTCACTGGCCAAGCCATCACGACATTCTTAGAATTTCAGTGCCCCATTTAGTGTAGCAAGCTAGCCTCACTGAAGGTCCTGAACTTTCGATGCAAGTACTTTAGCACCCATGTTCCCCCTAGGACGAAGCGGTCCCATGGCCTCGGTGCACCGCTTCGAGGAACCTACCCCTTGTGCACAAGTTTTTCTATAACCATGCATGAATGCAACTAGCTAGTAGAAGAAAATATGCAAATACAGAAACTTGATATAGTATTCCAGAGTCTTATTGATTGTCTTAGCCACAGTCCACCATACTTACCACCCAGTCCAGGGTCTTTGCCACATAATCAATTATACTACAATAATCCAGTTCATAGTAATGTGATTATTATCTTTCTTATCTTTCTGGGTTCTTTGCGAGGTATCATTGATCATTTTGTTAAGCATGATAACTAAAGGATTCATCGAAGGATTGAAGTCACTCACTAGTTGGTGAATTGCTGAGAAAGAGAGATCTTCTTTGTGACTTCAAGCTTGGTTCATAAGTCCACCTGCATTGGCACCAACAAAGTTCAGGATCCTTCTTCTCTTTCTCTCAGTAATTCGATATGTATATGCGAGACAGTGAATGCGTACAATGTAAGCCATTCATCAAAAACAATTACAAAAATGCAAATCACAAAACCAACAGTAAAAACTAACATCGAAAACCAACAACGCACGGATTGTAATGCCCCGCTCCTAGCGAGTTACTTATAGAACACTTGTTACTTTGACTTGGTTGAGAATCGAGTCTCAAAAAAACCTTATCGCCAAATCAACACGGACGAAATTCAATGAACCCTTCAAACTGATGGAACAACTTTTATTGAAATGAGTCCAAGAGTTTTGTTGGTTGTTTTGCTACTTGGTTTTATGTTGCTTTGTGTTTTGCCTTGCTTTCGATGACTTAGTTTTTCATAATTCTCTTTTCCGCTTGTGCATTCATTTCGAATTGTAAGAGAAAGAGATCGAACGATGCTAACCAAGTGTTATTGCAATTTCAGGATGCATAACCAAGGAGTGATCATTGCATAAGGCTTTTCCATCCTCTCGTTGATTCATTCGGTGAGTAGTTTCGACCCTTCAATGAATCATTTGTCTGCACGACCTTAACAAATATAATCTTTAGTTCACTTGAATTATATGTTCCTATGCTAAATGTTAACTCATTAACAAGATATACAAAAAAGATAGAAATTGCATGCTAGATTTATAGAACTGCTACTTCCTTGTTTCTTGTTAAAAGAACTATATTGCTTGAAACATAGAATTTGCCTTGAACTCGTTTAAGAGAACTGATGCTTGACCCTTATCAAATGTTGTACATAGATAACTTATAAAGAACTCCCTTATCATTTAAAATGATCGATATAACAGATTAAAGAGCTAAGGCTCTATCAAAAAGAGATAGTCCCTATAGATGCATTTTTTTAATTGTTGCTATAGAAATATTATTTTTGGATAGAACGCATTCATCGCATCAGTCTTGGACAACTTTTGCATAAGGTACCGTCTCTTAAGCGGTTATTGGGGCACTGAGAATCGTTCGGCCTAGGAGAGATAATCGAAATACCCTGAGGCTTATAGTCCTCGCGATTAGGGGGTGTTATATCTAATAGTTAGCCTGGGCTTGTAGTCCCCAGCTGCTATTCATGGGTTTTCCTATGGACCATCATATAGTTAGGTTGCATGCTAGGTTTACCTTCTTGCATACCTAATACTTGATGCCAAGATTGATTCATAAGTTTATTCATATATGCATATTATGGCTAACTTATATGTCTGTTGCAGGGATAACCGTTTGGCCGTGGGTAAAAATTATCATATGCATGGTTCGATTTATCGTTTATGTTTTTTGCATGAATTATTAAAAAGAAACTAGACAACTAGAAAGATCATCTAATAATGTTAGCTTCACATGTTTACTTAGTGTGGATTTCTATGTGAGTTTGTCCACGGTCGCTCGCCAGTACATGTTGTAGTACTGACCCGCATTTGTGGACATCTCCCAATTCTGGTAGAGAGAGCTTTGCGAGCATTTTGAACTAGTACTAGCGCATCCATCCAACAGAATCGTGCTCGTGCTGCTTTCTTAGCGCTCCTCTCCTGTGTGCAAGCTCTTCTTCTGCTAGTTATTTTGACTTTTAGTCCTACTACAAGGGCATGATATATGGTCGTTGTGGCTATTTTTTGGGTTTGTAAAAAATGAATGTAGCCATCTATGGCATATTTTGTAACTCAGCCAAGCAAGTACCTTGTAATCCAATCTTCAATTATTCAATAAAAAAAGTATTTTGTGTTCTATCAAATGTGTTCAACTTTGGTTCTCTGCATTTTGAATTCTGTGCCTATATATGTATATTTTTATCTAACTTGTGTCTTGTGCAGGTATTATGCTTGGTGCAAGCGAAACTTAGGCTTGCATGATATCGCGCCCAAGCAAGGACGATCGACCCTTACGGGACCGGGGAGTGACACGGGTCTTGAGGCATAGACCCTTATATGGAGTTCACTCCCCAAGACATGATGTATTTCATCTTGGGAGCAACTTCTAAGGATTCCGTCCTATAACGAAGAACGGCTTCCCGTTTGTTTGTCTCAAACAATCGATACCGGCAAAGTTTTCCCATTCTCTGATTTTGACTCGGCCATTCAGCCGCTAGCCCAGTCCGTGCTCTTCAACAGGATCAGGCTATTATAATATTGCCTTGAATCTGATATTGTAGTTCCTTTCTCTTTTATTTCATATATGCACTGGCTATACCTTATTACTTACATTGTCTGTTCTCTTCACTATTTGTTATTGCATCAATTTATTATTTTCTCATTATATAGCATCCTCTATTTATTGTTTTATAGTCCTTGTCAATTAATTGGAACAATTATTGGGTTGTACTTTGCTCCAGTCCTGACTGAATATATTTTTTAAACCACGACTTAGAGGACTGGTGTCCGGCGTATTACGGACCACAAGAAGAGTAGCTGCAGCCTTGGACCTTGTAGCTCAAGTGTGATTGCCGGGAGGTCAAGCCGGAATCACTAGTTATATTAGCTAGTTCCTTTTTGCAGATTTTGGTACCGAATTTGTTTCCGGCATATATTGAGACTTGGATGTAATTGTTTAAAGTTTAGATCATATTATTTTTTAGACTTTGTGGCTGTGTTTGAATTATTCTTTCGATAACTTATCGTTCTTTAATTCTGTGATTGATTATTTCATATTATATTGTTATATCCGTGTCTCCTTATGGAGTTGGATATTGTGTGAGATTGATTAGATAATATTGTGACCTAGACAGCGTTCTACCGTCGATGCTGCGGGGTAGGCTGGATGTACACGCGTACTCGTGTCCCTATATCGGGTGCGGGTCGTGACAACTTCATTGTTGACCTTTTATTCTCGTCTTCGTGTCATATGACGGAATAAATGTCTGGGTGCAACTCCTGAACTGGACAAATCTTCAACTATCTTCCGCTCAACATTGTTCAACCGTCCGACATAGGGATGACCCATAAGTGTTTCGGCAATAACATGATTGTGGATTCCATTCTTCACATGGATTATCCACTCCACATCTTCTGTGTTTACAATAGAGATCTTGAATGGACAACCATATTTTCTCGTACCATCACTTATGTTTGGAACTTTTCTTTGGGAAACTATAACTTTTTTTTCATGTTACCTGAACAAACCACCTCTTTCACATCCAAGCTCTATAGTTTTGCGTCCCGGATAGTTTCGGGCCGAACTTGATATCGCAATGACTATATTATTTTTCAGTCCAACTTCTCTGCACCAATGTAACGCTTGTTCGTCTGATTCAAAGCAAATATCGATCGAGAATAAATTGCCTACATCAACGGCAATTGGAGGAGGTCCCACAATATCGGAAGACGATAACCCCTACAATAGAAATTAAAGTTAATAAAACTGCATACAAATGTAGAAAAATATGACTGCAGGAAATTAGGACTGCAGGATATCCTGACAGTCCTACATTTAATTAGGACTGTAGGACATGTCACGGTCCTACATTTAACTAGGACTGTAACATTTTTTGACAGTCTTAAGTAAAAAATGGACTGTCAGTTGTTTGACAGTCCTACTTATTTATAGGAATGTCATTTACTTCGACAGTCCTACGACGAAAAATTTCGAAATTAATTTGTCAAATTCTTTACCAAGGGTACTTCGGAAGAACCGAGGAGTTCTTCTGTCGTAACGGAAAGAGGATTTAGTGTATTAGATGACCCAATTTTTTTGACATGCATTTCTCCTACATTAAACACATATAATTCAATATTTATATGGTCCTAATGTTTGAAAAATCTAATCATCATAGTTAATGGATGACATACCAAATAATGGTTGAATATTGTAACTTTTTTCGTAGTGGGGTTATGTTTTGGAAGAAGGGAGAAGAGAGCATAGGGGGAAGAGAGAGTTTGAAAAAAATAAAAGTTATTTGCTTTTATATGAAAATTTGGACTGCCGTCAAGCAAAAAAAATGAATGACAAACTTGTAAAAAAACTAAACAATATATGTAGTTTCTGAAGCAATATATGATGTGTCTTTAGAAATGGTCTTTGCTATTAAAACCGACAGTGTCTTTTAATTTAGACTGTGGCTTACAAACATTTATGCACAATGAAAGTACCATTAAATAGTTGGTCCCTATAACTTTCCACTAAATGAGTAACAACCTCAAAGTTGCCCCTCTTTGAGAAGCAACCACAGCAAGATCTGCAGTATATATTTCCTCAGACAGTTTAGTGCTTAATCCACCAATCAACAAGCATGCACTTGAACAGAGAGCTAGCTAATTACCAATACCAATCCTATTCAAGAAGATTGGGCTCTTACATGCCCTGGTTTCCACTCTCTTTGCCGAGCCCTCGTCTCCCAGGTTGAAGACGCTTTCCTTTGCTCTAGCAATGCAGCCTCAGCTCTTTCCTTTGGATCTTGCAGACATCCATTCTCCAATTGCATTTGTCAGCCGCCTCCTGATACTGTGACACAAATTTTTGGCCTCTAATTCTTTGGGTTTATTTTGAAATTGGTCATTAGTGGCCCGACACTACCATTTCATGTTGAGGTCTAAGTGTGTTTATTTCAATATTTGAACATTTATTTATTACCTTGCATGCATGAAGTGTGTTAGCACAAACGATTAATATCGTGAGAACATGGTTCAGATCTAAGGATGGAACCTGATTTTGGTTTTATCCAAGACTGAATTTAAAATCTTACGAATTTTTTTAACAAAATAAATGTTGTGTCAGTATCGACATGTCTATATCGTATCGCGTCTAGTCAATATAGAACTGTGTTTAATTAACATACTAAAAAATAGACATCTGACAAAAAAATATTTAGCTTATCTGGTATATTCTTTTAGACATAAATTCGAACATTAAAGATCTACGGTATTTTTTTTCATCATAAACAAAAAAATTGCGACGTGGCAGAACTCAACAGGGTACAAAGTTTGGACGACGAAGGAAGCAACTGGGTCGATTCTACTGCTGCTGATTTTCCTCCAGTTTTTTCCTTTGAAGAATGCTTTCCAAAGAGTACCAAGGAATTTAGGTATGTTCTATATTTTCTCCGGCCTTCATGATTTGTATCATTTGAGAATGAGTTTCTCATATGATAAGTGAAAAAAATGATACTGACGTTAGATATGTTTTATAGAGAAGTTGTTCATAAACAGTGACCATGTTCCTAAGGTTCCTTTCCGTCCATATGTCTAGGGAGAACATTACTGTGATAATCTCTACTCTTGTGCCGTTGCTTCATAACGGCTCAAAGATGAGCACCCAAAGCAATAAGTAAATATTCAATTAATTAAATTAAAAAAAAAATTATTTATGGGATATGAATAAAATTTTATACCAACTTTCATCTTATCCGTTCAAGTCGACCGTTAATAAATACTCAATCAATTTAATTAAAAAAATTTAACGGAAGATTAAAAAAATCTAAAACTAACTTCCTTCTCATCATCCATAATCTACTCTTCCTTAACCCACTCTTTTAATCTTCACGTAATTAGTAATTAATAACTAAAAAATTCTAAAAAAATTATAACTATCCGTGTACGTGTTTTTCTTACGTAGAAACATCTTTAAATTATTATAATTACCTAAACATATATTCAAATCTCTATTCTTATAATGATGTTTCAAAATGGCTCAAAAGTAAGCCGTCTAAGCCGTAAGTAAATACTCAGCCAATTAAATTTTAAAAAATTTATTTTCGGAAGATAAATAAAATCTTAATCCAACTTTCATCGTATCCGTCCAAACCGACTGTTAATAAATACTCAAACAATTTAATAAACAAAACAAAAAAAACTAACGGGAGATTAAAAAAAAAAAAAAATTCTAAAACTAACTTTTTTTCTCATCATACGTAACCCACTCTTCCGTAACCCACTATTTTTATCTTCACTTAATTAATAACTATTAATCCTCAAGTAATTAATAATTAAAAAATTCTAAAAAAGTTAATTATTCGTGTACGTGTTTTCATTACGTAGAAGCATCTTTAAATCATTATAATTACCTAAACATATATTCAAATGTATATAAAGATATATATATAACAAATCCAAAATAAAAATATATTCAATATTCAAAATATATTTGAACTAATTTTTTATATCTAAACATATATCTCTATCTCTACTTCTCTATCTCTACTTCTCTACTCATATAATGAGGCTTCAAAACGGCTCAAAAGTGAGCCTTCTAAGCAGTAAGTAAATACTCAACCAATTAAAGTACGGGAGATAAATAAAACCTTAAACAAAAATCTAAAACTAACTTTTTCTCATCATCCGTAACCCACTCTTTTAATCTTCACGTAATTAATAATTATTAATTCTCAGGTAAATAATAATTAAAAAAATTTAATTTTTTTTTAATTACCCGTATACTTGTTTTCCTTACGTTGAAGCACTTTAAATCATTATAATTACATAAACATATATTCAAATGTATATAAAGAAATATATAACAAATCCAAAATAAAAATATATTCAATATTCAATATTCAAATATATTTGAACTAATTTTTTACATCTAAACATATATCCACATTTTTACAAACATATTCACTCTTCCGTAACGCACTCTTTTAATCTTCACGTAATTAATAATTATTAATCCTCAAGTAAATAATAATTCTAAAAAAAAATTAACTACCCGTGTACGTATTTTTTTTACGTAGAAGCATCTTTAAATCATTATAATTACCTAAACATCCATTCAAATGTATATAAAGATATATATAATAAATCAAAAAAATATATATTCAATATTAAAAATATATTTGAACTAATTTGTTATATCTAAACATATATCCACAGTTTTACAAACGTATTATATATATATATATATATATATATATATATATATATATATATATATATATATATGCCAATGAAGCTCTAGTCTGGTGGTAGAGCGGAGGCATGCAACCGGAGTGGTCTAGGAATTGAGTCTCAGTGGGGGCAGGTTCGAATTTATTTACTAATAGGACTCCGCTCTTTCAAAATATACAAATTTAAACTATTTTAATATAATTTAAATTGTTATTAATTTTTTAAATAATATTAATAAAATTTATAAATCTATTTTTTCAAAACAAAATATATATATATATATATATATATATATATATATATATATATATATATATATATATATATATAAACAAATTTTAGTTTACAAATATTAATTTTTTTTTTTAACAATATTAAAAAATATATATTTATATGTAATGCACATGTATTTACTAGTAGAATTAATTACTATGTGAAGCCAAGTGGGCCACAAGATGTGAAGCCACATGTAGGTGAGTAAGAATTAGTTGTTAGTAGCCAAAATATTATTATTTTATCTTGTTAATGTTAAGTTGAAAAAAAAAAAATTCGGTGGACTGGAGGTCATCGAAGACCACTAGTGTCTCCGACCCTGACGGTCCAGTACCTACTCGATGGAGGTTTTAACGTTTCTAGCTTCCAAAATTTCTAGCAGGCAAACTCGTGTTCAGTTAAGCGAGTTATTATTCCCTACATTTAAACAAAGTTTATGGTAAATGAGACAAACCTAACATGTTTTTAGCACACGCTTAGAAGAAGCAATATGAGAAATTACTAAGGATCCTGCTCGTAAATTTAAATATATGATTTCATCTACAACTTCCAAATCATGTGTGGAATAAGCGCAACATGTTCCTGTATATGTGGGCCCAATTTTTAGTATGTCATTAAGAAAAATATTTTTTATCTTCCATTTTCCATAATATAAAACGACTTCTAAACAGTTCAAAAGTGAGCCATCTAAGCTGTAACTAAATATTCAACCAACTAAAATTTTAAAAAATTACTTACGATGAGATAAAAAAAAATTTAAACCAATTTTCATATTATCTGTCCAAACCGTTAATAAATATTCAACCAAATTTAATTAACAAAAAAAAAACTAACGAGAGATTAAAAAAAAAAAAAAATTAAAATCCAACTTCTTTTTCATCATCCGTAACCCACTCTTTTACTCATCATCCGAACCCACTCTTTTCTTCACGTAATTAATAATTATTAATACTCATGTAATTAATAATTAAAAAATCTTAAAAAATTATAATCGTGTACGTGTTTTCCTTACATAGAAATATCTTAAAATCATTATAATTACCTAAACATATATTCAAATAAATATAAAGATATAAATAACAAATCTAAATAAAAATATATTTAATATTCAAAATATATTTAAACTAATTTTTTATATCTAAACATATATCCACAGTTTTACAAACACATATATATATATATATATATATATATATATATATATATATATATATATATATATATATATATATATATATATATATAAAATAAATTTTAATTTAAATATATTCAAATAAAATTTAAACTATTTTAATATAATTAAAATTTTAATAATATCAATAAATTCTATAAATCTAATTTTTCAATATATATATATATATATATATAACAAATCTTAGTTTAAAGTATTTAAATTATTTTCAACAATATTAGAAAAAATATTTCACGTGCAATGTACGTTCATTTAATAGTTGAAAGTAATGAGTCAAAACTATGACTTGACATGAGAATAGATATTAATAAAGACAAATATAAGTAGAGCTATTTGTATTTACTCCCCTAATTGCTAATCATATCTCCACTGCACCCAATTTTTATTTTAATTAGTACTACACCTAATTTCTAAAAAATTAGGCCTTTTTTTAGGTAACTACAATTAAAATTAACAGATTATGAAAGAATGTGGGGTAGCAGTATTAAAATAAAAGGGGGGGGGGGGAGGGTAGTCGAGATATGATTAGCAATTGTGTGTGTGGGTGGGTGGGGGGGGGATAAATACAAATAACTCTTATAAGTATCTAGACAGATAGTTTGACCTGGTCGAATTTCAACCATTGTTTGAAAAAGCAAGTCATGATCATATTTACATGAACATCGAAAAAAATTTCCTACTGGGCTGTGTGGTGGGCTGGAGCCCATCTCAGTCCACCAAAGTCCATCTCAGCTCACCAATAACTTCGTCCCTGTTCAGATCCCACAATAAACTTTTATTTTTCTCACCATTTCTTAGAAGGATTTCCTTTGGAGGCCTTGCTAGGAGTCAAACTCGATCAGGTGTGTGCGCAAAGTGATGCTTTAATGGCACAATTTGTACTTCGTATTGGGCGGGCTATCGCATGTTGACGCCGCAGAACTATATTAGTCGTTTGCGGTGACAATGGTTGCTTGCGGTAGCGCCGTGTGTTCTGCAGACACAACAAACTACAACAAATTAGCGGCTGACCTTTTCATTGCTATATTGACAAATTCAATCGCTATACTGTAATAGCGACAAACAACGACCAAATTTTTTGTCGCTAGACTATATGTCATATCGACGAAGTTGTGTCACGTCCCGCTCACAAAATATCGAGTAAATGCCGGGACGGACATGTCCAGCTACACAGTACAAAGTATAGTATGTCGTACGACGCTCACGATTGTTAGTCAAGTCGGATATCCTAGCATGCAATACAATCTATGGCCTAAATATGATCTCATATCCATATATAACCACAATAAAATAAGCAGCATAAATGACATCAAACAGAAATCCTTTAAGACCAAACGGTCAAAAACACTAATGATAATCAAGAAGTCTACAGCAAGAAAAAGATGTAGACGGGAGTACCTTCCACACAGTACCCAATATGATCTAGAACTGAAACGTATCCTCCAAGCCGGGTTTGGAAGATCCCAATGGTCGGTTACAAAAAATATGGGAACAATCCAGGGTTGGTCAGGCCAATCGCAGCAAGTACCAGAAAGGAAAGCTCAAGAGCGGACGAATAAAACTAGCAAGAAACATAATAGTAATATAGTAATAGCAATAATCAGGGTAAATGAATCGTGTGGTACCAACGCACGATTATAGAATATAAGGCATCAATCAACAACTACTACAGGTAAAGAACCAACAATCAATTACAAAAATCCTAACATCCATTAGTACCTGCGTCGCCAACTGAAATCTGTGATCAGTCGTCTAGCAAGCAGCACACCACACAATTATATAAATAAACGGCAACTCAAATGCCTGCGGCTTGCTACCATGGTTATCACAAGTCCTAGTTACTATCACATATAATTTGGAAATTTTATACAGCCACACGTCCTGCAGCCCGCCCTGATCATCCAAGTCCTACGGGAATATATATATATATATATATATATATATATATATATTGTAACACTCGACGATGTGCTGGAAGTGTGTCCCTCACGACGGAGAGCTCCAAATCCATTGGAACACTGGGAAGTCGGGATTGCTTATAGCCAAACAAATTTCCTAAATGATTCTACCAATTTTAATTATCTTATTAACTATACTGTTATATAGAATCTAGTGTCGTGGTCACACGATCATCATCATCCTGAAATAACGTACCATAGTACGAATACGTTGTGTGCGAATCCACGTTGATTTTTGTCAGTTCCAACCTAGATTCATCCAGAGCGCATTACAACAATCGATACACATCAACCAACCACACTAGCTACGATCACTGGCCAACTACAAGAGTACCCGTGCAGGATAACAATATAATAAAGTATAATAAGAGGAACATGGTAGCACCTCAGTGCACAGGTATAAGATGTAGTTGTACCTCAGTGCGCTATAATCAAGGATAACACCGCAATATAAAATGAATACGAAGCACCTCAGTGCGATAATAGGACCAGTACCTCAAAGGGTAACATTGTAGTCAATAGCACGAGTACAGGTAGTCAAGTCAGAAAACATGGACAGTCAGGCAGTCGATCAGTCGAATCGGTCTATCCATCAAGTCAGTCTACCAACCGAATCAATCTATTAATAATCCGCCATCCTCTATTGGGTACGAATATCATGTCAGGGTATACGGTCATAAGATACCATTGTAAATTACCATGAACAATGTTAGACCTCTGGATCACAGGAATCCACCATATCAATGATCACAGACTACTCATCAATAAGTCCTCTAACTTCCAAAATATAACATAGGTACAGTGTAACAAAGTCATCCATCCATAAATACAAATACTAGAAGTTACTAAAGCAGTACATCAATCGCAATGTAATATCAGAAATCCCTTGACCCACCAATTCATATACACAACTCTTTGATCCACCTTATATATATATATATATATATATATATATATATATATATATATATCAAATAAGGGAACAAGTCCACTAAATACCATGCAATACTAACAAGGTAGGGTATGATACAACAAATCCATGATACAACTCCACCTAGATCTTCAAAATTTTTTTTTGAACCAGAATCCCAAATCAAATCCCCAATTCAAATTCTTGAATCAAATTCTTAATCAATATCCCAAATTAATATCCTAAATCAAATTTCCAAGCCAATATTCCTGAAACAACCTCGAATCAAATACTTAAACAAATTGTGAATCCAATTCCGGGTTCAAATTCTCGAATCAATCATGAAAATAAAATTTGAATTATATTTCGAATTAAATCCCCTAACCAAATTCTAGAACAATATCCTGAATCAAATTCCAAAAATCAAATACCCGAATCAAATGCTTAATCAAATTCTCGAATCCAATTCCTGACCGAAATTCTAGAAAATTTTGGCAGAACCTCCCCTATATTTCTAGGACCGGAATATAACCTGCAAAAAAATAGAACAATATCCACCTGACGCAACATGTCGTAGAATCCCAAGTCGAGAACACTAAGTCTCGACCTCCAGCAGCGCTACGATGCGTACTTGGCACCAAGCCAACACACAACAAGAATCGCCACGCAAGACGCACTACTACATTGTTCTCTATCATTAACCAAACCACAATAAACAAGCCCAATAATCTAGGGATAAGCCGTAACCCGACCGAAAGTCGGACACGGGGCAAATAAGGATAATGCTCATAATCAGGTCGTGCTCGTGTCCTCGGAGGTGTGGATGTCCCATCCAAGCTGTTCGATATGGATGTCAGCCCGATACCAAACTCTGCTACACTAATAGCAATAACTAAATATCCACTATAGATATCATAGTTTACGAGTACCATAATCTAAATATATTTAAATACAGGACAAGATGTTCTTAGGCGCAAAATCGTCAACGAGCAAAAGGTTCTTGCCTAGAGGGCTCGGCTAGTTACGCAAGTCTTCGACACTCTAGATCCAGGCTCGCACGTCCATCGGGGTCCTCAGAACACACCATAAATAATAAATAAATATCAGCATCAAACAATAAAATATAACAAAAATCATAAGAGATGGCACGAGGCTTACCGTGGGGGTTCCATAAGCGGTGCAAGGTTCTGGCACAAAAACCGAGGCATGATGTCACGCCCCAGTACCAGAATACGGGGACGGACACGGCTAGCTACCCCGTACAAGGTAATATACGTCGTGCGGCGATCACGGCTGTAACTAAATAAGGGGGTGTATGCTACAATCAGATGACTTAGGATCACACGAACATCTATGTCTCAATCAATCAAACAAAAAATAATAATCATAGAGCATATATGATAAAGACTTAAGGGTCCCAAACATTTTCTCAAGATGTTTTGGAGTCCAGCTTTATAAAATAAGAAGTTGGTGGAATAACAAAAGTACATGACGGTATTATAGCTGCAGTCTGATTTATATACAGTCATAAAAATGAACTAATGTCCAGACGTGCCGGCTAGCAGGTGCCGGTGGCTAAACGTCAAAAAAAGTAAAATGTACAATGACGAGCAAGGAAGAAAGAAACCAACTCGTTATCCTCGACAACCATGTTCCTCATACACGCCATGAGTAGGAGGAAAGTATGCTGGATCCTCGGGTGCTTGCACGAAATATGGACATGCAAAACCAGTTGGGTTAGACCCCAAATAGCAAGTACCATAAAGGAAGCACGAAATAGAGAAACAAAAATCCAAGCAATAAATATATAATAATATAGGTTTGGTCGTAACTTAGGTTCAAGGCATATCCTAGCACAAAGACCCAACCCTAAAATCAAACAAGGATAATGGTTAAATCTATCACACTATGATAGTCCATTTCCATAGGCTATTAACAGAATAATACAATTACAATCAAGTCCAATTAATAAGCACTACAAGAAAAAGTAAAATTAGCGACGTTAAAAAATGTCGCTTAATGCCAAAAAAATATCGCTAATCACTTTTAGCGACGTAATTAGCGACATTTTAAAGAAGTCAGAACTCAGTTAGTCACTGAAAGGAAAAATGTCGCTAAACGTCGCTGTACCGACATTTTTTAGCGACGTTAGTGCGTCGCTAGATTAGCGATGTTTAGCGACGCAACATCGCTGATTAGCGATGTGCTCATCAGTCGCTTAACGTCGCTAATTAGCGACTTACTTAGCGACGTCTTAAATGACCTGGCAAAACTGCCATGTCAGCAATTTAGCAACGTTTCTAGCGACGTCATTAGCGATGTGTAGCAACGTCGCTAATTAGCGACGTAGTTAGCAACGTGTATTAACGTTGCTAAACGTCGCTAAAAACGTCGCTAATTTTAGAGTGAAAAAAAAATAAAAACTGAATTATTTCCAAACTATTATTCCTGCAGTTTATTAATTCACAATCTGTACAAATAGACCCGAAGCAACCCTCCATTGAATTTTTGGGTTTGCCGACCCCCTTGGGTTGTAAAACTCCTTCCTAAAAATAGTATATACCCTTTTTATTTATTAATTATTAATTTAAATTATAGTAATTAGGGCTAAATAGAAGAAGTAAATTTTTAATAATTTTTATTTTAGGTGTTCGGGCACTTAGAGGACTTATGGGACCATCAGAAATTTTTCAAAATTTATTCCATATAGGAGACCCCTTGAGCAGTTGCTAGCCTAACGGTGTGCATTATTCTAATCTATAAAATTTCTTATGAATATATATATATGTATATATATATACAAATATATATATGTATATATATATTTAAGAAGAAGAAAAGAAAAGAAAAGAAAGTATAAAAAAATTAATTAATAATATACTAATAATAATAATACTAACAATACTAACTACTATTCTTAGCAAACATTCCAACTTGCTCGCAAACTTGCTAGCAAGCAATGTTAGCAGCCAACTTACATAAACTTAGCAAAACCATTACCATCCGCTGGCTGTGAACAGACCCGACCCCCCTTGCCTATGGACCCGCAAAACTCATTCTCTCTCTCTCCATATATATATATATATATATATATATATATATATTATTTCATAAAATCCTAACCTAAAATCTCCAAACCCCCTCTTCTCATCTAGAGCTTGCCACCGCAGCCAGAGAACCCCGCCAGGCCGTCCAAACCATCCCGACGACCCCGACCTCGCGCACTGTAGATTCCCACACGAGGCACCTTCGCTCCGGAGTGGTTTTCCGTCGACTCGCTCAACCAAACGATGTTCCGTCTTCACCGGTATGCTAACCCCTTAACCCTCTTCCATATTTGTATAATAGCAGACCCCGAATAACGTGTACCCATAGGCGAAAACAGCGTCCAAGTTGGCACGAGCAGACCGAATTCTGGGATCGCAGAAAACTGCGTTGACCACCCATGTTGCCGAGTTTGTATCTCCCACCACAGAGATCCAAATTCAGTGATTCTTTTTGATATGTGTAGAACACTTGACCTAATTTATTTCTGTTAAATAACCCTAGATTATTAGCTGCTGTGGACAGAATTAAATTCGTCACAAAACTCCGCGAACCCACTTTTTCCAGAATTCTAAAAGTTGTGAAACGGAGCGCGCCTCGCCAAACGGGACTGCCTCACCGTGTACCAAGTGTACCGAACGGTGCACGCAGCATAACCGGACACGTAAAAATTTATGAAAACAAATTCGGACGCGTGTGCTTGCCGGAATCAGGCCGTATCCGCGGACACATCCCGTGTCGCAACTTTTGTGGAACTCGTACGTATTTTGTGCACGCTTGTCAGATTACGACAAAACTTGTGCCACTGGACTCGTGGTAACGCGCTGGTCCTGTGACCCAATTTTTACGCAATTCTGAGACGGTTCACCAAATCGCCAATTGGCGGGCCCCACAGTTGACTTTGGACAAAATTGTGTTCGGCTCATCGGAATCCACATTTGGATATACCGTTGGGTTTGTATTGACATCTAGAGTTGTTTGACCTATAGTTTGCCCCATTTAGAGACTGTTACCCTCGGCACGCTTTTCGGTACAAAGTGGGCCATACGTGGGCCCCACTTTTACCAGAAATTACCGTTTTGCCCCTGTGTCCAAATTGGACGAAAGAGATGTACTTTTTTAGCTATTTTGCTCATTTTGGAAATATTGGTGATGTTTATTTTAGCATCCGGAGACGTTTGTTCGGAGTCCTTAGTTCCAGGTTCCGTGTCCTTGACATTTGGGGGCTTACACTTTACAGATTTCTTGCCAGGCAAGTATACCTTGCCATTGTACTGTATTTACATTCCATATGAGGCATGCATATTTATTTTCTATTTATTTAGTTTATTTATTTTAACTACTATATAAACTGCGCGTCCAAGGAGACTTGGGTGCAACGACGGTGTCGTCGTACTATATTTTTATTTATGTATATGCATTGGACCTACTTTATGAGACTACCCCATTTTCATGAGGCATTTATGTTTCATTGGCCATGACACTATTCTTACACGAGTGTGAGTCACATGTAGGACACGGCATTGCGTACTCGGCTGGCCACTGGTACGTATAGGTCGTGCGACGGATAGGGATAACTGCCAATAGAAACTTTGCATGCAGTAGACCTGGCGGTTATTAGAGGTTTATCGTGTCATGGACATGAAATGCTTAGAGCATTGGGTGGGGAGAACAACAAGTACCGCATTTGAGCTCCTTTGCACTTTTTTTCTATTGTGCGGCCGGATTCTCCGCTGGAGATACGGGCGGTGATGACCACTATATATTATATTATTATCAGGCAGGCCTCCGGCGTTCGAAAGTCGTCGTGCCTTTGTAGGCCCCTGGATCTCCAATAGAGAACCATGCCAAATCCCAGTTTTCAGCTAGATAGCTCACTTGTGGGGAAATGTGTTCTTAACTGCATTCACTTAGACGGTTAGGCGACCCCATTGGATGTTTATATTTTAATACTTTATTGGCATATGTTTTTTGTATCTTGTTACGTCCCTCTGAGGACCTGGTCCCTTTCCAGATATAGATGAGCAGGAGTACCTGCAGGAGTATGGACCTGGACCTGACGCTACCTATCAGTCTGAGACGATCTTACCTTCTGATTATATGTGATTCATTGCAGCTGTTTAGAGATTCTAGTTGCTATTCTTTTTCGAGACATTTATTATTATATTAGAGTTTATTCTCTTCTCTCTTTAGTAGTTTATTATAGTCGATTTGTAGTGGATTTGTTTCCATCCGACTATCACACTTTGAGATTACTATTTGAGACTGCTTCTTTGATATTCAGTTATTGATTTCCATTATTTTATTATTTGTGCTGTGGATGAAATATAGAACTCTGTGTGACTTGTTGCTACATATATTACCACTGTGGATTGGATATTCATGTACAACGTACGTGTGTATATGGTTTCCATATATTGGAGTTCGTATACATACGGCTGGCGTGTTACGTATTCCTAGTCCTATGTATTTTGGGACTGGGGCATGACATATTTTTAGTGATGGCCCTTGCAGGTCGAGAATATATTGTCTCGGTTACGTAACTGTACCGAACAAGCCTGCGTATAGGAATAGAGTATAAGGATCTCATCCACGCTTGACTGAAACTCATCCTTCCTATTTAATACTTGCATCCTGTTTGATTCATGTACTTTTTCTAATCATTTCGTACATCACCTGCAGAGAGATGGATTTGCAAAATGGATGTACTGCCGCCGATGGCGACACAACTTCTGGAGTCAATGGTCAGACTCAAGGAGGGACCCCAACGATTCCTAGGCTTCCGGGGCCAGATGGACAGACTCACACTCCAGTTCCATCTGATCTTCCTGCTTCACCTATTGGGAACCTTCCACCTGTTCCAGTACCACAAGATGGCCAAGCACAAATGTTCCAATTCTTTCAGATGATGATACAGGAACAGAGGCAGCAGGCAGCCGAGCAGAGGCAATAATTTTTGGCAGCACTGGAGAGGATGGCTGCACAGGCTACTGTACTAGCCCAAGCACTAGCTCCAGTACCTCGAGCTAGGGTTGGATCAGTAAGGGATTTTGTTTAGATGGGCCCAAGGCAGTACAAGGGCATTGAGAGCCCGGAGGAGACTACCAACTGGATTACTCACACGCAGAAGCTACTGGAGGCATCGCAGTTACCTACGGACCTATGGATGACGGGTGTATGGACGCTTCTAGAGGGTAATGCTCATCACTGGTGGGAATACATAGAGCGCCAGTTGGGTACTTACCAGACTTGGAAGCAGTTTTTGGAGTGCTTTGAGGGAAAGTACTTCCCGGACACTGTCAGGGACACTTTGTATGATCAGTTTTTTCACTTGGAGCAGGGGAACCAAACAGTGGACGAGTATGATGTCGAGTTTAGTCGAATCAGCAAATATGGTGCTGCTTTGATACCAAATGACTTGGCTAAGGCTAAGAGATTTCATCGAGGACTGACCCAGGAGCTACAACATTATACAAGCTCGCAGTCCCGAGTCTCTTATGCTGAACTACTGACAGAGGCCAGATTTCAGGAAACCATTAGCAGAGGAAAGGGAGGCCAGCTGAGGACACAACAAGGATCAGCAAGGATACAGTAGGGACCAGCCAGGACACAACAGGGAGGACCTATCAGACATCCCTTGGCACAGCAGCATTAGCAACATCGAGCAGCACCGTACCAGAATTCGGGGAAGCCCTACTGCAATTACTGTGGGAGAATCGGACATATTTTGAAAGATTGTCGGACCCGCTTGGATCAGTGTATGAGATGTGGCTCCGGATAACACATGGCGAGAGACTGCCCAATGTAGGCATCGACACTACCACCGCCAGCACAGAGACTAGTGCTTCCAGCACCGAAGACAGCCCAGCAGATGACCGGACCGGGAGCACCCCGACCCCCAGCAGCAGGAGGATTTCAGAGAGGACCACCGCTACCTACCCAGGAGGAGCAGTATATGAGGACCGGACATGGACAGCCGCAGAAGAACGGGCGAGCTTTTGCATTGGAGGTAGATGACATGGATCATGAGGTGGATGTCATAGCAGGTATTACCCTTGCTTTTACTTTTCCTGCTGTGACATTATTTGATACGGGAGCCACCCACTCATTCATATCATCTAATTTTATTGCCAAACACAACATTACTTCTACACCATTATCTAGTTGTGTTAGAATTCTTACCGGAGGAGGAGTTGTACCAGTTAGTCGAGTTTGTAGATCGGGCCTTATAATGATACGTGGTAGAGAGATGAATGCCCAACTCTTAGTCCTTCCTATGCCATCTTTTGATATTGTGCTTGGAATGGACTGGCTAAGCAAGTACCACGCTTTCTTCGATTGCTTTGGAGGAAGCATTCTTTTTAAGGTACCAAGCCAGCCTGAACTTGAGTTTGCCCGAGGATCCACAGAAATCCTTGATGGTATGCAGCTCACAATGGACGATGTTGTCTATCATCCTATTATTTCAGAATTTCAAGACGTCTTTCCAGAGGATTTGCCAGGACTACCCCCAGACAGCGACATAGAGTTTTCAATTGAACTAGCACCCGGAGCAGCACCTATAACATCGCATGTTTACAGACTAGCGAAGAAGGAGATGGACGAGCTGAAGGCACAGTTAAAAGAGCTAGAGGAGAAAGATTTCATCCGACCGAGTGCATCACCCTGGGGAGCACCAGTGCTATTTGTACCCAAGAAGGATGGGTCAGTGCGTATGTGCATTGACTACAGGGCCTTGAATGCAGTGACAGTGAAGAACAAATATCCATTGCCACGTATTGATGACCTGTTTGATCAACTCAATGGAGCTAAGGTATTCTCGAAGATAGATTTGAGATCAGGATATCACCAAGTGAAGGTACGGAAGCAGGACATTCCGAAGACCGCATTCAGAATAAGATATGGACACTACAAGTTTTTGGTCATGCCATTTGGATTGACCAATGCTCCAGCGATCTTCATGGACTTGATGAATCGAGTCTTCCACCAGTACTTGGATCAGTTCGTGGTCGTCTTCATAGATGATATATTTGTCTATTCGAAGAGCCACGAGGAGCACGAGGAGCATCTGCGGATTGTTCTAGAGACTTTGAGGAGAGAGCAGTTATATAGGCTAAACTCAGCAAATGTGAGTTCTTCTTGGACAGAGTTTCATTTTTTGGACATGTTGTTACAGGAGATGGTATTTCTGTTGATCCAGAGAAGATCTCAGCAGTTGAGACATGGCCTGTTCCTAAATCAGCAGCAGAGGTGAGGAGTTTCCTTGGACTTGCGGGATATTACCGACGGTTCGTGAAAAACTTCTCAAGGGTAGCGGCACCTATGACTCGTTTGACTTGTAAGGACCAAGAATTTATATGGACCGCCGAGTGTCAAGCCCCTTTGAAGAGTTGAAGAAACGACTGACTACAACACCAGTATTGACTATTCCGTCAGGATCAGGAGGTTATGTGATCTACAGTGACGCATCAGGGAAAGGCTTGGGATGCGTATTGATGCAGCATGGCAAGGTGATTGCATATGCATCTAGGCAGTTACGAGTGCATGAGAAGAATTATCCAACTCATGACTTAAAACTTGCAGCCGTTGTATTTGCTCTGAAGCTATGGAGACATTACTTATATGGGGAACAAGTGGAAATCTATACAGACCACAAAAGCCTCAAGTACGTCTCCACGCAGAAGGAGTTAAATATGAGGCAACGTCGATGGCTCGAGTTGATAAAAGATTTCAAGATAGAGCTACATTATCATCCAGGCAAGGCTAACGTGGTAGCAGACGCGTTAAGCCGGAAGCCAGCAGCTTACTTCTTGACAGCACAGAGGGAACTATTGGAGGACTTCCAAGAGCTTGGCATTGAAGTGATATTACCCGGAGCAGATGGGACACTAGCCAACTTGCAAGTTCAATCATCATTGGTAGAGAGGATTAAGGCAGCTTTGCATGCAGATGCCAGATTCAGGAGACTAAAGGGAAGGACAGAGGCCGAAGAGCAGACCGGATTGCGCATTCATGAGGATGGGATATTACGATGTGGTGATCGTCTTTATATTCCAAATGGAGAGATTCGACAGGAGCTGATGGCAGAGGCTCATAGTTCGATTTATTCTATTCATCCTGGAGGTACTAAGATGTATTGCGACTTACGACAGCACTTTTGGTGGCATGGAATGAAGAGAGAGATATGTCACGCCCCAGTCCCAAAAATACGTAGGACTAGGACACGTAATCATGCCAGCCGCATGGATATGGCAACTCCAATATATGGAAACCAAATCCATACGTACGCTGTAATATGAATATAAATCCACAAGTGGTAAAGAATGTAATACAAGTCACAGGGTAAAATCTAAATCTCATCCACCAAAATCATATAGAAATAAATAACCAGTATCTATGAAACTAGATCTCAACAGTAGTATCTAAAGATGATAGTTGGATGGAAACAAATCCACTACCAACTCAAATGGAAAAAGTAAATACAATATAAGTACAACTCACTCAAACAATATAAGTACCAGCTGCCAATCACGGCTCGAAGAGAAGACATCCACGGAGCATCTATATCCTTCCAAATCCGTGCTCCTGCAAATACTCAAGAACAGGTACACCTGGCAGCGGACCAGGTCCTCAGAGGGACATAACAAGTATACTTAAACACATGACAATAAAGTACTGAAATAAATATCCAATGGGTCGCCTAACCATCTAAAGTGAATGCAGTTAAGAACACCTTTCCCCACAAGTGAGCTATCTGGCTGAAAATTGGGATTTGGCATGGTTCTCTTTTGAAGAGCCAGGGGCCTAAAAGGCACGTCGTCTTTTGAACGTCGGTGGCCCGCCTGATAGTACATAATATATAGTGGTCATCATCACCCGTATCTCCAGCGGAGAATCCAGGCTTCACAGAAAAAGTGCAAAGGAGCTCAAATGCGATACTTGTTGTTCTCCCCACCCAATGCTCTAAGTATGTCATGTCCATGACACAATAACACATCTAATAACTGCCAAGTCTACTAGCATGCAAAGTTTCTAACAGCAGTTATTTCTAACGCACGGCCCATACGTACAGGAGGTCAGACCTGTCACGCAGTCTATGATCTATATGAGACTCACACTCGTGTAACATCTGTGTCACGGCCAATGAACCTAATGGTGCTACATGATAATGGGGTAGTCTCATGAACAAGGTCAATGCAATACATAAATAAAAACATTCGCGACGTCACCGTCGCGCGCAATTTATAAACAATTAAATATATGAACTAAAGACAGAAAATAAGGATGCATGCAACATATGGCATATAAATAACAGTACAATGGCAAGGTATACTTGCCTGGCAAGAAACTGCAAAATGTCACGTCCAGATGTCCAATACACAGGACCAGAAGCTATGACCACAGAACAAATATATCCGGATGCTGAAATAAATATCACCAACGTTTCCGGAATGAGCAAAATAGCTAAAAAGCACATCCCTTTCGTCTAATTTGGACACAGGGGCAAAACGGTAATTTCGGACAAAAGTGGGGTCCACGTGTGGCCCACTTTGCACCAAAAAGTGTGCCGAGGGTAACAGTCTCTAAATGGGACAAACTATGGGTCAAACAACTCTAGATGTCAATACGAATCCAACGGTATGTCTAAATTTGGATTCCGATGAGCCGAACAAAATTTGGTCCAAAAAGTCAACTGTGGGACCCGCCAATTGGCGATCTGGTCAACCGTCTCAGAAATGCGTGAAAATTGGGTCACAGGACCAGCGCATTACTATGAGTCCAGTGGCACAAGTTTTGTCGCAATCTGACATGC
Source organism: Iris macrosiphon (assembly GCA_036927795.1). Classification (NCBI taxonomy): domain Eukaryota; kingdom Viridiplantae; phylum Streptophyta; class Magnoliopsida; order Asparagales; family Iridaceae; genus Iris; species Iris macrosiphon. Next base: position 53,870 of record JAYESA010000234.1, read on the forward strand.
GTGCATAAAATACGCGCGAGTTTCACAAAAGTGGCGACACGAGATGTGTCCGCGGATACGGCCTGATTCCGGCGCGCTCACGCGTCCGAATCAGTGTCCACAAATTTTCACGTGTCCCGTTATGCTGTGTGCACCATTTGGTACACTTGGCACACGACGGGACGGTCCCGTTTGGCGGGGCGCACTCCGATCTCCAACTTTTGGAAAACCGAAAAAAGTGGGTGCGCACAGTTTTGTGACGACTACAATTATCTCCACAGCAACTAATAGCACAAAGTTATTATACAGAAAATAAATTAGGTCATGTAATCTACAGGTATCAAAAAGAATCATCGAATTCGGATCTCTGTGGTGGGAGATACGAACTCGACAATATGGATGGTAATTCTGGAATTCTGCGATTGCAGAATTCTGTCTGCTCGTCCAACTTTGGACGCTATTTTTTACCTAGGGGCACACATTTTTCGAGGTTGACTATTAAATAAATATTGGAGAGGGTTAAGGGGTGATCATACCTATGAAAACGGAACAACGTTTGGATGAGCGAGTCAACGGGAAAACACGCCGGAGCGAAGGTGCCTCGAGTGGGAGACTGCAGTTCGCGATGTCGGCGTCGACGGGATGGTTGGATGGCTTGGGGAGGCTTCTATGGCTGCGGTGACGGCTCTAGATGGGAAGAGAAAGTCTGGAGTTTCTAGGTTAGAGTTTTAGAGAGCTATTATATATATATATATATTATATATTAAGAGAGGGTGAGCGATTGAGTCCGTGGGGTGAAGAAAAAAGGGCTGAAGGGAATTAATTAAAGGGGCGGGTCCGCATGTCAAGTTGCTGCGGGATGGACGGTCAATGCAAGTAAGAATGGGAAAAGCAAAGTTAGGTTGCAGCATGTTTGCTAAGAAGGATAATAGTTAGAATTGTTGTATTATTATTATATTACTACTATTAACTTTTCTTTTTCTTTCCTTTCTTTAAATATATATATATATACATATATATATTTGTATATATATATATATATATATATATATATATATATATATATATATTCACACATAAGAAGATTTATAGATTAGGGTATTGCACATCGTTAGGCTAGCAACGGCTCAAGGAGTCTCCTACAAGGAATAAATTCTGAAAAATTTCTGATGGTCCCATAAGTCATCTAAGTGCCCGAACACCTAACATAAAAATTGTTAAAAATCTATTTCTCCCATTTAGCTCTAATTACTATAATTTAATTAATAATAAATAAATAAAAGGGTATTTACGATTTTCTAGGAAGGGGATTTTACAAGATAGCTCGCTTTGTAGCTAAATGTCTGGTATGTCAACAAGTGAAGGCGGAGCACCAGAGGACAGCAGGATTATTGCAACCACTTCCGATTCTAGAGTGGAAGTGGGAGCACATCACTATGGACTTCGTCACGGGTTTTCCCAAGAGTCCAAGTGTGAGAGATGCAGTGTGGGTAATAGTGGACCGACTCACCAAGTCAGCCAATTTTATACCTTTTAGAGTGGGTCAGTCTACAGAAGCTTTAGCTAACTTATATATGAGACAGATCGTGAGATTGCACGGCATACCAGTCAGTATTGTATCGGACAGAGATTCGCGCTTCATATCGCACTTTTGGAGGAGCATGCAAGAGAGTCTTGGTACTCGTCTGAAGTTCAGTACATCTTACCACCCGCAGACAGATGGGCAGTCGGAGCGTACTATTCAGACCTTGGAGGATATGTTGAGGGCTTGCATGTTAGACTTCGGAGGATCATGGGAGGACCACCTACATCTTGTAGAGTTTTCTTACAACAATAGCTATCAAGCGAGTATTCAGATGGCTCCGTTTGAAGCATTGTATGGAAGAAAATATAGGTCTCCTGTGTGTTGGAGTGACGTGGAAGAACGTCAGATTTTGGGACCCGAGTTGGTGGTCAACACCGTAGAGACAGTCAAGAAGATTCAGGGACACTTGCGAGCAGCGCAAGACAGGCAGAAGCAGTAGGCAGACCTTCATCGTCGTCCCTTGGAGTTCAAAGAGGGCGATCACGTCTTCTTGAGGATATCACCGACCAGAGGCACCATCCGATTCGGAGGGCGCGATAAGTTGAGTCCAAGGTATATTGGACCATTTGACGTGCTCGAGAGAATTGAAGATGTGGCATATCGACTTGCGCTACCACCTTCACTGGAGGGAGTACATGACGTATTTCATGTGTCGTAGCTCAGGCGATATGTGGCAGACAGCAGTCATGTTCTCGACCATTCAGAGATTACCATTGGGCCGAGCTTGTCATACCAAGAGCAACCCGTGGGAATCCTTGATCGCCGAGAGAAAGTGTTGAGGAACCAGTCTATTCCCTTGGTTCGCGTAGCATGGAGGCATGGCGCACCAGGAGAATCAACTTGGGAGCTCGAGGATGACATGCGCAAGCATTTTCCGAACCTATTCGCAAACCAAGGTATGAGTTTACATTGTTAATTTATATCTTAAACCATCATTGCATTCTATCGTGGCTTAATTTTAATTTCGAAGACGAATTTTTACAAGTTGGGTAGAATGTAAAACCCCTTCCTAAAAATCGTATATACCCTTTTTATTTATTAATTATTAATTTAAATTATAGTAATTAGGGCTAAATAGGAGAAATAAATTTTTAATAATTTTTATTTTAGGTGTTCGGGCACTTAGAGGACTTATGGGACCATCAAGAATTTTTCAAAATTTATTCCATGTAGGAGACCCCTTGAGCAGTTGCTAGCCTAACGGTGTGCATTATTCTAATCTATAAATTTTTTTATGAATATATATAACCCTAGATTATTAGATGCTTTGGACAGAATTAAATTCGTCACAAAACTCCGCGAACCCACTTTTTTCAGAATTCTAAAAGTTGTGAAACGGAGCGCGCCCCGCCAAACGGGACCGCCCCGCCGTGTACTAAGTGTAGCGAATGGTGCAAGCAGCATAACCGGACACGTAAAAATTTGTGGGAACTGATTCGGACGCATGTGCGCGCCGAAATCAGGCCGTATCCACGGACACACCCCGTGTCGCAACTTTTGTGGAATTTGCGCGTATTTTGTGCACGCTTGTCAGATTGGGACGAAACTTGTGCCACTGGACTCGTGGTAACGTGTTGGTCCTGTGACCCAATTTTCACGCAATTCTGAGACGGTTCACCAAATCGCCAATTGGCGGGCCCCACAGTTGACTTTGGACAAAATTATGTTCGGCTCATCGGAATCTACATTTGGACATACCGTTGGGTTCGTATTGACATCTAAAATTGTTTGACCTATAGTTTTCCCCATTTAGAGACTGTTACCCTCGGCACGCTTTTCGGTGCAAAGTGGGCCACACGTGGACCCCACTTTTACCCAAAATTACTGTTTTGCCCCTGTTTCCAAATTGGATGAAAGAGATGTGCTTTTTAGCTATTTTGCTCATTCCGGAAATGTTGGTGATGTTTATTTCAGCATCCGGAGACGTTTGTTCGGAGTCCTTAGTTCCAGGTTCCGTGTCCTTAATATTTGGGCGCTTACACTTTACAGATTTCTTGCCAGGCAAGTATACCTTGCCATTATATTATATTTACATTCCATATGAGGCATGCATATTTATTTTCTATTTATTTAGTTCATTTATTTTAACTGCTATATAAACTGCGCGTCCAAGGAAACTTGGGTGCAACGACGGTGTCGTCGTACTATATTTTTATTTATGTATATGCATTGGACCTACTTTATGAGACTACCCCATTTTCATGAGGCATTTATTTTTCATTGGCCATGACACTATTCTTACACGAGTGTGAGTCACATGTAGGACACGGACTTGCGTACTCGGCTGGCCACTGGTACGTATAGGTCGTGCGACGGATAGGAATAACTGCCAATAGAAACTTTGCATGCTAGTAGACCTGGCGGTTATTAGAGGTTTATCGTGTCATGGACATGACATGCTTAGAGCATTGGGTGGGGAGAACAACAAGTACCGCATTTGAGCTCCTTTGCATTTTTTTCTATTGTGCGGCCGGATTCTCCGCTGGAGATACAGGCGGTGATGACCACTATATATTATATTATTATCAGGCGGGCCTCCGGCGTTCGAAAGTCGTCGTGCCTTTGTAGGCCCCTGGATCTCCAATAGAGAACCATGCCAAATCTCAGTTTCCAGTCAGATAGCTCACTTGTGGGAAAATATGTTCTTAACGGCATTCACTTAGACGGTTAGGCGACCCCATTGGATGTTTATATTTCAGTACTTTATTGGCATATATTTTTTGTATCTTGTTACGTCCCTTTGAGGACCTGGTCCCTTTTCAGATATAGATGAGCAGGAGTACCCGCAGGAGTATGGACCTGGACCTGACGCTACCTATCAGTCTGAGATGATCTTACCTTCTGATTATATGTGATTCATTGCAGCTGTTTAGAGATTCTAGTTGCTATTCTTTTTTGAGACATTTATTATTATATTAGAGTTTATTCTCTTCTCTCTTTAGTAGTTTATTATAGTTGATTTGTAGTGGATTTGTTTCTATCCGACTATCACACTTTGAGATTACTATTTGAGACTGCTTCTTTGATATTCAGTTATTAATTTTTATTATTCTATTATTTGTGCTGTGGATGAGATATAGAACTGCGTGTGACTTATTGTGACATATATTACCACTGTGGATTGGATATTCATGTATAGCGTACGTGTGTATATGGTTTCCATATATTGGAGTTCGTATACATACGGCTGGCGTGTTACGTATTTCTAGTCCTACGTATTTTGGGACTGGGTCGTGACATGGGTTGAACACTCAATACCGGTAAATTAACATATATTTAATATAAATAATATAATAAAATTTGAAGAAAAGAAAATATCCAACAAATATCATCGTAAAGAATACAACAAATATATATCCATACGGCAAATATATATCCATACAATGAGTCACATCCTAAATAATACAAACAATACAAATATCTAGCAACTATACTACTGCGGATCTGCAGGAGGATGACCACCGGCGTGCATGAAGGATAAGAACAGCTCATACTGCTCCCGTGAAATCGACACCGATGTCGATGGAGAAGGCAGTGACGTCGGTGGAGTCTGTGTCGATATAGGCGCACCAGGAGGACGTATCCGCTCCAAGTCTGCGAGTCGCTGGTTGTAAGAATCCATGGTAGATAATAGCCTCGTACTGCTATGAACCATTGAATCTTGCATCATCGTCAGCCTTTCGTCCATGGATAGCTGTGATGCCTGCAGCTCCGTGATGTTGCGGTCTGTCGAGGCTCTAAGATCATTTGTCAAATCCTGGAGCTCCGTGATATTGCGGTCGAGCATATAGAATCGTGCGATGAGCGTCGGATCGTCCGCCTGCGGTTGGGACCAGGGCTGCTCCTTCATCCTTCGCAGTAACTCGTCACGGAGAGACACAATCTGACGGTCAACGGCCTCCTAGACTCTGGCCGACGACTACGAGGGCTGTGTGGAATGCGTAGTTGTCGGGGAGGCCCTAGATGACTGCGTCTCAACCAGGGTGCTATAGGATCCCGTACCGTAGTACGTACCCCTCTGGAGACCACCAGCTGCGGTCACCCCCAGGTCGTCCACCGACGGAGCTGGAGCGGGCTGCGAGGAAGTACCAGCCTCTCCAGCTGTAGGTACACTAGCAGTCGTCCGCTCACGCAGCCTAAGATACTCGGCCTAGAAAGGTTTGGAAACTCGATAATTGCCTAAGTTATATTAAAATTAACACAAAGTAAAGTAATACTTACATAGGTCTGCGAAACCCTCTCATCAATGAGATTTTCGTCCTTGCGATGAGTGGCCAAGAAGACGGTCACCATGTTTGCATCCTCACCCCTCTATACCTGTTAAAAATATATTATTTAGTGCTAAACTTAAACATTTTTTTCTACTACCATTTTATCGTACTTACATTAAAATAATATATCTTAAATAAAAAATATACCAAATGACGAAAATATTTTGTTATCGGAATCGAGCCACCACACCACTTGGCAATATTTCGCCTAGTCGCCTTGGCCTTCTCAGACCTTTCCTTGTAGCTCGGATCATCGAATCTAGCCCTCATCGCAGTCCACTGCTCAGGCGTGATCCAACCTTGGATCGGTTTTCCAGTACGATCATGAGCCTTCTGGTCATCCAGAGCATCTCGGATAAGCTTGGCGGCAACGGTAGGAAACAGCCGCTCGATCAACTCGGCACGGTACGGAGGATAGAAATACGTTTGCTACAATAAATAATTTAGTAAGTGGGCATCACGGATAATTTATATAATATGCATAAATTAGAGGATTTATTTAATATACTTTTACCTGCAAGTGCGCAAACCAGAATGCCTTCCTCTCCTCTGGAGCTTCAGAGTAGTTGATCCAAGGGCCACCGTAGTTGTTCCTCATAAATAGGCCCAGGCGTCTCTGAACTGACGATGGACGATATCTATACAGAGATAATTATTTTTATCGAAAAAGTCAATATATGATGAATAAAGAAATACACGATATATATGATGCTAAACCATCTAATTGACTTACTTTATACCGTCGGCCCAAATCTCTGTCCTCGTCTCCTCCGGAGGTGCGCATGGAGGATCTTGCTGATGCTGGGACAACGTGGGCACGACCTCCTCGACATGCTCATCTGTCTTCATGGTTCCGTCAGCAGGAGGAACGTTGGACGAGGGAGTACTATCACGCCTGGAACTACTCGTCCCAACAGCCAGAGATGTGAGTAATCGATATACTGGAGTACTGGGCGACGACGATCCAGAACCAACAATAGGCAGTACCGGAGGAGCACTATGTCTACCTCGGGACCTGCCGAATCCTCCGTGTCGTCCTGTCATACATGATAACAACATATGATGAATATAGAAAAACACAAATATATAGTACATTCTACAGTCAAAATGTGATGCATATCTTACAGCATTCTACAGTCAAAATATAATACATATATTCGTTAAAATAGTACATTCTACAGTCAAAATATAGTTACATTCTACAGACAAAATATTTTATTTTTAATCATCTTCAGAAAATTTATCTTATTTGCCTTCCTCGTCCTCCTCTCCCTCTTCCTCCTCCTCGTCTTCACTTTTATCTACTTCGTCTTCGTCTTCGTCTTCTTCTTTGAATAATTCTACATCTTCTACATTATTACTCGTGTAATGAGTAACTTCTGTTGAGTCCACATCTAAAATATTTGTTACAAGAGGTAGATCGTCCTCCTGATAATCTATTTCGTCAATGTCAAAGGTATTTCTAGCTTTAGTCTTGCATACTGCCCACCAATTCGACCTCGCTGTCCCCCGTCTAGGATAAGTTGTGAAGTACACGAGCTGAGCCTGACTTGATAGGACAAATGGTTCGTAGCCTTGATATCTATGCTTGTAGTTTATATCCACAAGGGCATGCTTGTCAATTTTCCAACCTTGATCTTGAATCAGATCGAACCATTCACACTTGAATAGCACGATATTAGCAACTTCTATGTCATAATTATATGTCAACTCCACAATCTCTCGTAAGATGCCAAATAAATTATTGCCTGGATCGACTTCTTTGTAGTTCGAAGATTTGATACACAGACAACTATTTTTCATGGAATCAAGATCTAGAAAGCTGTCTCTGATAGGAGCATTTGTTGACTTGAACCTGAACCCATTCACACAGAAACTTGGCCATATTTTAACGGCAGTAATTGGTCCCTTGGCTAGAGTTCTAATAGATTCAGTATCGGGTGTTATTAGACGATCGACCTAAATACCAAAGTAGCGATAGTAAGTTATTTGTTTTGCAAGTGCAGAATTAAAAGTAATTACCAAGCATCTTACATATGCGCTCAACCAAGAAAAAAATGGTATCTCATTTCTTATTCTACTTCTTCGTCTGTTATGTAGGGTCTACCCGACCTCAACTCATCATTATATGTGCTGAAAAATAATGAAGCAACTGCTGATTAGTAGCATAATAGTAGCTTATACTATTATATTGAGATGATGTAAATATGGACGTATTAATTACTTACCCCTCTAGCTTCTCCACTTTATCCTCGTCGTAATTGAGTAATATATACAACTGAGCAGCCCTTAGCTCATTGTCATTCAAATATCTCTTCTTTATTTTTCTCGAAGGCTTTTTGGACGTATTGAATACTTTGAGTATTGCATCATTAGATTCCTGATATCCGTCGTCATTTCTCGGAGCTTTCGTTCTAGTAGTAGCAACATGCGGTTTGAAATACGTCAAGCAAAAGTTTGTAATCTCCTCGAGAACATAAGCTTCACAAATAGAGCCCTCAACCCGTGCCTTATTTTTTACCTTTCTCTTTAGGTGATTCAGATGCCGCTCGAAGGGGTACATCCACCGATAACCGACAGGACCACCAACACGTGCCTCATAGGAAAGATGAATTGGCAAATGCTCCATAGAGTCGAAGAATCCAGGAGGAAACACCTTCTCGAGCTTATATAGTGTTACCGCAATGCCATTCTCTTGCTTTTCAGACAATCGATGAGCAACTTAGTACAACAAAGATCTTTGAAGAATATGTTGAGCTCTGTCAATGGATCCCAAATGACCTGCGATAAAAATTCCCGAAATGCAATCAGAATTAACCTCTCCATGAATACGTGACAATCGTGGCTCTTCATACCCGTCAATTTATTCTCCTTGAGGTCGACGCATCTTCTCAAGTTCGACACGTACCCGTTTGGAAACTTTAGACCCTGAATCCACCTACAAAGTCTCCCTTTATCCTCTTTCTCCAGTGAGAAAACTGACTTAGGTTGCTTTAACGTTCTATTCCCCTCCTCTATCAAATGCAATGCAGGATGTCTACATATTTCTTCTAAGTCCAACCTGGCCTTCGGATTATCTTTCGTCTTTTTCTTTACCTCCATTACAGTATTAATTATGTTATCAAATACATTCTTCTCGATATGCATGACATCAAGGTTATGTCTGATCAGATTGGTGCTCCAATATGGCAGATCCCAGAAAATACTCCTGTTCGTCCAGTTATGGGTGCGACCAAATCTGTCACACTTGTACCCCTTAGCAGGCTCTTCGATAGCACTTGATAAATCTTTTACCTCTTTCTATATCATGTATCCGGGCCACCTTGGCGGTGGATTAGCCTTCTTCACAACTCCCACACGAAAATCATTCCCGTTCCTCCGGTACGGATGATCCTTCGGCAGAAATTGTCGATGACAATCGAAGAAGTACGGTTTGCCTCCGTGTTTCAAATGGAAAGCCTTAGTACGGTCCATGCAATATGGACATGATAGATTACCATTGGTGCTCCATCCCAATAACATTCCATAGGCCAAAAAGTCGTTGATGGTCCACATAAGTGCTGCCCTCATCTGAAAATTCTACTTTCTAGAAACATCGTACGTGTTGGCACCTACTTCCCACAACTGATTCAACTCATCTATCAAATGCTGTAAATACACATCGATGTTCCTCTTCGGATTGTTCGGACCCGGGATAATAACGGTTAGGAACATATACGGAGTCTTCATGCATATCCAAGGAGGTAGATTGTACGGAGTGACGATCACAGGCCAACATGAATACTGGGAGCCCGAAAGTCCGAATGGGGTAAAACCGTCAAAGGAGAGCCCCAATCTGACATTACGCGGATCTGAAGCAAAATCTGGATACTCTCGATCAAAGTGCTTCCATGCTTCTCCATCGGATGGATGATCCAATACTCCTTCGATCAGTTTTTGCCTGTGCCAACTCATATTTTCTGCAGTCTCCTTAACCATAAACAACCGCTGCAACCGCGGCGTCAAAGACAAGTAGTGCATCGAATCGGTAGGCTTCCTTGCACCGATATACTTTCCTCTAACAGTGGCCTTGTAGTGATCACCACCACAGAATCTGCACGCATCTTCATCCTTGTCGTCTTTGTAGTACAACATGCACCCGTTGCGACATGTATCAATTTTCTCGTATCCTATCCAGAGCGATCTTACCATCCTCTTAGATCGATTGAAGTCTTTAGGCAACTTTGCACCCTCGGGCAAGATCTCTATAATCAAATCGATCAGTCGATTATAGCATTCTTGTAACATGTTAAAATCGGACTTGATGCTCAATAATCTTGTAACCACCTCCAATGGTGAATGATTCTTACAACCAGGATATAGTGGAGTCCTTGCATTCTCCAGCAACTCCATAAACTTTGCAGCATCAGAATTCGGTGCCTCCTTAGCTGCATCATAATTGTCCGGATTGAAACTAGGTCCCACCGTGTCATAATTGTCCGAATTGAAACTAGGCCCCGTCGTATCATAAACCATGTTCACCCACCCGTCGTTGTAAGCATCATGGTCGTGGACATCCATATACGGCTCCACATAAGGCTTCGACTTCGAAGTTTGAGACACAAGTTCTCCTTGTGCGGTCCATTGATAGTAATTCGACGTAAAGTCCTTCGAGTACAAATGATATATGACTTCTACTTCTGGATGATATTTCCTGTTGCGACATCTCACACACGGACACTTAATTTTGGTACCGTCCATGTACTGAGGGAACGCCTTGGCGAACTGCAGGAACTGCTATACACCCTCAATGAATTTATCCCGCACACCACACATGTCATCAGGATGACGGTTGTACATCCACGAACGATGATGCAGATAGTAATTCATATCCATTTCTAGATACTTCTGCAAAAATGACAGTATGTATCATATAAATCATTACATATAGTATGATTCTCTAAAGAAGAAGCTGACAATTAGTTGGCTAGGTAATCTATATTTGAAGTCATATAGAAGAAGCAAAGTAGGATATATATGATTATAATTGTGCATCACCGCCAAGAAGGATGTGGTAAGTAAGCTTCAAAGTTTTCCTACGGAACTCCATTGTAGTATTCTCAAATCCAGAATTACTAGTTTTCCTACGGAACATAAAGTATAATCCTGGATCCCACCGATCACTTGCTGTAATAATTTTTTTGCTGCTGATATGGTACACTTGTATCCGCGTATCAACTCCTCCAGGACTTTCGATTCCTCAGAAGGTAATCTTTAGTGAATACGAGCTGAATCCCAATATTGCAACTGGTTACCAGCTTAGTTTATTTTCATAAGTTTGAAAACACAAGATGGTGGTGTTGCAGATATGTAGGGAGGAACAAGTTATATTACATTGTACATTGACACAGTAAGATAGCCAAGCGACTGGAATTACTGTTCAATCTCGGGGAAGAGGAAGGGGAAGATGTTATGTTGACAAACATGGGCCGGGTGATAGGTATGCATCCGTAAAATGTCTCTCTTATCCAACTTTGTATGAGCTGATCAATTGATATCCAGAGGAGAGAAGAAGATTAATGACACTGAAAGAGGGTCATCTCACGTCAATCTCGGACATACGAACGAACACCAATTGTGTCCATCCTGGAGAGAACATCCTTATCTTTAAATCGTTTACATAATTAATCTTTTATTATTCGTAGCTTCTTTACACGGAAGGACACTTCATGTTACATGAGTATACTGATTTAGAAGTATTTGTGACTAGATATTTTATTTCGTTCTGGAACACTGTAGATTATGTACTAGATGACTAGTAGTAAACTTGTAAATGAGCATCAATCTAGGTTTTGCAAGGTTGGTGGTTCGAACCTCGTTCATATGGTTTGCCCACTCCACACAAGCAACATGCACATTTAGGAAATTAATGTCACCACATGCAGCCACTCCTAGCTCCTCCTAAAGCAAGGGCCTATTATATGGCTAGGGCAGAAATAAATAAATAAATAAATAAATAATAAAGAGGAGGTCTAGGTCTAGGTCTATCGCTTCCTCTTTCCATGTTGTTTCTAGCTAGCTTTGCTCAATATCAAGATGAACACACAATTGGCACCAACATAGCTAACACCCCCCAGCTGTGAACATGCATGTACCCAGGCACCCAGGCACATACCTATCCAGCTATGGGAATGACATGTATTTAAGCAACCACATCGCTGTTTCAAGGTTGAAGATTGGCAAAAGATAAGATTAGACTGAGAGAGTACCTAGAAGAGCCAACTGTGGTAATGACATGTCTTATTTAGTTGGTCCTCGACTATGTAGACCATACCGAGGCTACGTGTCATGACCCGCACCCGAAAAATCGGGCATGAGTCGTGGGTACGTCCAGCCTATGCCGCAGCATCGGCGGTAGAACGCTGTTTAGGTCAACTATCTAGATAATAATCTCACACAAAAATTGGGCATGACCTCTCCAAAAGGAGGGCAACCACACAATTAAAATATAAACCTGTCAAGATCTCAACTCCAAACGGATGAGCAAATATCAAATGATAATCACAATATACTCAATCACGAATCTAAGCACGATAAGATAACACAGAGATCTAACAACTATAAAGTCTAACCAACAACAACTACTACAACAACCACAACATCAAAATAATAATACAACATCCAAAAATAATATACAAACAAGGTCTCAATCCAAAACTGGAGACAAATTCGGTGCTAAAGCTAATAAAAACAACAACAAAGTCCTAGTGATCCCGGCTACCAACCCGAAAATCACTCCTAAACTAGAGGGTCCCTGTCTGCACCATCGACAGGCTCAGGTCCATAAAACGTCGGATACCAATCCTCCGGATACTCTAAAAAATATGTCCAGTCAGGACTAGAGCAAGTACATCTCTAACAGCAGTTCCATTTAAATGATAAAAACTATAAAACAGTTATAGCAAGTAGCAAGAAGAATAAAGCAAGTATGAAACAAGGAAATATGTATAACTGGTGCATAAAGGTAAAGATGCATGGATATCAGAGCAAGATAGTAATAACTGCAAGATACAAGAAATCTAAGCTAAGATCAAGTCCGTGCACATGAACGTGTAGTGAGTCCAGCATAAAAAACATGTAGTGAGTCAAGTCCAGAAACATGTAAGTGAGACAAGTCAAGAAATATATGAGAGTCCAGACTATAAAGAATGAACTCGGTGTCTTTGAAATACTTGTTTCGACATGTAAACGACTAGGGGTAAGTACGGCTCATCGCGCACTGGGTGCGCGGCTGCTATCATTCCAGATTAGACCAGAGGGAGTAATGCCTGATGATTCTAGATGGGAATGTTTACATGTCTACTCGAGTATTTTCTCGTCCCGACTAATACAAGTGGATCCAAGACCCGACACGCAAATCAAGATGAGTCCAGCCTGAACATGAATGATGCCTGTAGGTGATGCCTGTAGGTGATGCCAGTAGTGATTCCAGAATAGAGGCCAGAAACATGAAATGTACGTGTCGCAAGTAAATAAATCCAAAAATACCAGTCAGTGTCCCGTGTTGTGCCAGAATAATCAGATGATACTATACTAGAAGCTGAATCATAATAATTATCAGATAATGAAAACTATCAGAGAATGTACTCGCCTGACGTCCTGAGCAACTGGCGATCCGAACTGGTGTCGCAAGGACCTAATGCGAAAAGCAATGTTAAACATGGTTCTAATAAGTTAAACAGATATAAAATAACTAAAAATAGGCTTCTAGGGTCGTTCTAGGTCAAACGAGTCAAACCGGTAAAATCTGGGTTAAAAAGTCAACTCTGGGTCCAAAAAGTCAACTCTAGGTCAAAAGTTGACTTTGGCGGTCAACCGAGTCAACTACGGTCAAGTCTGGGTCAAACTAGGATGCTCATGAATTTCTAGGTCAAACCGAGCTCATTAAGCTAGAAAACTCACAAACTCGCCTCCTTGAGATACCGGGATACCCTCGGTATCCGATACCTCAACCTAGGCCATATACCCCGCCTATACCCTCTAAAACCTATGCTAGCACGCGTAAATATATACACATACACATATAAAAATCACTCCAATACTATTCCTAGGCTATTGCTCAAAAACCCCGTTCGAAACTCAATACCTTGGTTATCTTAAGGTATTGAAATACCTCGGTATCTCAAGGTATTGAGATACCGCTCTAAACTCAACCCGACTACCCCTCTAGCTAACTAACTATGCATAAACATATATATCTAGCTATAATCTAGGCTAAAATATAGATATCTAATACATATAGGCATATACCTATATATCTATATATATGTCTCACAACACACATATACCTTACCTTATACCCATTCTCAATACATATATATCTATATCTAGTCTCTATACCTTTATATAACTATATGTATAGGCTATTATACATATATCTAACACATATAAGTATCTACATAGCTATATGTATCTATATTCACACATACACACAATACACATATACACATACCTTATATCTATATACCTTACCTTACATTACATTACCTTACCTTACCTTACCTTACCTTACTCTCAAATATATAAATATATCTATCTAGATATCTAACTGTCTATCTACCTAAATAACTATGTAGTTATCTTGCTATCTATCTAAGTATCTATATATATAACTATCTATTATCTAGTATCTACCTATCTAATATCTATCTAACTAGATACCTATCTATTTATATCTAGATATCAACTACCTATCTATCTATCTAACTATCCATCTATTATCTATCTATGTATCAAACTATTTACCTATCCATCTAATATTTATATAGTATCTAGATATCTATCTATTCATAAATCTATCTATCTATTTATATCTAGCTATCTACTTACCTATGTATCTATGTATCTATCTATCTATCTATCTATCTATCTATCTATTTATTTATCTAACTTATCTATCTATCTAACTATAGATATATATATCTATACATATCACTCTCTCCCTCGCTCGCTGCTAGCTGTTGCTGCTGCTTACCCTGCTGCTGCTGCTGCTGCTTAAAACTGCTGCTGCTGCTGCTGCTTTTTATTGCTGCTGCTGCTGCTGCTTTTCACTGCTGCTGCTGCTGCTGCTTTTCATTGCTGCTGCTGCTACTGCTTTTTACTACTGCTGCTGCTGCTTTTCACTGCTGCTGCTGCTGCTGCTTATTCTGCTGCTGCTGCTGCTTTTCATTGCTGCTACTGCTGCTGCTTTTTAAATGCTGCAGCTGCTGCTGCTTTTTAAATGCTGAAGGCTGCTTTTTAAATGCTGAATGCTGCTGCTTTTTAAATGCAGAATGCTGCTGCTACTGCTGTTCATGCTGCCTGCTGCTGCTGTTCAGTCCACCCCCCTCTCACTCTCACACACACACACACACACAACCACATACAGACACACATATATATACATATATATATATATACAACCATATATATATATATATATATATATATATATATATATATATATATATACACACACAAGCATACTTACACATACATATATATATACACATAGACATGTACACACACAAGCACATAGATATAAATACACACATATATATACAAATATGTATACATAAACACATACATATAATTATATACATATATATATATATATATATATATATATATATATATATATATATATATATATATATAGACACATATACACTAACACAACACAACACACAACAACACACAAACAACACGCCCCACACACGCCCAACGACCCCGACACTCACCAACACCCTAAAAAATATAAAATATAACTCGAAAACTCTAGCACACACTCCCCGATACTAACCCAACACGCGCACAAGCCCGAAACGAGGAAACCAAGTTGAAATGGCCGTTCGGTCATTTCGACGAACACGTGGTGCGCGGCTCGGAAAACCTCCTGAAACGCACACCAAACGAACTCAAAATCGGCCCAAAATTTACCCATGTACTCTAAATGATGCCTAGATCCTAGAAAAAATACTACCGCGTCAATTCTAGGCCCGTGGCGAAAATGCACACGCACTTAGAATCGGCGACGACGAAAAGCCCTAATTTTGCCCGAAACGCCCGTTTCTCCGCGACACGACTTCCCGTGTCCAAACGGAGACACGCACTCACCCTCTAGACACCCGACAACGTCTAACTAGGTCTGTCTAACCTAGGGCATCACCCAAAATTGGGCCAAATTCGGATTTCACCCGAAATTGACACAAAACCTAGTGTTAAAGTCTCTAAACTCACCCAAACTAGTTCCAACTTCCTCCTACGGGTAGGATTAGGGTCTAGGAGGGTTCTACAACACTAATTACACTACACAAAAATAATTAGCAAGGAAAAAGTTAGGTTTTACCTCTTGGGAGTTGGAATCCCAAGGCCAAAGTCTCACTACCCCTAGAAATCACCTTCCTCAAGCTCCAAGCCGCCAACTCTAGCTTCCACACTAGATCTAAGCTCCTCACACCTAGGTTAGGGAAAAGAAAGGTTAGGGCTAGCATAAGGAGAAGGAATGGAAGAAGAAAGAAGAAAAATGGAAGAGGGAACTCACCTTGGAGAAGAAGGAAGAAGGAAGAAGAAGTGGAGAAGAAGAAATAAAGAAGAATAAGTGAAGAAGAAGAAGAATACAAAGAGGGGGGACTGCTACTGGTTTTTTCACGGGAATGGGTAGGTAGGGGGGCCGGCCACACATAAAAATAGGGGTTTACATGTACAAAGGTCCAAAATGCCCTCCCGTAACTCGGTTTTGGGTTTCGGGTTCCAAAAACACTCAAACTAACTCCAAATCTCTCCCACTAACCTTCTAAAAATAAAATAAATATTTTTAAGCCCCAAAATAATTCTCACAAGGGTGCGGGCTGGGTCGGACATAGGTCCACTAAGGTCTGACATGGGTCCAGGCTAGCCAAAATCCTAAAACAATCAATAAAAATATAATACAATCATTAATTAATTATAAATACAATTAATAAAAAATAATGCACAATTAACTAAATTAAAAAAAAAAATACCCGGCTCAGGAAATAGGGTGGTGACAAGCCTATCCTCCTTAGAAAATTTCGTTCTCGAAATTTAAAGTCAATCACACTCCTCTAGGTCAAACCCCCAACAATCACAGTCAAGAAATTCTACCTATACAACATACAAGATCAGGGTCCTACTGGTCGTGTTATCACAGTCTCAATCAGGGTCACTACACTATCTACCACAGCACAAAGAAAAGTCTAACAGGTACTAATGAAGCACACCACAAGGAATGGAAAAGGACAGGAAGAAGAACAAAGAGACAGACCTGCTAACCCGACACCCGAAGCATCGGCCTCCTCGATCGTCAATGCATAAGCCCTGCCCTGCTGGGGTGTATCCCTCTGCTGGTGCGGGGCATGATGCTGTGCCACAGATGGCCTAGCTCCAACTCTCTGATCCTGTGCTCCACCCAATGGAGGTGCAGTAGGGCAATCTCGCATCTGGTGAGCAGCGGATCCACAGAACAAACACACCTTCAGCCTCCTCCTACAAATATCCCAGGTGTGTCCTGCCTTCCTGCAGTAGGCACAAGTGGGCACCCTCTGATCCTGACCCTGTTGCGCTGCGTTCTGCACATAGGGACGCTTAGCTGGTCCCGCACTACCACTGGCACTGCCTGAATCATCCCTGACTCTCTTGGACTTGAGCTCCAAGTCATCCTCTGCTCTCTGAGCATCTCCTACTATCTGCTCAAAAGTTGCCTCGCGGTCGCTCCTGGTCAAAGACTTGACCGCCATAACCAAGCCCTTGCGAAACTTTCTCGCCTTGGCTGCCTCACTCAAGCCATCTACAAATCTGCCCAGATGGCAGAACTCCGCTGCGTACTCGTCCACTGTCATGCTCCCCTGGACGAGTGCCTCGAACTGGCTCTCCAAAGCACTGAGCGCCACATCTGAAAAAAACTTCTCCTTAAAAAGCCTCTTGAAAGCCTCCCAAGTAAGCCCTGGCGCTGCGATCCTCGTATCTGTGCGATACCACGTCAAAGCGAGGTCGAACATCTGACTGCCCGCTGCCTCTATCTGCATGCTGTCTGGAATCTGTGCCAGCCTGAAGATTCCCTCGATCTGCTCTATCCAGTCATCCGTGTACAGGATCCCTTCTGTACCACGGAACTCCTTGGGTCGCATCCTCTGAAAGTCGATAATACTGCCCGGCCTCGGATGCTGAATCTGATCTGCCTGTGGCTGAATCTGTGCCACCCTATCCACTGCTGTCATGGCCACCTGGTGGGCGTTCTCAATGCCCAGCCTCATCACATCCACCTGACGGTGCTGTATGTCCATCATCTCCCTGAAGAATGCAAACAACTGCGCGGCATCTACTGGAGCAGGAAGTGGTGGAGGAACCACCGGAACGACTGGGGTAGTCCTCGGATCGACAGGTGAAGGAGAATCCCCGAGAGAAGCAGATGCTCTCTCAACCGCAGGAGTGGTGAGTGGAGCGGTAGCAGCTGCCTGAATACGGGCTGGACGAGAGGTAGCAGACCTCTCAGTAGTAACTGCTGGAACGGTACGATGGGATCGTGTCTTCGGAGGCATCCTGAACACAGATCAAAAGAAGTCAATACGGCGCAAGATACGATATCATCAAGAAAGGACAGTAATATTTCAAAAGAAATAATTTCAGAATAATTAGATGGGAATTGTTCCTAGTCGTGATTGAGTACACTCTCATCCTAGATCCTAGATCCTATAACAGGCTCGCAGCAGTACAACTAAGTTGTTGTACCACCACGATATCGCACTAATTGCGAATCGAGACCTGCATGGGCCACCACCAAAAATGTGTCACGACCCGCACCCAAAAAATCGGGCATGAGTCGTGGGTACGTCCAGCCTACGCCGCAGCATCGGCGGTAGAACGCTGTTTAGGTCAACTATCTAGATAATAATCTCACACAAAAATCGGGCATGACCTCTCCAAAAGGAGGGCAACCACACAATCAAAATATAAACCTGTCAAGATCTCAACTCCAAACGGAGGAGCAAATATCAAATGATAATCACAATATACTCAATCACGAATCTAAGCACGATAAGATAACACAGAGATCTAACAACTATAAAGTCTAACCAACAACAACTACTACAACAACCACAACATCAAAATAATAATACAACATCCAAAAATAATATACAAACAAGGTCTCAATCCAAAACCGGAGACAAATCCGGTGCTAAAGCTAATAAAAACAATAACAAAGTCCTAGTGATCCCGGCTACCAACCCGGAAATTACTCCTAAACTAGAGGGTCCCTGTCTGCACCATCGATAGGCTCAGGTCCATAAAACGTCGGATACCAATCCTCCGGATACTCTGAAAAATATGTCCAGTCAGGACTGGAGCAAGTACATCTCTAACAGCAGTTCCATTTAAATGATAAAAACTATAAAACAGTTATAGCAAGTAGCAAGAAGAATGAAGAAAGTATGAAACAAGGAAATATGTATAACTGGTGCATAAAGGTAAAGATGCATGGATATCAGAGCAAGATAGTAATAACTGCAAGATACAAGAAATCTAAGCTAAGATCAAGTCCGTGCACATGAACGTGTAGTGAGTCCAGCATGAAAAACATGTAGTGAGTCAAGTCCAGAAACATGTAAGTGAGACAAGTCAAGAAATGCATGAGAGTCCAGACTATAAAGAATGAACTCGGTATCTTTGAAATACTTGTTTCGATATGTAAATGGCTAGGGGTAAGTACGCCTTACCGCGCACTGGATGCGCGGCTGCTATCATTCCAGATTAGACCAGAGGGAGTAATGCCTGATGATTCCAGATGGAAATATTTACATGTCTACTCGAGTATTTCCCTGTCCCGACTAATACAAGTGGATCCAAGACCCGACACGCAAATTAAGATGAGTCCAGCCTGAACATGAATGATGCCTGTAGGTGATGCCTGTAGGTGATGCCAGTAGTGATTCCAGAATAGAGGCCAGAAACATGAAATGTACGTGTCACAAGTAAATAAATCCAGAAATACCAGTCAGTGTCCCGTGTTGTGCCAGAATAATCAGATGATACTATACTAGAAGCTGAATCATAATAATCATCAGATAATGAAAACTATCAGAGAATGTACTCGCCTGACGTCCTGAGCAACTGGCGATCCGAACTGGTGTCGCAAGGACCTAATGCGAAAAATAAGATTAAACATGGTTCTAATGATTTAAACAGATATAAAATAACTAAAAATAGGCTTCTAGGGTTGTTCTAGGTCAAACGAGTCAAACGAGTCAAACCGGTGAAATCTGGGTCAAAAAGTCAACTCTGGGTCCAAAAAGTCAACTCTAGGTCAAAACTAGGTCAAAAGTTGACTTTGGCGGTCAACCGAGTCAACTACGGTCAAGTCTGGGTCAAACTAAGGTGATCATAAATTTCTAGGTCAAACCGAGCTCATTAAGCTAGAAAACTCACAAACTCGCCTCCTTGAGATACCGGGATACCCTCGGTATCCGATACCTCAACCTAGGCTATATACTCCGCCTATACCCTCTAAAACCTATGCTAGCACGCGTAAATATATACACATATACATATAAAAATCACTCCAATACTATTCCTAGGCTATTGCTCAAAAACCCCGTTCGAAACCCAATACCTTGGTTATCTTAAGGTATTGAAATACCTCGGTATCTCAAGGTATTGAGATACCGCTCTAAACTTAACCCGACTACCCCTCTAGCTAACTAACTATGCATAAACATATATATCTAGCTATAATCTAGGCTAAAATATAGATATCTAATACATATAGGCATATACCTATATATCTATATATATATATCTCACAACACACATATACCTTACCTTATACCCATTCTCAATACATATATATCTATATCTAGTCTCTATACCTTTATATAACTATATGTATAGGCTATTATACATATATCTAACACATATAAGTATCTACATAGCTATATGTATCTATATTCACACATACACACAATACACATATACACATACCTTATATCTATATATCTTACCTTACCTTACCTTACCTTACTCTCAAATATATAAATATATCTATCTAGATATCTAACTGTCTATCTACCTAAATAACTATGTAGTTATCTAGCTATCTATCTAAGTATCTATATATATAACTATCTATTATCTAGTATCTACCTATCTAATATCTATCTAACTAGATACCTATCTATTTATATCTAGATATCAACTACCTATCTATCTATCTAACTATCCATCTATTATCTATCTATGTATCAAACTATTTACCTATCCATCTAATATTTATATAGTATCTAGATATCTATCTATTCATAAATCTATCTATCTATTTATATCTAGCTATCTACTTACCTATGTATCTATGTATCTATCTATCTATCTATCTATTTATTTATCTAACTTATCTATCTATCTAACTATAGATATATATATCTATACATATCACTCTCTCCCTCGCTCGCTGCTAGCTGTTGCTGCTGCTTACCCTGCTGCTGCTGCTGCTTAAAACTGCTGCTGCTGCTGCTTTTATTGCTGCTGCTGCTGCTGCTGCTGCTTTTCACTGCTGCTGCTGTTGCTGCTTTTCATTGCTGCTGCTGCTGCTTTTTACTACTGCTGCTGCTGCTTTTCACTGCTGCTGCTGCTGCTTATTCTGCTGCTGCTGCTGCTTTTCATTGCTGCTACTGCTGCTGCTTTTTAAATGCTGCTGCTGCTGCTTTTTAAATGCTGAAGGCTGCTTTTTAAATGCTGAATGCTGCTTTTTAAATGCTGAATGCTGCTGCTGCTGCTGTTCATGCTGCCTGCTGCTGCTGTTCAGTCCACCCCCCTCTCACTCTCACATACACACACACACACACAACCACATACAGACACACATATATATACATATATCTATATATATATATATACAACCATATATATATATATATATATATACACACACACACACAAGCACACTTACACATACATATATATATACACATAGACATGTACACACACAAGCACATAGATATAAATACACACATATATATACAAATATGTATACATAAACACACATACATATAATTATATACATATATATATATATATATATATATATATATATATATATAGACACATATACGCTAACACAACACAACACACAACAACACACAAACAACACGCCCCACTCACGCCCAACGACCCCGACACTCACCAACACCCTAAAATATATAAAATATAACTCGAAAACTCTAGCACATACTCCCCGATACTAACCCAACGCGCGCACAAGCTCGAAACGAGGAAACCAAGTCAAAATGGCCGTTCGGTCATTTCGACGAACACGTGGTGCGCGGCTCGGAAAACCTCCTGAAACGCACACCAAACGAACTCAGAATCGGCCCAAAATTTATCCACGCGCTCTAAACGATGCCTAGATCCTAGAAAAATGCTACCGCATCGATTCTAGGCCCGTGGCGAAAACGCACATGCACTTAGAATCGGCGACGACGAAAAGCCACAATTTCGCCCGAAACGTCCGTTTCTCCGCGATACGACTTCCCGTGTCCAAACGGAGACACGCACTCACCCTCTAGACACCCGACAACGTCTACCTAGGTTTGTCTAACCTAGGGCATCACCCAAAATTGGGCCAAATTTGGATTTCACCCGAAATTGACACAAAACCTAGTGTTAAAGTCTCTAAACTCACCCAAACTAGTTCCAACTTCCTCCTACGGGTAGGCTTAGGGTTTAGGAGGGTTCTACAACACTAATTACACTACACAAAAATAATTAGCAAGGGAAAAGTTAGGTTTTACCTCTTGGGAGTTGGAATCCCAAGGCCAAAGTCTCACAACCCCTAGAAATCACCTCCCTCAAGCTCCAAGCCACCAACTCTAGCTTCCACACTAGATCTAAGCTCCTCACACCTAGGTTAGGGAAAAGCAAGGTTAGGGCTAGCATAAGGAGAAGGAATGGAAGAAGAAAGAAGAAAAATGGAAGAGGGAACTCACCTTGGAGAAGAAGGAAGAAGGAAGAAGAAGTGGAGAAGAAGAAATAAAGAAGAAGAAGTGAAGAAGAAGAAGAATACAAAGAGGGGGGGGGCTGCTGCTGGTTTTTGCATGGGAATAGGTAGGTAGGGGGGCCGGCCACACATAAAAATGGGGGTTTACATGTACAAAGGTCCAAAATGCCCTCCTGTAACTCGATTTTGGGTTTCGGGTTCCAAAAACACTCAAACTAACTCCAAATCTCTCCTACTAACCTTCTAAAAATAAAATAAATATTTCTAAGCCCCAAAATAATTCTCACAAGGGTGCGGGCTGGGTCGGACATAGGTCCACTAAGGTCTGACATGGGTCCAGGCTAGCCAAAATCCTAAAACAATCAATAAAAATATAATACAATCATTAATTAATTATAAATACAATTAATAAAAAATAATACACAATTAACTAAATTAAAAATAAAAAAAATATTCGGCTCTGGAAATAGGGCGGTGACACTACTGGAGCTCAAAGGGACCGACACGAAAGTGATCAACAAATCCGGAGAGACGGTGCTGGACACGGCCAAGAATATGGGAAACGCCAGCATGGCGGCCATACTCATGGAGCACGGCATCCAGAGCGCAAGGAACCTCTGGCCCCCGAACCCTAACCCTAACCCCAGGTCAAAAACCCTAACCCTAACCCTAGGTCCTGATCCCAGGTCATGTCAGTTTTGGATTAGGGTTGGTGTCACGTATGTGTGTGTGTCGTGTTAGTGTCAGTGTCTGTCAAGTGTGTATGTTGTGTCAGTGTCACATGTGTGTCCTGTGTGTGTGTGTGTGAGAGAGAGAGAGAGAGAGAGAGAGAGAGAGAGAGAGAGAGAGAGAGAGAGATTTAGGGTTTACCGAGAGCTCGAGGAGGAGGAGGGGGAAGCCGAAGTAGCCGTTGTGGAGACGCTGGTCGCCGGAGAGGGGGGTGGGGGAAATCAAAAGTTTTTCAAACTTTTCGAAAAATTCAACAGATAGGGGAAAACAAAACTGAGCCCTAATTAACAAAATTTTAGCGATGTCAAATAAAATCATCGCTAAAATAAATTTTAGCGACGTCACAGACGTCGCTAAACACATTGCTAAATATTTTTAATATAAACGTCGCTAAATAAGTCGCTAAACGTCGCTAAATTAGACATATTAGCGACGTTTAGCGACCTTAATTGAACTTATAGCGACTAATCTTTTTAAAACTAAATAAAAGTCGCTAAACGTTGCTAAATGTCGCCATTTAGCGACGTCTAGCGACATTTTTACTTGGAGTCGCTAATTTATATTTTATTAGCG
Organism: Iris macrosiphon; assembly: GCA_036927795.1. Taxonomy (NCBI): domain Eukaryota; kingdom Viridiplantae; phylum Streptophyta; class Magnoliopsida; order Asparagales; family Iridaceae; genus Iris; species Iris macrosiphon. The sequence continues at coordinate 78,030 of JAYESA010000234.1, forward strand.
ACGTTTTCCTTTGACGTCGCTAAAAAATGTCACTAATCCCGCTTTTTCTAGTAGTGATGATCGACCAATCACTTGTACAACTTGTTATTTGTGGAGTCTGAGGTTATCTCAAAATAATGCATAATAGGTATCCTCAGATCACGCCATTGCCGAACACGAGCTAACCGAGCCAAATAAATGATTATACATGCACTTCATGAATTATACTAGTTCTCCGTTGGGCCACTACACTAGATCACGGTATTAGCGGTTCCAATGTTCCTATAGTGAAGTAGTAGCTCAGCATTATATATCATCCACTAAGGCGGATGATATATAATATCTGTGTTGGCCAGCCCACAGTGCACTTAGAATAAATCTCTGTGGGAAGGTTCGTTGGCATGATCTCGGTATCGTTTTCTCCCAATGTTACTATCACTTTTAGTTGTCTAATTAACCCTATATTGTTTTAAAATCTCAAGGCGTGGCCACATGATAATTTTTCTTACGATATTGTATAAAGTACGGACACGCTTGATACGAATCCATGGAAGTTCAAATCTAGATTCACCCGAACGTGTATGCAACATTCAATAAATTAATATCCTAGCCATGCTTTGGTACGTGACTCGCAAATCATGACCGTGCTGAAAAAAAGTATATTTATAGTATCGCGTGTTCAGGAATTTGGAGGCATTATCGATGCATAACCCAAATATAATCACTTAATACGTAACACGATATGTTGTACCTCAGTGCTCATTAGAAAATGAGCAATATCAGGCAATAATTGTATCATCACGAAAACAGTATTCGAGTCAAATTACCAAATTATCATTGGGTCACATGAATCTTGATCACATTATAACACGAAGCTTATGTCATGCACATAGTCAGTTAGTCACTATTCACTTAGTCTGGTTCACCCAGAACATCTTAATCCAACACATATTCATGCCATATATAAAGCTAATTTTTGCACATGGTCATGTCTAGCATGATATAGTTTCTAAGTCCATTCTTCCTTAGAATCATAACACAAGCAATACCAGGATCAACCACTTAGAGGATGATAAGAAATATTCCAAATAAAATAAGTGAATACATAATAAAATATCTACGTGCATGCATGGAGTCACTAAGGATAACACGCGCATGAAAGTATATGCGTGAAGGTCAGATGCATGAACCAAACAATCGCATGCTCAGGGTGCCGCATGAAGTCAGTCTCATGAAGTCTGGGGCACATAAAGTCTCATAAAGTCAGGGGCGCATAAACGAGACAAATTTCTCTCTTCAGAACAAGTGCCAAAGTGACGGACAATAAATAAAGTGTTAGTTACAAGACTGAAGTGATGGATATGACAAGCAATAAAGTGTGTCAGGAGAAAAGATAAAATAATCAAAAGAAGTGCCAGGCTGGACTGAGTCATGCGTCCAAGATAAAGGGGGGCGCATAGCTCACGGTCGCAGGATGACTTTCATGCGCCTAGGAGAGACAACAGCAAAGTTCTGTCACTTAGCTTTTTTAAGCTCAATTTTTAGAGCGCATGCGTCCTTTAACTATGCGCCAACAAAATGGATGCATGCTGGATGTTCGGAGCATGGAGATTCATCTTTTCCTCAGCAAGTTTGGCCATGGCGAAAACTCCAAACCGAAAGTTAGGTTTTCTCCATAGAAACTTCATCTGGGGTCCCAATCTGGCAAAGTAAATTTATAAACCACTCAAAATCAAATGCTCTACAACATAGAATAACAAGGCAGTTGTGGATTAAAATATTATTATTTTTTTTGGTAAATTTTTTATTCGTATGTTCACATCAGAACAGTTATGTACCTGACATGATATGCTCTGACCAGTCTAGAGGGCAAGTATATTCGTCTAACAAGTTGAGTCAACTATATATCTCAATCCACGTAAGGTAGTCATGCGAAGAGCGAACCAAGCGCACTATGGTTAGCTATACCATAATACACTGATTCTAAATAGACAATTGTATTAGTGTATGTATCCAATAATACATATGTCATGAACAAGTTTGATAAAAGAATAAGCTTACAAAACTAGGCTATAATAGCAGCATAAGTCGAGGTAGGCCAGAAAATATAAGTATGTTGGATTATGATAAGAGAAGATAAAAATAATTCAAGTTTACAAGGAAGATAAGACTCGCCCAGTGTTGTGCCTCTATAATTGCCATAATAGCTCCTTGTCTAAGTCTCTAGTCGACCAAATGGGGGTATGGGCCTCTAAGTTCTACAGTCTGGATAAACACTATATTCTTAGGAAAGCCTATAGTTGGTATCATTCAGTTACACTTTATTAATGGGTCAAAAGGACTATATGATACTAGATTATGAGGCATACTATCCAACTTAAAAGAATTAACTAATACTGTAACTGCCTTAATGGGATTCTACAAAATAACCTTGTCCTTGTAAATAAAGCAGAAACTCATGTTAGGGTATACGAGGAAAAGATCTTGGTACTTATTAGGGTATCCTATTGTATTATATAGGTAATGGTCATCTTAAGTCTTAAACATAGTACTTATAGAACAAAGTGTTAATTTTAAGAATATAGAAGTTACTGGCTCTCAAGTGAAGGAGGATATAACCTATTTGGAGATATGTGGAACAAATTACTTGATTTAAAACTAAAGGATAATCATAAAATTATAATCTAAATGAACAACTCAAAGTATCAAGTTCTAACTACCAAGCACAAAATCTCAAAATTCAAGGTTAACAACTATAATCCTAGAAAACTATATATCCTTAACATAAAATAAAATCACTTGGCCTACAAGCAAAAGGGTTAGGCGGTACGAACTGAAAGATGAAGGAAATTTTAGTCGCCGCACAAATAGCGAGCACTAAGGTTTCAGAGGAACAAGATATAAAATTAAATAGAGAGACTCTTGATAATATCATAGTTTCATAAGGGAAAGTGGTATGCTAGTCTCTATGTTCGAGGTATGATCAAGGAAAATATTTTATTTATTCCTCTTGGCTTCCTAAGGTACTGTCCTGCTAATTTTAAGACAAGAAGATAAATTTATAGTTCTCTAATACTATCTCACTATGAAAGTTAGTTTTAGTCCTAATATTTAACCTTGGATTTCTATTGGTTCCTCAATACTAAGGTTAAACAATATGGTCAAATTTTTAACTAACCCTAGTTGTGTCTCTACTACTCTCAAGTCCTTCATAAATATATCATGGGATAATGGTCAATTAATCTACAGGTAAGAGATACTAGGGTTCATTAGGTATTCTAAACTTAGTGATGTGTCAGTATTCTAGTTGTATTCTCAGTAGGAATGTTACCCTAATTATCATCCTAACAACAAGGATTCCTATATTCTAGCGGAAGACTATAATCAAGAAACTATTAGGGAAGTACATGAATCAAGCAGGATACAATTATTTAAATAGAATAGACTGGAAGGAAGGTGAGTCATAGTCAAATATGGATGAGACCTAAAACTCTAATCCTAGGTGCAGGCTTGCTCGGTACAGTAACGTAACCGAGACAATATGCTCTCAACCTGCATGGGTCACCACTAAAAATATGTCACGCCCAGTCCCAAAATATGTAGGACTAGGAATACGCAAGCATGTCAGCCGTATGTATATGGAGACTCCAGTATATGGAAAGCATAACACACGTACGCTGTGATATAAATAACAATTCAGAAGTGGTATAAATTTATCACAAGTCACAGGCATAACCAAAATTTTATTTACAAAATCAAATATAAATAAATAACAAATCAACTATGTAACTAAATCAAGTATAAGGTACTTGATAAGAACAAGTAGTTGGGTGGAGACAAATCCACTACCAAACTAGAATATAAAAAAACAAAATAAGAACATCTAATGAACAATGAGACTCGAAGAGAAGACCTCCTCGAAAGATAAGTAGCAAGTCCTGATCCGCGCTCCTGCGAATAATTATGATCACCTACACCTAGAAAGGGACCAGGTCCTCAGAGGGACGTAACAAGATACATAGAAACATGCCAATAAAGTACTGAAAATAAATATCCAATAGGTCGCCTAACTGTCTATGTGAATGCATTTTGAGATTAACTTTCCAACAAGTGGGCTATCTGGCCATAGATAGGATTGGCATGATTCTCTCGGAGAATCAGGGGCCTACAAAGCATGTCATCTTTTGAACGGCAGAGGCCGCCAGGTAATATATAGGGGTCATCATGATCGCGCATCTCCGACGGAGCATACGGGTTACACAAGAAAAGTACAAAGGAGCCCAAACACCTTACTTGTTATTTTCTCCACCCCATGCTCTAAGAATGTCATATCCATGACACGATAATACCTCTAATAACTGCCAAGTCTCCTAGCATACAATTCTATCAGCAGTTATTCCCTATCATGCATCCCATTCATACAGGAGGCCAGCCTGTCACGCAAGTCCGTGTCCTACATGAGACTCACACTCGTGTAACAGATGTGTCACGGCCAATTAAACTTAATGATGCCTCTAAATTATGTGGTGGTCTCGTAAAACTAGGTCGATATACATAATATATAATAAAGATAAAATATGACGCCACTGTCGTTGCACCCAATTTATTCTTGGATGCGCAGTTTATATAGCAGTTAAAATATATTAACTAATTAACAGAAATAAAATGCATGCATCATATAGAATATAAATCACAGTACAATGACAAGGTATACTTGACTGGCAAAAAAACTGCGTAGTACCAATAACCTGTTCCTGAAGTCTCGCACACAATCCAATGGTCCTATATACATATGATATAATACAATACATCATCAGCCATTACACTAGCACATACACAACCATAATTACACTGAACTCAGAGGGTACGCTAGGGGTGATACTGGTCATCTATTAGGGTCAAGCGTGCGTCTAACTGCACGGGTGTCATGTCTTTGATTGATGTGCATAATTAGACAGTCAATCACTAACATGTCTAGGCTAGTACGTCAATGTACACAAGGTAGTCAACTCACAATTTCTCAGGGTCACATGGTTAATATAAATACGGAATATCCGTAATTAACACTAGGGTCTCACAGTATAATACATATATAATCCTAACTAGTATTAGCATTTAATTACCTCACAGTATATATACATATACTTAAATATATATATATATATACACCAAATTGAATACTATACACATACACGTACGTATATGCATACGAGTCACTGGGTTCACCGATACGGGTCTGAAACCAACCAACTAAATATGTTATGAGGTAGTACGTTAAACCCTACACTAATCATACATGCACACACATAAGATCACGAAGGAAGAGGGGACAGGTACGAACCTTGGCGGGCACGCACGGGATTGACGATGATGACGATGATGTTGATGATGATAGTGATGATGATGATGATAAAGATGATGATAATGGTTATGATTGGTGATGATGATGGTTATGATGAGACGAAGGTGATGAGGGAGTCAAGGTGGTCGTGGCAGGGCTGGGGGAAGTTTGGACGAGTCGATGAGGAGATCAGGCAATGTGCAGGGAGAAAAGTTCGATCGAGGAAGACGAAGGAGGACGGGGCTGACATGGCGGTCAAGGAGGTGATTGGCAGCGGGGATGAGTCGAGAAGGCTCAGGCGATTTACACGGCGGTGGTGAAGGAGTTCAGGCGGGTTCGTCAGTCGGAGAGGAGATAGGGGGACGGCTCCGGCGGGTCGGGTGTGCTAGACAGGTGATGACCAGCATTCTCAGACGAGGGGGCGTCGAGTTTCGACGTTGTGGTTTGAGGGAGATAAACAGGAGGGTGATAAGGTTGTGCAGCGGCGGTTCAGCGGGTTGCTCCGGTGATGCTCGTCGGGTTCAGCGGCTCAGGCGGATGGCAATAGGGGAGTCGTGGTGTCATGGGAGAGTCGGCAGGGATCAACGGGTAAGTGAATGCGGGTCTCGTGGTGGATCCGGTGGAGTGATCAGGCAGGTTCAGGCGATGGATGATGGCTCCGGCGTGTATGCGGGCTGGGGTGGCCGGACTCGGCTGCTCCGATGAGACGGCTGGGATCAGGCTTGGGAAGAAGATGCACAGGAGATGGCTTGAAGTAGTCGGCTGGGTTGGTTTTAGGGTATGGTGAAGGGGATGATAAAATAGGAAAGGAATATATATATGTGTAGAAAAGTAGGTTTAGGTGTTGACCTAGGTAGTTGGGCCTGGTCAACATCCTCCTTGGGATGGGCTTGACTTTTCTATGTAGATATTTGGAGGGCTAGGATTTTTGAGGGTTGATGTTGAGTGCTACACACTCCAAAATTATGGAGAAAATTCAGATGAAGTAAAATGGGGTTTCTTCATGTGTTGGTCCAATGGTTGTGGACACCTTAATGCACTTTTGCATAAAAGTGCCCGGCAATTAAAAAATTACACAAAGTAGGATTTCATATTATTTTTATTAAAATTAATACAAATAATGTTCTAAAATTAATTGGAAGTACAAGAGATTAAAATTAGGTGAGACACAAGGGTCATGAATGTAGAGGACTCAAAGTAGAATATTAACATAATTTGGGTTACACAAAATGGGTCAAGATTGTATCTCCAATTTCGATTAGAACGCACAAAGATACAAAGTTAGATTTATTTAGAATTAAATATAATCGTTTGTGATAAATATTGTGCGACTAAAATAAAGCACAAATGGAGATAGTTATGAGTTACACAAGAATTAGAATAGAAGACTGGTATGTTTAGGATAATATTGTGAAATTTGTAGGAAGGCAATGGCTAGTATAGTGCTCCAATTATCGAAGCAACGGTGATGTGCATTAAGTGATATAAATATTGCAAAATTATCTAAAACACAATGTTCTATCTCAAATAGGATTCGAACTAGCCCCGGTCTCTCTATATAAACTTAAGTAGGCCTAAATTTTGGTCGAGGGGATTTATAGAATCTCATAGTGGTGTCACCCACTATAGTATGGAGACCTTACGCTCCTTTGTACTGCTGCGGTACCGTGCTTCCTGAAAAGCACATCGGACATTTACTCTGCCCAAGAACTCATTAAGACATCAAAGCCATCCTCCCAAAGGAAATATTCTGTTCAAGAAAAAATACTAGACCATAGTGGTTTCGAGTATGTTTTCCACAATGTTCCTGAGGACTGCCCACTGTACCTTATATTCTCCCATTCGATAATCCTTCTTTGAACCAAAAGCTAGATGTCTAGTAGATTTCTCTTTGAACTAATAGCATAAAACTTTATGGTAGAATTACAAAGACACAATATTAGAATATCTTTAAGCCAATTTTGATTACTGTGTCCTCGACCAGCTGGCGCTTGAGACCCTCGGTGAACGGATCCGGTAGATTCTTCTGACTCCAAACATCAATCACGGTAATGACTCTAGCCTTGATTAGATCATTCACTGCCCTGTGCCTTAGCCGCACATTTCTCTTCTTACCTTTGAAGAGGTTATTTGATGCCACCGCTGCAGTCGCTTGATCGTCACAATATATCGGTACAGCTAGAATCTGTGCACCAACCAATTGAAGATCATATATGAGCTCCCAAAGCTAGTATGCTTTATCCACTGCAGCCGCTAGTACATAAAATTCTGATTCCATCAAGGAATGAGATAGCATAGTCTGCTTCTTTGACTTCCACGATATAACAATTCCACCCATGGAAAAGACGTATCCTCCTGTGGACCTTTCTCTCTCTACTTCTAAACACCAGCTTGCATCGCTGAAGTCTTCCACTACTGTCAGATCTCCGCTATAGTGTAGTACATACTTCTAAGTCCTCTTAAGATAACTCATTGTTCTCTTTACAGCTTTCTAATGCTCGACACTTGGATTGCTCGTGAACTGACTCAGCATCCCTACAGTAAAAGCTATGTCAGGCCTTGTGGCAGTTGTTGCATACATTAAACTCCGGATGACTCTTGAATACTCCAGCTGTCTGACACTTTCCCTAGGATTTGGCTTCAGCTTCTTGTCACACATGTACGGAGTATCGATCCCTGGAAGATCTTGATATCCATTATGTGTGAGCATCTTCTCAATATAATAAGACTGTGACAATGCCACTCCAGTGTTTGTCCGGATGATCCTGAGTCTCAAGTTAACATCGGCTTCCCCTAAGTCCTACATACTGAATTTGGATGAGAGGAACTTCTTTGGCTCAGTGACTCAATAGATCTGTGCCTAGGATCAACATATCGTCCACTTATAGACAAACGATGACTCCTCTTTCGTCAGCAAATTTTGTGTAAACACACTTATCCGGACCTTGTAGCCATTTGATCTTATGACTTTGTCAAACTTCTCATGCCATATCTTAGGAGCTTGCTTAAGACCGTATAAAGATTTTACCAACTTGCAGACTTTACCTTCAAGGCCCTTGACGATGAATCCTTCTGGTTGTTACATGTAAATCTCTTCGGCCAGCTCTCCATTCAGGAATTTTATTTTAACATCCATCTGATGAATAACTAGCTTGTGAATTATAATCAGAGCAATCAACATCCTGATGGTCATCATCCATCCTACTGGAGCATATATGTCAAAGTAGTCGATCTCCTGCTTTTGAGAAAACCCCTTGACAACCAACCTTGTCTTGAACTTGTCTACAATTCCATCAGCCTTCATCTTCTTCTTGAAGATCCATTTGCATCTGATTAGTTTAGCTCCATCAAGCAGATCGACCAACACCCAAGTATTATTGGAGGTTATTAATTCATATTCATCATTGATAGTCTCCCTCCAAAAGACATCGCCTTATCATAGGTAAGCGGATCTGCTTCTATATGATATGTGACAAAATTATCTTCGAAGTCTTTCTGTCTCTTCACTCGCTTAGTCACCAACTATGCGAGTTTTGGTTCAAACTTTGTCTCTGGAATGACAACTTCTCCCTGAACTACATCTTTATTGGAAGTGTTAGTCTCTTGTGCACCCATACTATTCTACGAAATATCTGCGATAACAATATTCTTGTGCCTTACAAATTTATCTTCATAGAATTTTGCGTCATGAGATTTGATGATATGATTTATCAAGAAACCTCCAAGCATCACTCTTCTCAGCATAGCCCAGGAAGATTGTCTTTGTAGTCCTGGTACCCAACTTCTGAATCTTCAAGTCTAGAAGCTTCACATATGCCAGACACCCCCACACTTGGATGGCATTCAAGTTGGGTCTGACCTTGAACCAGATTTTATGAGGAGTGACACCGAAAGTCACGTACGACACTCTGTTCAAAATGAACGTATCCTTCAGAGCAGCTTATCCCGAGAAGCAGTTTGAAAGACCCGCAGTCAATAGAATTGAGTTCATCATCTATGTTAACGTCCTGTTCTTTCTTTCTTCTACTCTATTTGATTAAGGAGAATACAGAGCAGTCATCTTATTGACAATTCTATGTTCTTTGCAGAATAATATAAATTCAATAGACCTATACTCTTTGCCTCGATCACTTCTGAGTCTCTTGAGTTATTGCCCTGTTTGACGTTCAGCTTCAGACTTGAATTCCTTAAACTTCTCGATTGCTTCATATTTTGACTTGAGTAGATAGACGAATGCGTACTTTGAGTAGTCGTCGATGAAAGTAATGAAGTACTTCATCTTGGCCTTTATGGAGAACTGCTTGAAGTCACAGGTATCTGAGTGTACCAACTCTAGAAGATCTGTGCTTCAATTTACTCGCTTGAACAGTTTTCTTGTGATATTTCTCTATGCATAAACCTCATACTTCTCCACCTTCTTACCCCCATTTGTAGATAAGTCCTAGGCTAGGCATCTTGTTAATTCTTTTATAATGAACATATTCTAGTTTATTATGCCATAAGTCAAGAGAATAATCAGAAGAAGAGACTGCAATTATCATCTTAGCAGAAGTTACAAGTTTAAGTTTGAACATTCCTTCGATACAAAATACTTTTCCGAAGTATGTTCCTTTGTACGACATCACCATCTGTCCAGCATTGATGTCCATCCTAAAGCTTGCGTTGTAGAGAAGACATTCCAAGACCAGGTTCTTGGCTATCATAGGTACGTACTTCACATCCTGAAGCATCAACAACTTTCCCGAAGTTAGGTTCAATACCACTATTCTGGTCCCAAGTACTTCAGCTTGTGCCTAGTTTTCTACCATAACCTTCTCAGATGTAGGCTTGTATATGGTGAACAACTCCCCCTTTGAGCAAACATGACAGAATGCGCCAGTGTCCACCCACCAGTTGGTATCGACACCAATCGTGACAACTTGTGCAGTTATAGCAACCTTGTGTCACACCCGTTTTTCGATTTTATATTTCTTGAATTTCTAGAATTTAATTTTTCTGATATTGTATTTTTACTGTATTTGCATATGGTTCCTGTCATTTATATTTTTCCTGTTGTTTGAAGAGACTACCCGAGATCAGTAGAATACCCATTGATATTGACATAGATCTGATTTAGGACCTGCATGTAGACTGGACACTTGGTTTGGTTCATCTTGGTTGAACCTATGTCTAAACCATCTCCCTCTCCCCATATAAATATATTAGTGTTTTCTCTCTCCCTTTCATTCTTTTTTTTACTCTTTCTCCATATTTTTTATTTCTTCTTCCTCTCTCCCTTGCCCTAGACCGAACCCTAACCCTAGAAGATGTGGTTATGATCACTTGGACAATGAGAGGTAGAGGCTAAGAAGCCACTACATGCAAGTACATCTTGCTCAATGGTAAAGCCATAGATTTTTTGCATATATGTGTTAATTAAAAATGTGTTTGATAGGAATTTTCCCCTTGATGTTCTCATCTATTTTAGTTCTTGGAGTTTTTGGTTTTGGTGGATAGATTGAGTATATCTGAGTTTCAAGTCAGGGTTTCTTTATGGGTTCCATGAGTTTTTCTTGGTTTTGATCTATTAAAACTTGATTTTTTTAGAAAAGTAATTGTTTCATGTTGTGGAGAATTAAATTTCGTACGATTTTGAATTTTATTTCACTTGATTTTGAGTTAAATTAAAGTTTTTATGGCCAACATATTTTTTGGATTTTTTTCTCGTACCTGATGAGTTGGGGACGATGAGCATTCTATGCGTCGAATATTCTATGCGTCGAACATTTCATTTTTTGACCATTCTATGCGTAAAACATTATATGCGTCAAACATTCTATGTGTAAACTCTCTCAATTATTATTATTTAAGGTAGACTAGTTAGGGTTAGAAATATTATTGTAGCATCAGGGTATTTGAGGTTTAGAAATTATGTTGCAGTGGTCTGATTCTTTATTTAAACCCTTGGTGCACCCTACCGTTATTTTAATATTTGAAGCCCAACAATAGCCCTAATTTTCAACAAATTGTTGCACTCTTGACATGACAAGCCAACCTAGGTGCTGGACTTTTTCGTCACTCACAAACACACTCCCTTGTGCTCTAATTTAATTACACAACTTTTCCATCCCGAGATTAATTCTTTAATTCTATATCGCGTACCTTTGTCGTTGCCATCAATTTTGGGACACAAACTCAACCCGTTTAGCCGAACCAATTAAAGGATTCAAGACTGACACCAAGCCTACACCGTTCATGACCTTTGTGTCACTCCTAATTGAGACCCCATGTGCCCCAATTTAATTTAAGAGCACATGACACTTTAAATTGAAGATACCAACTTTGACTAATCCTAACTTAGCCCCAATTTAATCTAATACCCATTCATTAAGCCCATGCAAAATACACAATACTCCCTCACCCTACATAATACCAAACACCACTTCCTACACCAAATCTCCATCATTTTTCATTCATGTGCAAATATCCAAAAGTTAAGGGGCTTATTTGCAAATATGGTGCTAGGTGTCACCACCCTATTGGGCAAGGCCAATGAAGAAACCCCCTCCCCCTCTTTGACCGGTCCAATTACCTCACTCTCTTCCCTTTTGTATGAACACTTTTTTCATGTTGCATCTTGGCCCTTCATTCAAATTTGAACATCATCCTCACCACACACTCTCCTATATAATCACTCATCCTCACCCCCTTTCCCAATGTGCTAGCCCTAATCCCTGGGAACCTAGGAAAATACCCCCTCTCTCTCTCCTCCCTCTTCCCTTCACCACAGCTGAACCCCTTCTCCCATTCTTTTTTTCTTCTCCTTCTTCTTCTTCCTCTTCACTACTCCTTCTCCTTCACTCTTCCCCAAACTCACTGTTCTTCACCACCTCTATAGTACTTCGGCGAAAGCCCCACCGTGACCACCATCTTCGCTCACCACCCGTAGCCTCCACCTGCTGCACCAGACGAGTCCCACCAGAGCAGCAGCTGCAGAACCACTGCACCGGAGCTGCACTCGATGACCACCCCGATCCATCTCCTTCAACCGCTGCGAACAGCCCGCATCTCTACCATCCCTGCTCCACCTTACTCCGACCGACTCCCTCCATTAACTGCCACCCGCTACCATCATCCTCACCACCTTCACGACCTATATAGCCCACCTTACTCCGGCCGACTCCCTCCATTAACCGCCACCCGCTGCCATCATCCTCACCACCTTAACGACCTGTATAGCCCACCTTACTCTGGCCGACTCCCTCCATTAACTTCCACCTGCTACCATCATCCTCACTACCTCCATGACCACCCTCTTCCCTTCCTCCACCCGCAGCCACCTCAACGAACCACCCTCGGCCACCACTATAACTCCAGTCAGCGCCACCACCTCACGACCAGTTTTACTTCCTCGGCCATCATCTCGAGCCACATCTCCTTCCCAATAGTCGAGCACCCTGCCACCTTAGTTGAGATGCGTGCCACCCCTGCGGTCGACGCTATCCCTGACCAGAGCCGCAGCATCGACGCTGCCATCACCCGCAGCCACCGAAGTAACTCCTCACCCATCTTCTTGTTTTAGTGTAGTTTTGCTTCTTATTAAATAGAACCTAGTTAGGGTTAGGATTATGAATGCTACACGTGAGATTTTAGGGTTTATGTTATATTTTTCATATATTTTGATGGGTATTGAGAAGCAGGTTTATTAAGTATGAAATGGTGTTATGATATTTTAACATTGGTCATTTATTGAGAGCTGATAATTAATAATGAATTTATTTGAGGAGTAGCTATTTATTATGAAATGGTGAAAGAATAAAAAAATGATGGTTATATAAGGGAAAGTTTGATAATTAATAATTATTTTATTTGTGGATAGTATACTTGAATGTGCATGATTACGTCTATGAATACAAGGGTGGAATCTGAGGATGAGCATAGCTTGAACTACTGAAAACAACATGATAAATAGTAGGGGATTGAGGATTTGGTTTGATGATGTTATACTGATGATTGATCGTATTAGATGCAATGTACCTTTAGTCAACCTTGGTCAACCCTCTAGCTTAGTGTCTATGTGAGCTATATAACTAAGATTGAAGCCTATGCTAGACGTGTGTGTAAGCCCCTGATTTTTCAAAAATATTAAAATTGGGATTTTTCACAATTTTCTGGAATTTTCTGGGAATTTTCTGTAATTAAAATCAGGGTTTTGAATTATTGCATGATTTTTAATTGATAATAAATAACATTAAAATATTATGAAAATAATATTTTTGGGTGTAAAACGGAAAACTGGACTTAGGGTAATTTTTCTGGAATTTATTGGACCTCAGACCTATTTTTAAATCACCTAAAACTATTTATTTAATTTATTATTATTATTATTACTATTATTATTATTATTATTATTATTATTATTATTATTATTATTCTTTTTCTTTTTCTTTTTCTTTTCTTCCGGCCCATTGGGCGGCCCGGCCCAGTCCCCGCGGCCCGTCACCCTAACGGGTCGGGTCGGGTCCGCTTGAACCCGACCCGCCCGGACCCCGACCCGTTCTTCCCCCAGCCCACTCCCCCGCGCGTTCCGCGCCGGCGCCCGCTTCCTCCATCGCAATGCCCGGCCACGCGGCGCCCCGCCAGGCCCCGCAGCCCCGCACCCCGCGGCCACGACCTCCCCTCCTCCGCTTCTCCCTCCGCCTAAGCCGGCCATCCCAGCCCCCTTCTTCCCCTTTAAAACCCCCCCCGATCGACCTCCGCCACCGCCGCTCTCCTCCCGCCGCTGCCCTGCGCCACCGACGACCCGCACCGACACCACCGCCTCCCGCCCTTGCCGGTGACCACCCTCCCTCTTCCTCCTCCTTCTTCCCTCTCCGCGGCGGCCCACAGCCGGAGCAGCAAACAGCAGCAGCCGCAGCTAGCCGCAGCCACCGCCGCCCTCCGCCGCGTGCCCCCGAGCCTCGGCCGTCCCCTCCTAGGTCGCCTCCGGCCTCCCCGCCGCTGTGCCGACCACCGGAGCCGCCGCAGCTCCGAAAACCCTAACCTTAATTCTGCTGGTTTTGTGTCGACACGTGTCGGACACGATTCAGATTCTGGGTTTTTCAGCCCAGTTCAGGTGCGTGTATCTTTCGCCTCGTAGCTCCGTTTTCAATTCCGCAAATTGCGTTGTGAAGCCTGTATGACCCTCTCGGTGTCCGGACAAACTGTTCGGGGCATCGCGTCCTGTGGTGATCGCACACCGCGATCCAAAAACAGGAAAAACCAGACCCTGTTTCACCCCGGAACTGAGTACGCCCCGCCAAACGGGACGACTTGGTCGCGCGCGGTCTTCACAGATACGTGCGCACCGTCGATACGGACGTGTGAGATTTCACGGAAGCTGATTCGGGTGTGCGTGCACACCGGAATCAATGCGTATCCGCGGACATCGCCCCGTATCCGCCTTTTCGTCAATTCACCCTAACTTCGTGCACACACGTCGGATCGAGACGAAACTTGCACCATCGGACTCGTAGCGATACGCTGGTCCTGTGGGTCAAGTTTGGTTCGATTCTGAGAACGTTGACGAAATCGCGTGTCGTGGGCCCCACAGGCCCCGCTCGACGGGCGATTTTGTGTTCGGCTCATCAGAATTCAAATCTGGAAGTTCCGTTGGGTTCGTATCAGCGTTCCTGACCTGTTGACACTAAGTTTGGTGAATTTGGAGACCGTTGATCTGGACACGTTTTTCGGTGCAAAGCGGGCCCACCGGCGGACCCGTTCTGACCCGAAATTACCGTTTTTGCCCTTGTCTCCAAATTGGACCCAAGGACAGGCGTTTCTAGCTATTTGACATCTTCTGAGAGTGATGGTAATGTCTATTTCAGCTTTTGGACTCATCTGTGGAAACTTCCCCTAGAACATTAATCAGATCCAAACAACAGGCAAGTACCTGCACTTCAAGTTAATCTTTATATTATGATAATTAATTCCCTGCTCTACTAGTAACCTTGATGATTACACGTAGTGTTAGAATACTGTATTTCATGTCTTGAATACGGGATTTCATGTCTTGCTTTCGTGTCGGGTGGGAGAATACTAGGAGGCATGTAGTTTACCCTTCCCCAGGTCCAGATACTAGCTGTTGGTACGCGACTGCACCATCAGCCTTATACTTGATTGTTCCAGACACTAGTCGTCTATGACGGCCTTATTAGCCTTATAAACCCCTACATGCCAACTATGTATTCTAAAACAAACACAAGTTCACACAGATAGTCTCTAGTCTTGTTACATTTCTTGCTGACAGTTGTAGTTTCATTTTCTGTCTCATTTATTCCCTGCTTTCTCATATTCTTGTTTATAGCTTTAAAACTCTAAAATATTGATGTTTCCTTTAAGTAATGTTCTCAATATGATACTCAATTTAATTGTCATAATTATTTAGTTTAATCTTGTTGTGCACTGTGTACTTTGCTCCTTTCCTGACTGGATACGTTGTTTAGGCGATGATGAGAACCTTGCCCCTACCTATTATGGACCCTATGAGCCAGCAGGTGATACAGTCGCAGAGCCGGTTCCCACCCAGGAGACTACTCCTGCAGAATAGTTAGCAGTAGCTATCTTTATTCTATTTCTTATCTTATAAATCGGGTTTGTCCCCGATTTCATTCTAAATTTCTGTACTAAATATTTGAATCTGTTGTCACATTTATTTCAGTTGCAAATCTTAAGTTTCCATTCTCATTATTATCTTGCTTATGTTATTTGTGGATGAGCTAGTTTAGTTAAGTGTGGATTTGACCTAGACAGCGTACTACCGCCGATTCTGCGGCGTAGGCTGGACGTGCCCACGCACTCGTGCCCGAATAATCGGGTGCGGGTCGTGACACGTTTTTGTGGTGGCCCATGCAGGTCAAACGACTAAATTGTTCGGTTCCAACTTAGGGACCGAACAGGCCTGCAACAAGATTGAGGATTTTAGGATAAAGCTCATTCACAGTATAGGGTCCTTATTTCAATTCTTGATATCATTTCTGCTCAATTATCCTATCGCCTTTGATTTCCAAGTATTCTATTCTGAATCTCCCTATCCCTTCATCTTTCAGAATGGTTCAGACGAGGAATACAGTAGGAGGCACATCAGAACCAGCTGAACAGAATGTGCCCGAAACTCTTGTACTCCCGCCGCCTCCATCTGTTCCGGCAGTTACTCTAGATGGGGCACAACTACTTGGAGTGTTCCAGGGATTGGTGGAATCCCAGAAGGAACAGACTGCACTTCTGCGGACCAGCCTCTCAGAAGCTATTAAGTCCCAGGAGTCGCCACTCAAGAGGCCAGGAAGTGCTAAAGACTTCAAGAACCTTAGGCCTCTGGAATTCTATGGAACGGAGGGCATTCTCTACGCTGATGAGTGGATAGAGAATGTCGAGAGACTCCTGAAGACTGCTCGGGTTCCCGATGATCTCAAAGTGGAGTCCGCAAGCCTGCAATTGTTCGACATAGCTCGAACCTGGTTCAGAGATGAACCCCAACTATCTGCTCCTGATCTCACCTGGGAGGACTTCAAGAGGCTATTTAAGGAGAAATTCTACCCCGAAGTGGCTCGGGAAGCTCTCGAAAGCCAATTCGAGAGACTGGAGCAAGGTAACATGTCTGTTGATGAATATACTGCTGAATTTAGCAGGTTGAGCCACTTTGCGGAGTATATGGTTCGTACCCCGGAGGACAGAGCCCGTAGATTCAAGAAGGGGCTGTCTCCGGATATTCGCCTTGCTGTCACCACCAGCCGAGCTCGCACCTATGAAGAAATCTTGAACGTGGCACAAGGCGTTGAGAGAGACATGGGGCATAAGCTAAAGCGAGAAAGAGATACCGGAAATGCGGGATCTAACAAACGCCCTTTTCAACAACAACAACAGCAGAGGTCCCCGCAACCAGCCCAGCGTCCTCCCCCTCGAGCTCCAGCACCCCAGCATCAAGCTCAAGGACAGAACCAACGAGTTCCCACTTGTGGCTTTTGTCGAAAACAAGGTCACACCTGGCAAGTTTGTAGGATGAGACTAGGTGTCTGTCTATATTGTGGATCAACAGAACATCTAGTGAGGGACTGCCCCACTGCTCCAGGACGCGGACAAGCTTACGTGATGACCGTGGAGAACGCGCAAACTCTGGAAGCAGCTAATGCGCGTAAGTGATTCGTAGATACCTTCCCTAGTATTGTTTAGCACATGCCTATTTGTTCGTGACCTCAGCCCCAACCTAGTAATTTTGAACTTGCTAAATACCTGGTATGCTTTTAAATTTGATAACTATAGAAGATTTTTTAGAGGTTGCTATTATGCTTACTATGTGTTGTTTTGTGGATTTAAATAATTTGTACCTCCTTTTCATCATTATCTAGCGCACTTAAATTTTGCTGAACTTGACATATGCTGCTATTTTATAGCCTAGTTTTGCAAGCTTACCCTTTATCGGGCTTGTTCATGACACATGTATTATTGAGGCCTGATCAACCCCACTAATACAAGTGTCTACTCAGAATCAGTGTACTACGGTCTGATCAACCTTAGTGCATTTTGATTCGCACTTCGCACGACTATTTTACGTGGATTGAGAGATATAGTGACTAGTATACTTGCCCCTAAACATGTCCGAGCATATCATATCAGTTACATAATTATACTGATACGAGCATGCGGATAAATGATTACCAGAATAGAATCTCAATCCATAACCGCCTGACAATCCCCATTAGAATTTTTTAAACGCCTTGATCCCTATACTTCTGTTCTACCACCTCGCCCTTAAACACTTTATTATTAATCCTCGTCTTCCCTCATTTCGGAAAGACAAAATACTGTGTTTAGTATAAGTTGATTTGTAGTGCTAACCCTTTGTGACTAAGGCAATACCCTAGGTGATGTGTTTTGTGTTGTAGACTTAAGGATTCAATACCATGATTTATTAAGTTGAGACCTAGCTTTACTAGTTGTACAGCCTTAGAAGATATATGGGTAAAATTATAAGTTGGGTAGCGACCGCAATGTTCACCCGAGAGAGAACCGTGGGACAGTAATCAAGTGAGATTGGACAGAGAGAACCCCGCCATAATTTAAATTTTGAGGACGAAATTTTATAAGTTGGGTAGATTGTAAGCCCCTGATTTTTCAAAAATATTAAAATTGGAATTTTCACAATTTTCTGGAATTTTCTGGAAATTTTCTGTAATTAAAATCAGGGTTTTGAATTATTGCATGATTTTTAATTGATAATAAATAACATTAAAATATTATGAAAATAATATTTTTGGGTGTAAAATGGAAAACTGGACTTAGGGTAATTTTTCTGGAATTTATTGGACCTCAGACCTATTTTTAAATCACCTAAAACTATTTATTTAATTTATTATTATTATTACTATTATTATTATTATTATTATTATTATTATTATTATTATTATTATTATTTTTCTTTTTCTTTTTCTTTTCTTCCGGCCCATTGGGCGGCCCGACCCAGTCCCCGCGGCCCGTCACCCTAACGGGTCGGGTCGGGTCCGCTTGAACCCGACCCGCCCGGACCCCGACCCGTTCTTCCCCCAGCCCACTCCCCCGCGCGTTTCGCGCCGGCGCCCGCTTCCTCCGCCGCCATGCCCGGCCACGCGGCGCCCCGCCCGGCCCCGCAGCCCCGCACCCCGCGGCCACGACCTCCCCTCCTCCGCTTCTCCCTCCGCCTAAGCCGGCCACCCCAGCCCCCTTCTTCCCCTTTAAAACCCCCCCCGATTGACCTCCGCCACCGCCGCTCTCCTCCCGCCGCTGCCCTGCGCCACCGACGACCCGCACCGACACCACCGCCTCCCGCCCTTGCCGGCGACCACCCTCCCTCTTCCTCCTCCTTCTTCCCTCTCCGCGGCGGCCCACAGCCGGAGCAGCAAATAGCAGCAGCCGCAGCTAGCCGCAGCCACCGCCGTCCTCCGCCGCGTGCCCCCGAGCCTCGGCCGTCCCCTCCTAGGTCGCCTCCGGCCTCCCCGCCGCCGTGCCGACCACCGGAGCCGCCGCAGCTCCGAAAACCCTAACCCTAATTCTGCTGGTTTTGTGTCGACACGTGTCGGACACGTGTCGGACACGATTCAGATTCTGGGGTTTTTCAGCCCAGTTCAGGTGCGTGTATCTTTCGCCTCGTAGCTCCGTTTTCAATTCCGCAAATTGCATTGTGAAGCCTGTATGACCCTCTCGGTGTCCGGACAAAGTGTTCGGGGCATCGCGTCCTGTGGTGATCGCACACCGCGATCCAAAAAAGGAAAAACCAGACCCTGTTTCACCCCGGAACTGAGTACGCCCCGCCAAACGGGACGACTTGGTCGCGCGCGGTCTTCACAGATACGTGCGCACCGTCGATACGGACGTGTGAGATTTCACGGAAGCTGATTCGGGTGTGCATGCACACCGGAATCAACGCGTATCCGCGGACATCGCCCCGTATCCGCCTTTTCGGCAATTCACCCTAACTTCGTGCACACACGTCGGATCGAGACGAAACTTGCGCCATCGGACTCGTAGCGATACGCTGGTCCTGTGGGTCAAGTTTGGTTCAATTCTGAGAACGTTGACGAAATCGCGTGTCGTGGGCCCCACAGGCCCCGCTCGACGGGCGATTTTGTGTTCGGCTCATCAGAATTTAAATCTGGAAGTTCCGTTGGGTTCGTATCAGCGTTCCTGACCTGTTGACACTAAGTTTGGTGAATTTGGAGACCGTTGACCTGGACACGTTTTTCGGTGCAAAGCGGGCCCACCGGCGGACCCGTTCTGACCCGAAATTACCGTTTTTGCCCTTGTCTCCAAATTGGACCCAAGGACAGGCGTTTCTAGCTATTTGACATCTTCTGAGAGTGATGGTAATGTCTATTTCAGCTTTTGGACTCATCTGTGGAAACTTCCCCTAGAACATTAATCAGATCCAAACAACAGGCAAGTACCTGCACTTCAAGTTAATCTTTATATTATGATAATTAATTCCCTGCTCTACTAGTAACCTTGATGATTACACGTAGTGTTAGAATACTGTATTTCATGTCTTGAATACGGGATTTCATGTCTTGCTTTCGTGTCGGGTGGGAGAATACTAGGAGGCATGTAGTTTACCCTTCCCCAGGTCCAGATACTAGCTGTTGGTACGCGACTGCACCATCAGCCTTATACTTGATTGTTCCAGACACTAGTCGTCTATGACGGCCTTATTAGCCTTATAAACCCCTACATGCCAACTATGTATTCTAAAACAAACACAAGTTCACACAGATAGTCTCTAGTCTTGTTACATTTCTTGCTGACAGTTGTAGTTTCATTTTCTGTCTCATTTATTCCCTGCTTTCTCATATTCTTGTTTATAGCTTTAAAACTCTAAAATATTGATATTTCCTTTAAGTAATGTTCTCAATATGATACTCAATTTAATTGTCATAATTATTTAGTTTAATCTTGTTGTGCACTGTGTACTTTGCTCCTTTCCTGACTGGATACGTTGTTTAGGCGATGATGAGAACCTTGCCCCTACCTATTATGGACCCTATGAGCCAGCAGGTGATATAGTCGCAGAGCCGGTTCCCACCCAGGAGACTACTCCTGCAGAATAGTTAGCAGTAGCTATCTTTATTCTATTTCTTATCTTATAAATCGGGTTTGTCCCCGATTTCATTCTAAATTTCTGTACTAAACATTTGAATCTGTTGTCACATTTATTTCAGTTGCAAATCTTAAGTTTCCATTCTCATTATTATCTTGCTTATGTTATTTGTGGATGAGCTAGTTTAGTTAAGTGTGGATTTGACCTAGACAGCGTACTACCGCCGATTCTGCGGCGTAGGCTGGACGTGCCCACGCACTCGTGCCCGAATAACCGGGTGCGGGTCGTGACAGTGTGTCATCTCTTATTTTAGAATAACATCGTGATAGTTTATTGATTGGGCTTGTATCTCGTCTCTAGGTACTTCGGGATCCGCGGACTTGGACATTGTACCGGAGCCCCATCTTCAGCATTCAGATCCAGACAAGTGTACCTTGCCATCTGTATCTCAATTTCTAGATATTTATTATATGCATTGTGCATTTTTTGGATCAGAATCGTTACTTCGCGTCCGGTTCATAACCGGGTGCAGGCCTTCGTCGGTAAAGTCTGGTAACGATTGATAGATGTTCATAAACCCTTCATGTACACACTTGGTTACATCATAATCCTAGGACACATTCAGACACAATTATCATGCCATATTTCTTGTATCATGATGCTGTCAGCATGACCAAAATCTGGGATGACTTTAGGGTCGTGGTTGTTGATAGTTACTTCAGTATGACGTGACTGTTAGATAGAGGTTCAGGTTCAGCGAACACTCATTGACCGCTTGGGAGGGGAAGACAGTTACTAAACGTTTGGGCTACTTTGCATGCGCTATATATATGTATATATCCTATTTATGTAGTGTTCCTGTATCCGGAGTCGTAGTATCACCCGTGTGACTCTGTGCTCGGAGCTACGATACGTCCCATGTGTCTCTGTGTTCGTAGCTACGGTTTTATTTTGGACAGCCCACGCGTCGAACATTGTCTTCAAAGTTGTCTCACTTAGGTGGTTATGCTAGATTACACCGACGTTGCACTTGTTTCTTTCTATTATACTATGGCATACTGTTTTGTACCTTGTTACGTCCCTCTGAGGACCTGGTTTCCTTCCAGGCTTAGGCGAGGAGGACTACCCGGAGGAGTACAGACCGGGTGTATATCCAGGAGCAGGACCTATTGCAGAGGACGAAATCCTTCCCGAGGATTTTGTTTGATCTCTGGTAGTGACTATACCCTGGGACGGTATTACTATATAGCATTCAGATACCGTTCCTAGTTATCTTACTGCTTTCCTTTATTTCAGTATTTGTACTAGCGAGTTTGTTCCCGTGTGACTCTTCTCGTATTTGTATTATGATATTTTCCCGTCTTATTTCCCTTTTGCACATTAATAGTTATGATTTACTCTATGTGCTCTTTATATCTGTTGTCTGTGGATGAGATTTAGTTTCACTGCCTATGTGTTATATGTTAGGTTTTATCATTGTGCTTTACAGCTTATGTGCACTCCGTCGGATCCATTAGATTGGGATGCCCGTCGAAGTGTACCCGCTGGCCATTGCCACGTGGCTCAGTTTCTTATATTTGAAACTGGGGCGTGATACTATGCATCGAACATTCTATGTGTCGGGCAATCAATGCGGTGAGCATTTCATGAGGCAAGTTGTCCATGAGGCAAGCAGTCCATGATGCTAGTTGTCTATTAAGCAAGCAGTTTTGTCATGCAGCATAAATTTTTCCCTCTTGCATACTTTTCTTTGATTGGCTATTTTCTTGTCTATTTTGTTATTTTCTTCGATTTTTATTCATTATCTTGGTTTAGTGTTGGAGCATAGTTGAATATTGTGCTTCTCTATATTGACATGGGTTTATGATACTCACGACCCTGTGGATGGTTTGCGTATGATAAACCTATTGTATTTGGCACCGGGCAATCGAGTGTGAGTATTGCGTAATGTATCGCATGTCGCGGATACGATAAGTTTGCCAGTAATAATTCATGAATAGTTTATACTCGTAACTCATCATTCTAGGAAGTTTTTGAGTGTCTACGACTCAAGAACTTGAAATAATAATTAAACGAGATAAATCTGACTAGATCATTGGGAGGAAATAATATTACACTATCGGCTACCCCGATCTCCAAGGGCCCTTTGAGGCACGTGACAACTTTTCCTTATATCTCATTCTTCCGACACGTGCTTAGGGTGCTAATGTCACGCCCCAGTCCCAAAATACCGAGGGACCGGACGCGTGGCAATGGCCAGCAGCACACACCGATGGACAAACCCAATTTAATGGAACCATCGGGGCATGCTTAAGCTGTAATATAACAATAAGTAGGTCCAATGATACAAGTCACAGTCTATACTAATCTCATACACAACAGATAAACACGGATCAAAGCCAGAATAATGCAAATAAGAATAAACTAGCATATCTCAATAAAAGTGTCTCGAAAAATAATCCGAGAATAAGTCTGATACATCAATGAAATAGACTGGAAATAAAATAACTAAAAACAGAAATAAATGAGTATCTCAAGCCAATACTCAGGAGAAGTCCTCTGGTACGATCTCGTCCTCAGATCCTGGTTCTGCTCCAAAGTATGCACCTGTTTATGCTTCTGCTAATGCTAATGCTCCGGTCCCGTACACCTCGGGATAGATCTCGTCAGCTAATCCTGGGGACATAGTCCGGATCCAGGTCCTCATGGGACATAACAAGGTACAGAAAATACGAGCCAAAATAAATGCAGTGCACCAATGAATGAACAATAGGGTAGTATATAACCAGCTAAGTGATATGCAAGTTGAGAGTGTTAGTCATACTTGGGCTGAGACTACTACAGGATCAGTGTCGGAGAAACCCATAGCAGTATTTTCTCGAAGGGCCAGAACTGGTGCCATAACTCTATGTCAGAGACTAAGACACATCCAGATTACAATATATATAATATAATCAGCCTTTGATATGGTAATACTCTTCCCACCCAATGAAATCCCACGTCTCATGTCCATGACACGCAGGATCAAAACTAATGCAACAAGTCAGGATATAATCTAAGCATGTAAACTGTGTATGTCATAAACCTGTATCCTATACAGAATCACCATGAATATCTCAGGAAGATTCTGTGTCATGAATAGTGTCGAGTGTCCTGGGTATAATGTACTTGATAGGACAAGTGCGAGGGTGTAAAGGGTCACGAATGTCCATCTCTAGATGACATTACTCAACACAGTGTACGGTGTTGGCACCCGACTGTAATTAGACGCTAAGTAAGTCACACGGTCCTAGGTTAAGCATGCACAACAATCACAGGAATAAACAAGAGAATAATATGAATTAATATACTGCAAGTTTGGCGAGGTACACTTGCCTGGGGTCCTAGCTCCAACTGTAGCTCTGGTCTTAGTGTGATCTGCTGGTACTACTCCGGTTGCTGAAATAAACATCACCATTAGATTCAGAAAATATCAAATAGCTAGAAACGCCTGTCCTTAAGTCCAATTTGGACACAAGGGCAAAAATGACATTTCCGGTTCAAAGCGGGGTCCAAAGGTAGGCCACTTTGCACCGAAAAATAAGTCAGGGTCAAAGGTCTCCAAATTTGCCAAACTTAGTGTCAACAAGTTAGGAACGATGATATGAACCCAACGGAACTTCCAGAATTGGATTCCGATAAGCCGATCACAAAATCGCCCGTCAAGTGGAGTCTGTGGGGCCCACGATACGCGATTTTGTCAACGTTCTCAGAATCGAACCAAACTTGGGTCACAGGACCAGCGTATAGCTACGAGTCCGATGGCGCAAGTTTCTTCTCGATCCAACTTGTGTACACAAAGTTACGACGTATTCTAGAACCGACGGATACGGGGCGTTGTCGGCGAATACGCGTTGATTTCGGTATGCACGCACATCCGAATCGACTTCTGTAAAATCCTACACGTCCGTATCAACGTCACGCACGTTTCGGTAAAGACCGCATGCGACCAAGTCGTCCCGTTTGGCGGGGCGTACTCAGTTCCGGGGTGAACCGGGGTATTGGTTTTCCTGTTTTTGGATCGCGATTTGCGATCACCACAGGACTCGATGCACCGAGCGGGTTGCACGGGCACCGAGAGGGTCACGCAGGGTTCGTGATGCAACTGACGAAATCAAAAATGGGTAAACGAGGAGAGAGAAATGGGTACCTGAACAGGGCTCCAAAAAATCGAGTTTTCTCGCGTCCGACACGTGTCGGAGTCGTGTCAGGGTGCTGTTCACTCTAGGGTTAGGGTTTGGGGCTTCTGCTCGAATTGTGGCGGCCGGAGGCGGGCCGGAGGGAGGCCGGGGGCAGCGGAGGAGGCACTGGCCGGAGGCGGCGCCGCTGCAGCTAGGGCTGGGGTTGTCGGTTCGAGGCTGAGCGGGGCTGCACGGCGGGGAGGACGGTGGCTAGGCATCGACAGGCGGCACTGCACGACGAGGAGTTGGGGAGATGGCTCGGGGTCGAGTGCTGGACTTGGCGGCGGGGAGTTGAGCGGGGAAGGGTGTGCTCGGGCGGAGCGGGGAGAGGTCGAGTGGTTATGGGGGAGCGGCGGCGGAGTGGTAAGGTCGGCGGCTGGGCTGTGGGTGTCTGTCGGTGAGAGGAGCTGCTGCTCGGAGGGGATGAAGTGGAGGGTGAGGGCGGCGTCACGGCGGAGAGAGGCTGGGGACAGAGGGGGATGGCCGGAGGAGATAGGCCTGGCTGGCGCTCGGGTTCGAAAGTGGAGGGCTGGAGTCGGGCTCGCGGGGAGGAAGGAGGAGGAGAGGGAGCGGCGTCGCGGTACTGGGCGGGTGAGGGAGGCGGTGGCACGGCGGGGCGAAGCTAGGGGAGGAAGGAGGCGGGTCGAAGGTGAGGTGGTCGACGAGGGCAGCGGGCTAGGGCGGAGAGGAGGGTGGAGCTCGTCGGAGTTCGTCGAGGAGACGACTGGGGACGGGTCAAGCTCGGCGGCGAGGTGAGAGTGGAGAGAAGGAGAGAGGGAGACGACGGGGAGGCTGTGCTGGGCGGAGCGTGGAGATGGGTAGGTGGCGGCAGCTTCGCGGATCTCGAGGAAGGCGGCTGCTAGGGCACGAACGTCGAGGCCCTTAAATAGGTGCGCCGCCGGGTCGAAAACACTGTTCCGACCCGTATTGGGATTTGGGTTCGGTTAGGGTTTCGGGTCCGTGTCGGGTTCGATTCGGATCCTACCCGACCCGACCCGTTAAGAAATCGGTTTGGTTCGGGTCAGTTTTGCTGCGGTTCGGTTTAGTTTTGGTTCGGTTTATTTAAAAATAAACCGGGTTCAGGGTTTAATTAGGTTTATTTCTACATAGGGTTTTAGGGCTTTAAACGCATTTTCGGAGTCCAATAAATTCGCAAAAAAATACCCTATATCCGGTTTTCCATTTTACATCATAAAATATTATTTCCATAATATTTTATTATTATTTAATAGCAATTATAAATTATTTAATTACCAATTACCTAGGTTTTAATTACAGAAAAATCCTGAAAAATTTCAGAAAATTATGAAAAATCCAAATTAAAAATTTTTGAAAAATCAGGGGGTTTAAAATCTACCCCCCTTAAGAGGATTGCGTCCTCACAATCAAAGAATAACCGATCAACAGAGATGACACAGTTGCAAATATTATTTGAAGCACATCACGATAAGGGAGGATCAAGGTTGAGGGTGTATGAATAACACATAGAAAAAATTATTTTTTGAAGCATTAAAAGTTATGCAATCTCCCGTATGGAGGAGATCTAGAAGACTACAGTTTAGAAAAGTAGGTTATCTCTAGGTTATCAATTATAAAAATATTCTAGGTTATCTAAAACATACTAGATTATTAGCAAGTTCAACATTACTAGGTTAAGGCTAGGGTCACGAACCAATAGGCACGAGATAAAACAATACTAGAAACAGAAAAACTACGAAAACTTACGTACATTAGCTACTCCAGGAATCTGCGCATCCTCCAAAGTCATAGCAAAAGCTTGTCCGCGTTCTTGAGGGGGTGGCCTCTGCTGTTGCTAGGCCTGCTGAAAGAGTGCTGGTCGAGGTGCCAAAGGTGGCCTTGGTTGATATCCTCCTGGTGCTGGTAGAGCTTGTTGGTTTGCCCTTGCTGCTCCTTCTCTACGCTCAGGGCAGTCCCTCACTACATGCTGTCTGGATCCGCAACCTAAGCATAGTCCTAACCTGCGTCGGCATTCCCTGGCGAGATGGCCTGCTTTGCCATAGTAGTGACAAGTAAAGAGGACTATTACTTGTGGTGTAGATGCTTTCTGTTGTTGGTGTAGGTGAGGTCTCTTTGCAGCTTCTTCTTGTGGTGCTCTGGTTGTTGCTGATGTGGAAGGCCGCTTCAGACTGGTCTCTCTTTTGGTGACGTGCTCCATGCGCCGAGCTGCAGCAAGGACGTCCGAGTAAGATATGGGCGCAATGGATCCAATTAGTTTCTGTAGCTCAAAGTTTAGTCCATCGAAGAACTTCTCGACCTTCTCTTCTTCTGTCGGAATCAAGGTAGGGGCGAAGCGACTCAGATGAATAAATTCCGCGTTGTACTCTTCCACTGTCATATTGCCTTGGATAAGGCGGTTGAACTTGTCTCTGAGTTCTGATCGAGCGGTAGCTGGAATGTACATCTCTTGAAAGAGTCTGGAGAACTCCTCCCAAGTGACTCGGTCTGGTCCGAGCCGTGTCTCCTCAGATAGCCACCAGTGATGTGCATTGTCCGTCAATTGCATTCTAACGGCAGTCATCCAACGTTCCCTTGGAAGCTCGGCTGCTTCTAATTGATATCGTATGTTGGTGAGCCACTTATGAACTTCTGTGGGCTCCTCCTTGCCTGAGAAAGTACGGGGCTTCATCTGGCGGAAGTCGATGATAGAGCCCGTCGGTTGCCGTCGAGTTGGTAGGTTGGCCTGCTCCAGTGCATTTACTAGGCTGTTCCTCAAGTAATCTGTCTCGCGACACTGAGCTTCTTGATAAATATGTTGTTGGGCTTGCATCATTGCGTAGATTATTTAGAAAATTTGTTGCCCGTCCATAGGCTATCCTGGTGGAAATACAGGCATTGGTGGAACGAACTGCGGAGGCGGCGGGATGTCATCACGCCGAAATCTAGAAGCATGCTGATCTGCTTGGCTGCTTCGGTGAGTAGAGGGATCTCCACTCATTGGTGCCACTTCATCTTCTCCGTAGGTGGCTACCGCACCTATTGGTGTGTTTGCTGGAGTTTCGTCGTTTGCTCTTGAATCCATTACTCTGCATCAAAAATAAACTATAAGAGGTGCACAGGAATCAAGGCATGATGCAAGAAAATTTAATTCGAATACGATATAGATATCAAAAATATTTCAAGCAAGTAGATGAGATCCTAACAAAACTTATCCTATTCTTATTGCAGGCTTGTTCGGTCCCTAAGTTGAAACCGAACAATTTAGTTGTTGACCTGCGTGGGCCACCACAAAAACCATGTCACGCCCCAGTCCCAAAATACCGAGGGACCGGACGCGTGGCAATGGCCAGTAGAACACACCGATGGACAAACCAAATTTAATGGATCCATCGGGGCATGCTTAAGCTGTAATATAACAATAAGTAGGTCCAATGATACAAGTCACAGTCTATACTAATCTCATCCACGACAGATAAACACAGATCAAAGCCAGAATAATGCAAATAAGAATAAACTAGCATATCTCAATAAAAGTGTCTCGGAGAACAATCCGAGAATAAGTCTGATACATCAATAAAATAGACTGGAAATAAAATAACTAGAAACAGAAATAAATGAGTATCTCAAGCCAATACTCAGAAGAAGTCCTCTGGTACGATCTCGTCCTCAGATCCTGGTTTTGCTCTAAAGTATGCACCTGTTCCTGCTTCTGCTAATGCTAATGCTCCGGTCCCGTACATCTCGGGATAGATCTCGTCAGCTAATCCTGGGGACATAGTCCGGATCCAGGTCCTTAGGGGACATAACAAGGTACAGAAAATATAAGCTAAAATAAATGCAGTGCAGCAATGAATGAACAATAGGGTAGTATATAACCAGCTAAGTGATATGAAAGTTGAGAGTGTTAGTCATACTTGGGCTGAGACTACTACTGGATCAGTGACGGAGAAACCCATAGCAGTATTTTCTCGAAGGGCCAGAACTTGTGCCATAACTCTGTGTCAGAGACTAAGACACATCCAGATTACAATATATATAATATAATCAGCCTTTGATATGGTAATAATCTCCCCACCCAATGAAATCTCACGTCTCATGTCCATGACACGCAGGATCAAAACCAATGCAACAAGTCAAGATATAATCTAAGCATATAAACTGTGTATGTAATAAACATGTATCCTATACAGAATCACCATGAATATCTCAGAAAGATTCTGTCTCATAAATAGTGTCGAGTGTCCTGGGTATAATGTACTTGATAGGACAAGTACGAGGGTGTAAAGGGTCACGAATGTCCATCTCTAGATGACATTACTCAACACCGTGTACGGTGTTGGCACCCGACTGTAATCGGATGCTAAGTAAGTCACACGGTCCTAGATTAAGCATGCACAACAATCACAGTAATAAATAAGAGAATAATATGAATCAATATACGACAAGTTTGGCGAGGTACACTTGCCTGGGGTCCTGGCTCCAACTGTAGCTCTGGTCTCAGTGTGATCTGCTGGTACTACTCTGGTTGCTAAAATAAATATCACAATTAGATTCAGAAAATATCAAATAGTTAGAAACGCCTGTCCTTAAGTCCAATTTGGACACAAGGGCAAAAATAATATTTTCGGGTCAAAGCGGGGTCCACAGGTAGGCCACTTTGCACCAAAAAATGTGTCAGGGTCAAAGGTCTCCAAATTCACCAAACTTAGTGTCAACAAGTCAGGAACGATGATACGAACCCAAAGGAACTTCCAGAATTGGATTTCGATGAGCCGATCACAAAATCGCCCGTCAAGTGGAGCCTTTGGGGCCCACGATATGCGATTTTGTCAACGTTCTCATAATCGAACCAAACTTGGGTCACAGGACCAACGTATCGCTACGAGTCCGATGGCGAAAGTTTTGTCTCGATCCGACGTGTGTACACAAAGTTACGACGTGTTCCAGAACCGACGGATACGGGGCGTTGTCGGCGGATACGCGTTGATTCCGGTGTGCACGCACATCCGAATTGACTTCTGTGAAATCCCACATATCCGTATCAATGTCGCACACGTTTCAGTAAAGACCGCGTGCGACCAAGTCGTCCCGTTTGGCAGGGCGTACTCAGTTCCGGGGTGAACCGGGGTATTGGTTTTCCTTTTTTGGATCACTGTTTGCGATCACCACAGGACGCGATGCACCGAGCGGGTTGTACGGGCACTGAGAGGGTCACGCAGGGATCATGATGCAATTGACGGAATCGAAAACGGGTAAACGAGGAGAGAGAAATGGGTACCTGAACAGGGCTCCAGAAAATCGAGTTTTCTCATTTTCGACACGTGTCCGAGTCGTGTCTGGGTGATGTTCACCCTAGGTTTAGGGTTTGGGGCTTCTGCTCGAACTGCGACGGCCGGAGGCGTGCCGGAGGGAGGCCGGGGGCAGCGGAGGAGGCACTGGCCGGAGCGACGGCGCTGCAGCTAGGGCCGGGGTCGTCGGTTCAAGGCTGAGCGGGGCTGCACGACGGGGAGGACGGTGGCTAGGCGTCGGCAGGCGGCGCTGCACGACGAGGAGTTGGGGAAATGTTTCGGGGTCGAGTGCTGGACTCGGCGGTGGGGAGTTGAGCGGGGAAGGGTGTGCTCGGGCGGAGCAGGGAGAGGTCGAGTGGTGATGGGCGAGCGGCGGCGGAGCGGTGAGGTCGGCGGCTGGGCTGTGGGTGTCTGTCGGTGAGAGGAGCTGCTGCTCGGAGGGGATGAAGTGGAGGGTGAGGGCGGCGTCGCGGCGGAGAGAGGCTGGGGACAGAGGGGGATATCCGGAGGAGATGGGCCTGGCGGCGCTCGGGTTCGACAGTGGAGGGCTGGAGTCGGGCTCGCGGGGAGGAAGGAGGAGGAGAGGGAGCGGTGTCGCAGCACTGGGCGGGTGAGGGAGGCGGTGGCGCGGCAGGGCGGAGCCAGGGGAGGAAGGAGGCGGGTCGAAGGTGAGGTGGTCGACGAGGACAGCGAGCTAGGGCGGAGAGGAAGGTGGAGCTCGTCGGAGGTCGTCGAGGAGACGACTGGGGACGGGTCAAGCTCGACGGCGAGGTGATGGTGGAGAGGAGGATAGAGGAAGACGACGGGGAGGCTGTGCTGGGTGGAGCGTGGAGATGGGTAGGCGGTGACGGCTTCGTAGATCTCGAGGAAGGCGGCTGCTAGGGCACGAACGTCGAGGCCCTTAAATAGGCGCGCCGCCGGGTCAGAAACACTGTTCCGACCCGAATTAGGATTTGGGTTCGGTTAGGGTTTCGGGTCTGTCACTACCCAATTCTAGAAAATAGGATTTTTTTTTATTTGATAAATAGTGGATTGTATTTAATTAATTATATTTATATTTATTTAGTGCTTGTATTATTTTTTTATGATTGTTTTAGGGTTTTGGCTAGTCTGGACCCATGTCAGACCCTAGTGGACCCATGTCCGACCCAGCCCACACCCTTGTGAGAATTATTTTGGGGCTTAGAAATATTTATTTTATTTTTAGAAGATTAGTGGGAGAGATTTGGAGCTAGTTTGAGTGCTTTTGGAACCCGGAACCCGAAACCAAGTAAGTAGGGGCATTTTGGGAATTTGGTGACTTGTGTACCCATTTAATTCTGCATGGCCGGCCTACCTACCCCCCATTCCAGACCACAGCAGCAAGGAGCAGCCCCCTTCTTCCCCCTTTCATATTCTCCACTTCTTCTTCACTTCTTCTTCTTCTTCTCCACTTCTTCTTTCTTCTCCTTCTTCCTCCAAAGTAAGTTTTCTTCCATTTTTCTTCTTTCTTTCTTCCATTCCTTCTCCTTATGCTAGCCCTAACCTTGCATTTTCTCCAACCTAGGTGTGAGGAGCTTAGATCTAGTGTGGGAGCTAGATTTGGTGGCTTGGAGCTTGAGGGAGGTGATTTCTAGTAGATCGGAGACCTTGGCCTTGGGATTCCAACTCCCAAGAGGTAAAACCTAACTTTCCCCTTGCTAATTATTTTTATGTAGTGTAATTAGTGTTGTAGAACCTTCCTAGACCCTAAGCCTACCCGTAGGAGGAAGTTGGAACTAGTTTGGGTGAGTTTAGAGACTTTGATATTAGGTTTTGTGTCGAATTCGGGTGGAATCCAAAATTGGACCAATTTTGGGTGATGACCTAGGTTAGACGGACCTAGGTAGACGTTGTCGGGTGTCTAGAGGGTGAGTGCGTGTCTCCGTTTGGACACGGGAAACCGTGTCGCGGAGAAACGGGCATTTTGGGCGAATTTGGGACTTTTCGTCCTCGCCGATTCTAAGTACGTGCACGTTTCTTCCACGGGCCTAGAATCGATGCGGGAGCACATTTTCTAGGATCTAGACATCGTTTAGAACGCGTGGGTAAATTTTGGGCCGATTTCGAGTTCGTTTGGTGTACGTTTCAGGAGATTTTCCGAACCGCGCACCACGTGATCGTCGAAATGACCGAACGGCCATTTCGGCGTGGTTTCCTCGTTTCGGGCTTGTGTGCGCGTTGGGTTAGTATTAGGAAGTGTGTGCTAGAGTTTTCGAGTTATATTTATATATTTTAGGGTATTGGTGAATGTCGGGGTCGTTGGGCGTGAGGTTTGTGTGTTGTTGTGTGTTGTGTTGTGTTAGTGTATATGTGTCTATATATATATATATATATATATATATATATATATATATGTATGTGTGTTTATATATATTTATAGCTATGTATATATTTGTGTGTGAGTGTGTGTATTAGTGTGTTTGTGAGTGTGTAGGTGTGTGTGTTAGTGAGTGTGTTAGAATAGATATAAGTGTATATATATAGGTATCTAGTAGTATATATATGGTTATATGTGTGTATATATATATATATATATATATATAGGATGATATATATATATATGAATATAGGAGTGTGTGTGTGTGTGTGTGTGTGTTTGTAGCTAGAGGGGGGGTTTCAGAACCTGGAAGGGCAGCAGCTGCTGCTGCCTACAGCAGCAGCAGGAAGCTGCAGTAGCAGCAGCGTGCAGTGCGCTGCGCACTGCACAGCGGGTGCAGCAGCAGCAGCAGCAGCAGGAATATGAGGCAGCAGTAGCAGCATCAGCAAGCAGGGCAGCAGCAGCGGGTTTAGGCATGAGCAGCAGCAGCATTCGCAACACTGGCTAGCAGGTGAGAGTGAGAGAGATATAGATTAGATAGATCTAGATATTAGATATATAGATCTATATATAGATAAAAATAGATAGTTAGATTATTAGATGGATGGATAAGTTATTAGATAGTTAGATAGTTAAATAGTTAGGTAAATAAGATAAATAGGTAGTTAGTAGATACATAGATAGATAGATCTATCTATGGATAGATAGATAGGTAGGTATATGGTAGATACCTATATCTATATGCATAGATATATATATATATATATACCTAGAGCTAGATATATATTATAGTTAGAAATATATATATATGTGTATAGTTAAGGTAATGGGTATTTGGGTATATGTGTGTGGATATCTATATATATATATATGTATATAGATACTTATATATATATATAAATATGGTAGATATCTATATTTTCTAGCCTAGATTAATAACTAGGTATATATTCAATAGCTAGATAGCTAGTTAGAGGGGTTTTAGAGCGGTATCTCAATACCTTAAGATACCGAGATATCTCAATACCTTGAGATATCCAAGGTATTGAGTTTCGAGCGGGGTATTTGAGCATTAGCCTAGAAAATATTTTGGAATGATTTTTGTATGTTTATATATATATTTACGCGTGCTAGCATAGGTTTTAGCGGGTTTAGGCGGGGTGCGTGGCCTAGGGCGAGGTATCGGATACCGAGGGTATCCCGGTATCTCGATTAGGCGAGTTTGTGAGTTTAGTAGCTTAATGAGCTCGGTTTGACCTAGAATTTCAGGGGCACACTAGTTTGACCTAGCTTTGACCATAATTGTCTTCGTTGACCGTAAAAGTCAACGTTTGACCTAGTTTTGACCTAGAGTTGACTTTTTGGACCCCGGGTTGACTTTTTGACCCGATTTTCACCGGTTTGACCCGTTCGACCTAGAATAGCCCTAGAAGCCTGTTTTTAATTATTTTATATCAGTTTAAATGCTTAGAACCCTGTTTAATCCTCGCTTTTTGTATTAGGTCCCTGCGACACCGGTCCGGATCTCGATCCTCATCGGTTGCTCAGGACATCAGGCGAGTACCTACCTCTGATAGTTTCCATTTCATGATAGCGTTTATATCACCTGTTCTAGAACTGTAATACTTGATTTTGACACATTATTACACGAGCTGGTGCTAGTGGATCCCGTCATGAGATGTTATCCCCCTTACCGTGTTCAGCGGGTACTCTATCACGTATATTTCATCATATGCTTCGGATATTGATTCTCATGTGCTATCATGTGCTTATTGTGCTCTCGCCTTCGTGTGCGCGAGCTATTATCATGTACGTAGCGTGT
Organism: Iris macrosiphon; assembly: GCA_036927795.1. NCBI lineage: Eukaryota > Viridiplantae > Streptophyta > Magnoliopsida > Asparagales > Iridaceae > Iris > Iris macrosiphon. The sequence goes on from JAYESA010000234.1 coordinate 112,556, forward strand.
TGTGGTTGGATCCAATGGTATTAGTGGGGGAGGGGAGTAGGAGTTGGTTATGTGATCAAAGCCAAACAGTATTCATGTGTATGTCGGTTATGCAACTCACGCATAACGGAGTTATCGTAGTATTTTTTATGTGCAACCTAAGCCGATCACATAACGAACTCGTGCTCAAGGCACTTAGCTAGTATTCATGTTTCTCATCTGCATTTACTTTTTCACTACTTGTATTGTTCTCCAGTTTACATTGCAGCTACTTATTGTGCTCCAGCATATATTATTTTCTATGCATCTTGTATACTTTTCTATTGCTCGTCATATACACCTTACCATATATTTGGAGTTGCTTTCAGAGTTATGTACTTCGCTCCAGTCCTGACTGGGCATATTTTTTCCAGAGGATCTTGAGGACTATTGCCCGACGTTCTACGGGCCGGGTGTTGACGACTGTTGTGACCCCGTGACCGAGGAGGAGTGCGCCGAGGAGACGCCTATAGCACCCTAGTTAGCTAGGTGGGTTTCCTGGGTTGGTCCTAGTATTTTATTTTGGATTATTGTACTTATTCTTTTGTGGCTGTGAGATATTGTATCTATTTTGGCCTTGGACTGTATTATTTTGGATTGTCTTGCTCTCTTGGTTCTGTTTCTTGTTTATATAATATCGTGCTTATATTCTTCCTCTAGATTTTGTGATTGAGATTATTGATATATATATTGTGTGGTTGTCCTCCTTTTGGAGTGGATTTTTGATATATATATTGCGTGGTTGCCCTCCTTTTGGAGAGGTCATGCCGGATTTTTCTGTGAGATATAGATAGATATGGTTGACCTAGAACGGACCTTTACAGCGTTCTACCACCGATTCTGCGTCGTAGGCTGGACGTACCCACGGCTCATGCCCGATTTTTGGGTGCGGGTCGTGACAGGTTTTTGGTGGTGGCCCATGCAGGTATAGTTTTAGGTTAACCTGCAATAGGATATAGGATATAGGCTGAGAGAGAGTGTACTCAATCACAACTAGGACCCTTCCTGCTTTCTTTTGCTATCTTTAAATTTTCCTGAAATTGTTTCTTTTTGCAATATTACTGTCCTTCATTGATGTTATCGTTTCTTGCACTATATTGACTTCTTTTGATCTGTGTTCAGGATGCCTCCGAAGACCAGATCTCAACGCACCATCCCAGCAGCTGCCACCGAGAGGTCTGCCACCTCTCGACCTGCTCGACTTTTGGCAGCCGCTACCGCTCCACTCGCCACTCCTGCGGTTGAGGGAGCGTCAGTTTCTCTCGGAGATACCCTTACTCCCATTGATCCGAGAGTCACCCCAGTTGTTCCGGTGGTACCTCCTCCACCACCGCCTGTGCTAGTGGATGCTACGCAGTTGTTCACATTCTTCCAAGAGATGATGGATGCGCAGTACCGCCAGACAGATGTTATGAGGATGGGCATTGAGAATGCTCATCAGGTGGCTATGACAGCGGTCGACAGAGTGGCTCAGATCCAGCCACAGCCAGAGCAGGCTCAGTATCCTAGGTCGGGTACTATTATCGATTTTCAGAGGATGCGGCCTAAGGAGTTCCGCGGCACAGAGGGGATCCTGTACGCCGACGACTGGATTGAGCATATAGAGGACATTTTCAGGCTGGCGATGATCCCAGCCAGCATGCAGATCGAGGCAGCGGGCAACCAGATGTTCGACCTTGCCCTCACTTGGTTCCACACGGATATACGGATAGCAGTTCCGAGATTGACTTGGGAGGCTTTCAAAAAGCTTTTCAAGGAGAAGTTCTTCCCGGATGTGGTTCTCAGTGCTTTGGAGAGTCAGTTTGAGGCGCTCGTCCAGGGGAGTATGCTAGTGGATGAGTATGCAGCGGAGTTCTGCCGTCTGGGCAGATTTTTTGAGGGGTTGTCTGAGGCAGCGAAGGCACGAAAGTTCCGCAAGGGCTTGGTCATGGCGGTCAAGTCCTTGACTAGGAGCGACCGCGAGGCGACCTTCGAGCAGATTGTCAGCGACGTACAGAGAGCCGAGGATGACCTAGAGCTGAAGACGAAGAGGAGCAGAGATGCTTCAAAAGCAGGTAGCAGTGCAGGCCCAGCCAAGAGGCCATTCCAGCAGACCCAGCAGCACCAGGGTCAGGGTCGTGCGCCCTTTCGGCAGGCGCCCCAGCAGCAGAGGCAGGTTCAGCAGCAGGGCCAGAGGCAGCCCATCGTTTGCCCTTTCTGTAGGAAGCCAGGGCACGGATGGGACATATGCAGAAAGAGGCTAGGCAGATATTTATTGTGTGGCGCAGCAGATCACCAGCTGAAGGATTGTCCTTCAGCGCTTGCCCGTCCAGCTCAGGGCGGAGGAGCCGCTCAGAGGGCACCAGCCAGAGCACCTACAGTGCAGCAGAGAGGTCAGCCTTTGCAGACTCAGCAGCAGAGGTTCGCCCATTACCAGCAGCAGCACCGAGGAGGACAGCAGGGGCGAGCTTTTGCCCTGACAGTAGACGAGGCCGAGCCAGTTGGTGATGTTATCTCAGGTTCTGTTCTTCTTAATTCCATTCCAGCTCTTGCTATATTTGATTCCGGTGCTTCCCATAGCTTTCTGTCTGTATCTTTTGCTGTTAGACACCATCTTGTTGCTAAACCTTTAGCTAGACTCTGCAAGATCACGACCGGGGGTGGTATCATCCTAGTCCGTGATGTCTGCAGAGACCGGAGAGTTACCTTGGGAGGCCGGGAGTTGAGTGTGTGCCTACTCGTAATGCCACTTCCGAGCTACGATATTGTACTCGGGATGGATTGGTTGAGTACGCATTGTGCTAGTATAGATTATCGTGGAGGCAGAGTTTTGTTCAGTCCGCCAGGTGAGCCAGAGTTTCAGTTTGCCAGAGGAGCAGCAGAGCAGACCGAGGGAGTCTTCTGCGGAGCCCTGGTGGTAGAGCCGAGGTTGCTACATCCACTGATAGAGGAGTACATGGATGTCTTTCCGGAGGAGTTGCCAGGGTTACCTCCGGACAGAGACGTGGAGTTCTCTATAGACTTGGTGCCAGGCGCGGAGCCGATATCCCAGCACGTCTATAGAGTCAGCAACAGTGAGCTGATAGAGTTGAAGAAGCAGGTGGATGAGCTTCAGGACAAGGGATTTATCAGATATAGTTCTTCTCCGTGGGGTGCTCCGATACTTTTTGTGCCAAAGAAGGATGGGTCGATACGGATGTGTATCAACTACAGGGCTTTCAACAACCTCACAATCAAGAACAAGTATCCGCTGCCGCGTATTGATGATCTTTTTGACCAGTTGAGCAGAGCGAGGGTGTTTTCCAGGATTGATCTGAGGACAGGCTACCACCAGGTGAAGGTCAAGAAGGAGGATATTTCGAAGACAGCTTTTTGGACCAGATATGGACAGTATGAGTTCTTGGTGATGCCGTTTGGGTTGACTAATGCCCCAACAGTGTTCATAAATCTGATGAACAAGGTGTTCCATTAGCATCTGGACAGGTTTATGGTGGTGTTTATAGATGACATCTTGGTGTATTCGAAGACCCCAGAGGAGCACGAGGAGCATCTGAGGATAGTGTTAGAGACTCTCAGGAAGGAGAAGCTTTATGGAAAGCTTTCGAGGTGTGAGTTCTTCCTTGACAAGGTAGAATTTCTTGGTCATGTGGTGACTGGAGAGGGTATCTCGGTGGATCCGAGAAAGATCATGACAGTTGAGGCATGGAGTGCTCCGAGTTCAGTAGCCGAGGTCAGGAGTTTTCTGGGACTGACAGGTTACTACAGGAGATTTGTTCAGGATTTTTCCCGGATTGCAGAGCCGTTGTCCAGGCTGACTCGGAAGAACGTGGAGTTTGTTTGGTTAGAGGAGTGCTAGATCGCCTTTGATGAGCTGAAGAGGAGGTTGACGACAGCTCTAGTATTGACATTGCCATCAGGTTCTGGAGGATTCACTATCTATAGTGATGCATCGGAGAAGGGACTGGGTTGTGTGTTGCAGCAGAATGGGAGGGTGATTGCCTATGCTTCCAGGCAATTACGTCCTCATGAGAAGAACTACCCTACCCACGATTTGGAGTTGGCAATGATCATTTTTGCTCTGAAGTTATGGAAACACTATTTATACGGAGAGCGTGTGGAGATCTTCACAGACCACAAGAGCTTGAAGTATGTGTTTACCCAAAAAGAGCTGTACATGAGGCAGAGGAGATGGTTGGAGTTGATGAAGGACTTCGACATATCGTTGCAGTACCATCCAGGAAAGGCGAACGTAGTTGCGGATGCATTGAGCAGGTATCCGATAGCTATGTGCTTGACTACAGATCGTTATCTTCTGGCAGATCTAGAGAGCTTGGGCATTGAGGTGATAGTGCCTGGAGTTGAGATGCAGATGTGGGGACTGCAAATTCAGTCAGAGTTGGTAGACCGGATCAGGGCTACACAGTTTGAGGATGAGTCCCTAAGGAGCATCAGGGAGCAGGTTCAGATGGGATTAGCAGATGACTTCACCATTGCTGATGATGGTTCGTTGCGGCACGGTACCAGGTTGTGTGTGCCGAGTGGATCGTTGCGCGAGGAGATTCTTCAGGAGGCACATCGATCCCAGTATTCTATGCATCCAGGTGCCAACAAGATGTATAGAGATCTGAGACAACATGTATGGTGGTACGGGATGAAGCGGGAGGTAGCGCGCTTCGTATCCCGATGCTTAGTGTGCCATTAGGTGAAGGCGGAGAGGCAGAGGCCAGGAGGATTACTCCAGTCGTTATCCATTCCAGAGTGGAAATGGGAGCATGTGACCATGGATTTTGTTTCTGGACTTCCCCGTTCTCCAGGCGGGAAAGATGCGATTTGGGTCATCGTGGACAGGTTGACCAAATTGGCCCACTTTCTACCATTCAAAGTGGGTACGTCTACAGAGAGACTCGCAGAGATGTATGTGCGCCAGATAGTCAGACTGTATGGAGTTCCAGTAAGCATAGTATCAGATCGGGATAGTCGTTTTACTTTGTATTTCTGGAGGAGTCTACAGGCTAGCTTGGGCACCCAGCTCAAGTTTAGTAGTGCATATCACCCGCAGACAGATGGTCAGTCAGAGAGGACCATTCAGACACTTGAGGACATGCTTCGCACTTGTGTTTTGGATTTCAGAGGCTCTTGGGAGGATCACTTGTACTTGGTTGAGTTTGCTTACAACAACAGCTACCAAGCCAGTATCGAGATGTCACCTTTCGAGGCGTTGTATGGACGGAGGTGTCGCACTCCGTTGTCATGGGATGATGTAGGTGAGAGAGCTTTGCTTGGCCCAGAGATGGTGGTGGATGCAGCGGAGAAGGTCAAGCTCATTAGAGATAGACTTCGGGTGGCGTAGGACAGGCAGCGGCATTGGGCCGATAGCACCGGAGACCTTTGGAGTTCGAGGTATAGCTTAGAATCTAGATTTTGTTTTTGTGTTTGCTTGTGATTGCTTGTTTTAGACTAAGTGCAGAGACCTTGTTTGTGCTAGGTTGGAGATCTGGTGTTCCTGAGGATTTCTCTGACGTGGGGCACTATTCGCTTCGGTGGAGGCGGGAAGCTTAGCCCACGTTTCGTCGGACCCTTCCGTATCCTCGAGAGGGTCGGCGCCGTGGCGTATAGGCTTGAGTTGCCACCTACGCTGGAGGGAGTTCATGATGTGTTCCACGTGTCGCAGTTGAGACGGTACGTGGCGGATCCCAGTCACGTATTGGATCACTCGGAGATCGAGGTGGGCCCTACTCTTAGCTATCCAGAGCAGCCGGTGGAGATTCTAGATCGGCGGGAGAAGGTATTGAGGAACCAGACTATTCTCTTGGTTCGCGTCGCATGGAGGCACCACTCTACAGGGGAGTCGACCTGGGAGAGGGAGGATAAAATGCGCGAGCGATACCCCTATCTCTTCGAGCCCTGAGGTATGGTTCTTTCTTTGCATTCCTGTCCTAGTTTCATCTTTTAATTTCGAGGACGAAATTATTTTAACGAGGGTAGACTTGTCACTACCCAATTCTAGAAAATAGGATTTTTTTTTATTTGATAAATAGTGGATTGTATTTAATTAATTATATTTATATTTATTTAGTGCTTGTATTATTTTTTTTATGATTGTTTTAGGGTTTTGGCTAGCCTGGACCCATGTCAGACCCTAGTGGACCCATGTCCGACCCAGCCCACACCCTTGTGAGAATTATTTTGGGGCTTAAAAATATTTATTTTATTTTTAGAAGGTTAGTGGGAGAGATTTGGAGCTAGTTTGAGTGCTTTTGGAACCCGGAACCCGAAACCAAGTGAGTAGGGGCGTTTTGGAAATTTGGTGACTTGTGTACCCATTTAATTCTACATGGCCGGCCTACCTACCCCCCATTCCAGACCACAGCAGCAAGGAGCAGCCCCCTTCTTCCCCCTTTCATATTCTCCACTTCTTCTTCACTTCTTCTTCTTCTCCACTTCTTCTTTCTTCTCCTTCTTCCTCCAAAGTAAGTTTTCTTCCATTTTTCTTCTTTCTTTCTTCCATTCCTCCTCCTTATGCTAGCCCTAACCTTGCATTTTCCCCAACCTAGGTGTGAGGAGCTTAGATCTAGTGTGGGAGCTAGATTTGGTGGCTTGGAGCTTGAGGGAGGTGATTTCTAGTAGATCGGAGACCTTGGCCTTGGGATTCCAACTCCCAAGAGGTAAAACCTAACTTTTTCCTTGCTAATTATTTTTATGTAGTGTAATTAGTGTTGTAGAACCTTCCTAGACCCTAAGCCTACCCACAGGAGGAAGTTGGAACTAGTTTGGATGAGTTTAGAGACTTTGACATTAGGTTTTGTGTCAAATTCGGGTGGAATCCAAAATTGGACCAATTTTGGGTGATGCCCTAGGTTAGACGGACCTAGGTAGACGTTGTCGGGTGTCTAGAGGGTGAGTGCGTGTCTCCGTTTGGACACGGAAAGCCGTGTCACGGAGAAACGGGCATTTCGGGCGAATTTGGAACTTTTCGTCGTCGTCGATTCTAAGTACGTGCGCATTTCCGCCACGGGCCTAGAATCAATGCGGGAGCATATTTTCTAGGATCTAGACATCGTTTAGAGCGCGTGAGTAAATTTTGGGCCGATTCCGAGTTTGTTTGGTGTGCGTTTAAGGAGGTTTTCTGAACCGCGCACCACGTGTTCGTCGAAATGACCGAACGGCCATTTCGGCGTAGTTTTCTCGTTTCGGGCTTGTGCGCATGTTGGGTTAGTATCGGGGAGTGTGTGCTATAGTTTTTGAGTTATATTTTAGGGTATTGGTGAGTGTCGGGGTCGTTGGGCGTGAGTGGGGCGTGTGGTTTGTGTGTTGTTGTGTGTTGTGTTGTGTTGTGTTAGTGTATATGTGTCTATATATATATATATATGTATATATTTATATGTATGTGTATTTATATATATTTATAGCTATGTATATATTTGTGTGTGAGTGTGTGTATTAGTGTGTTTGTGAGTGTGTAGGTGTGTGTGTTATTGAGTGTGTTAGAATAGATATAAGTGTATATATATATAGGTATCTAGTAGTATATATATGGTTATATGTGTGTGTATATATATATATATATATATATATATATATATGATGATATATATATATATATATATGAATATAGGAGTGTGTGTGTGTGTGTGTGTGTGTGTGTGTGTGTGTGTGTTTGTAGCTAGAGGGGGGGGGGGGTTTCAGAACCTGGAAGGGCAGCAGCTGCTGCTGCCTACAGCAGCAGCAGGAAGCTGCAGTAGCAGCAGTGCACAGTGCGCTGCGTACTGCACAGCGGGTGCAGCAGCAGCTGCAGTAGCATAAGAGCAGCAGCAGCAGGAATATGAGGCAGCAACAGCAGCAGCTTCAGCAAGCAGGGCAGCAGCAGCGGGTTTAGGCATGAGCAGCAGCAGCATTCGCAGCACTAGCTAGCAGGCGAGAGTGAGAGAGATATAGATTAGATAGATCTAGATATTAGATATATAGATCTATATATAGATAAAGATAGATAGTTAGATTATTAGATGGATAGATAAGTTATTAGATAGTTAGATAGTTAAATAGTTAGGTAAATAAGATAAATAGGTAGTTAGTAGATACATAGATAGATAGATCTATCTATGGATAGATAGATAGGTAGGTATATGGTAGATACCTATATCTATATGCATAGATATATATATATATATACCTAGAGCTAGATATATATTATAGTTAGAAATATATATATATGTGTATAGGTAAGGTAATGGGTATTTGGGTATATGTGTGTGGATATATATATATATATGTATATAGATACTTATATATATATAAATATGGTAGATATCTATATTTCCTAGCCTAGATTAATAACTAGGTATATATTCAATAGCTAGATAGCTAGTTAGAGGAGTTTTAGAGCGGTATCTCAATACCTTGAGATACCGAGGTATCTTAATACCTTGAGATATCCACCGGTATTGAGTTTCGAGCGGGGTATTTGAGAATTAGCCTAGGAAATATTTTGGAATGATTTTTGTATGTTTATATATATATATATATATATTTACGTGTGCTAGCATAGGTTTTAGCGGGTTTAGGCGGGGTGCGTGGCCTAGGGCGAGGTATCGGATACCGAGGGTATCCCGGTATCTCGATTAGGCGAGTTTGTGAGTTTAGTAGCTTAATGAGCTCGGTTTGACCTAGAATTTCAGGGGCACCCTAGTTTGACCTAGCTTTGACCATAATTGTCCCCGTTGACCGTAAAAGTCAATGTTTGACCTAGTTTTGACCTAGAGTTGACTTTTTGGACCCCGGGTTGACTTTTTGACCCGATTTTCACCGGTTTGACCCGTTCGACCTAGAATAGCCCTAGAAGCCTATTTTTAATTATTTTATATCAGTTTAAATGCTTAGAACCCTGTTTAATCCTTGCTTTTCATATTAGGTCCCTGCGATACCGGTTCGGATCTCGATCCTCATCAGTTGCTCAGGACATCAGGCGAGTACCTACCTCTGATAGTTTCCATTTCATGATAGCGTTTATATCACCTGTTCTAGAACTGTAATACTTGATTCTGATACATTATTACACGAGCTGGTACTAGTGGATCCCGTCATGAGATTCTATCCCCCTTACCGTGTTCAGCGGGTACTCTATCACGTGTATTTCATCATGTGCTTCGAGTATTGATTCTCATGTGCTATCATGTGCTTATTGTGCTCTCGCCTTCGTGTGTGCGAGCTATTATCATGTACGTAGCGTATTGTGGTTGGATCCAATGGTATTAGTGGGGGAGGGGAGTAGGAGTTGGTTATGTGATCAAAGCCAAACAGTATTCATGTGTATGTCGGTTATGCAACTCACGCATAACGGAGTTATCATAGTATTTTTCATGTGCAACCTTAGCCAATCACATAACGAACTCGTGCTCAAGGCACTTAGCTAGTATTCATGTTTCTCACCTGCAGTTACTTTTCCACTACTTGTATTGTTTTCCAGTTTACATTGCAGCTACTTATTGTGCTCCAGCATATATTATTTCCTGTGCATCTTGTATACTTTTATATTGCTCGTCATATACACCTTACCATGTATTTGGAGTTGCTTTCAGAGTTATGTACTTTGCTCCAGTCCTGACTGGGCATATTTTTTCCAGAGGATCTTGAGGACTATTGCCTGACGTTCTACGGGCCGGGTGTTGACGACTGTTGTGACCCCGTGACCGAGGAGGAGTGCGCCGAGGAGACGCCTATAGCACCCTAATTAGCTAGGTGGGTTTCCTGGGTTGGTCCCAGTATTTTATTTTGGATTATTGTAGTTATTCTTTTGTGGCTGTGAGATGTTGTAGCTATTTTGGCCTTGGACTGTATTATTTTGGATTGTCTTGCTCTCTTGGTTCTGTTTCTTGTTTATATAATATCGTGCTTATATTCTTCCTCTAGATTTTGTGATTGAGATTATTGATATATATATTGCGTGGTTGCCCTCCTTTTGGAGAGGATTTTTGATATATATATTGCGTGGTTGCCCTCCTTTTGGAGAGGTCATACCGGATTTTTCTGTGAGATATAGATAGATATGGTTGACCTAGAACGGACCTTTACAGCGTTCTACCGCCGATTCTGTGGCGTAGGCTGGACTTACCCACGGCTCATGCCCAATTTTCGGGTGCGGGTCGTGACAGGGTCCGGGTCGGGTTCGATTCGGATCCGACCCGACCCGACCCGTTAAGAAATCGGTTTGGTTCGGGTCAGTTTTGCTGCGGTTCGGTTTAGTTTTGGTTCGGTTTATTTAAAAATAAACCGGGTTCAGGGTTTAATTAGGTTTATTTCTACATAGGGTTTTAGGGCTTTAAACGCGTTTTCGGAGTCCAATAAATTCGCAGAAAATTACCCTATGTCCGGTTTTCCATTTTATATCATAAAATATTATTTCCATAATATTTTATTATTATTTAACAGCAATTATAAATTATTTAATTACCAATTACCTAGGTTTTAATTACAGAAAAATCCTGAAAAATTCCAGAAAATTATGAAAAATCCAAATTAAAAAGTCTTGAAAAATCAGGAGGTTTACAGCTAAGTTCTACACGGGTGACAGTCTGCAACCCCGATCCTTTTTTGGTTTAAGGGTTGTGGTCGTGATCCATAGTAGTTCCTATACCCTATTGTCGCTCGTCGCTTTATCATGCTCTGTTAGCTAGTTTGTTTGAATATTTCATTTCAGTCGTTACTTTATTATTAAGACAAGTGCATTGGTACCGTACGATTCCCAACTCGCATTTATTATTTTTATCTCTTCTTTGTATTATATTGTGGTAGATTTTGTCCATCACCTTGAGCTCCTTTGTGGTACTTATTGCTTGGGGTTCTCGTCCTACTAGTTTTGCTTGGCCAGATTTACCAAAGGAGAACCAAGATCCCCTGTACTTCCAGCAAAATGGATCACACTCGTAGAAATGCGATCGAAGCTCACGAGTGGTTTTCCTTCTTCCACCCCTCGTTTTGATTACTTTATTTCGTGGTGTCAGCAAGGGGCAGAGTTTGCTCCTTTTATTTTTGAGACTACGGTCAATGTGATGTATATATTAGACCATTGCTGGTATATTTGATCATATATAATTGTACTCTCCTGGTGCAGCATTTTGTATTCACTAGCTTCATGATCATATGTGATATATAATCTGGGATGCCTCTTTACTTTTATGTATGATGTACTCTTGTTTTATTGTTGATGGATTGAGATACTAGAATTTGTCAGCCTTAGGACTGACATTATAATATTTTTATACCTTGTACGGAGTTGCTGGCCATGTCCATCCTCATATTTATCCAGTATTCTGGGATAGGGGAGTGACACCTTGTTAGGCTCACCTTGCTCTATTTGTTTGGGCTTGGATCTGCAGTCATTCTGGTAGTGGCCCTTCTTGCCACAATTAAAGCAAGTCACATCTGACTTGGGCTTGGGCTTCGGGTTGAACGAGGTCGACTTCAGATGTTTGAAGTCTTCTTTTTCTTGTGAGAATCCTTCTGCTTCCCCTTGGAGTCACCAGCATGAACCAAGTTGGCCTTTGCCAACTGCTTGGACAGGAGTCCAACTTTAGTTGCCTCTGGCTTCATCTTCAATGTGAATCCAGTAAAGAAGATCTTCAAGCTGGATCTCCATCTTCTTACGAAACATGTATGTCTTAAACTTGACCCAACCTGGAGGAAGCTTGGTGACTATAGCCCCCACCATGAACTTGTCTTCCTGTTTTATGCCCTCTTCCTCCCGTTTTTGCTGCATCTTCAGAAGTTCCTTGACTTGTGGTAGCATTACCTTCTCGTCTTCAAATTGTATAGTAAAAAATTCTCGACGAGATGTATTTTGGATATTTTTTTGTCAGATTTGTAATACTTCTTAAGAGATTTCCAAATATCTACTGCCTTCTCTTTCTTGCTGTAGGACTCTGCCATTGAGTCTTCCATAGCATTTAGGATCAACAGCCTGCAGAGGTCGTTGTCCTCCTTCCACTTGGAGGGAGCGTTCTGTGCCACACCAACTTCAAGTTCTCTTGCGCCACACCAACTTCAAGTTCTCGTCCATTTTTAGGAATGGTAGGTTCAGGATCAACCAACACATAAGCAACTTTGACAAGATGAAGATTCAGAGAGATCTTCCTTTTCCAAATGTTAAAGTGTTCGCCATCAAACTTCTCAAGCTTGTAAAATCTAGTATCGAGAAAGTTTAAACGGTTCTCCATCTTTTCTTTGGATATTGCTTTGAGATTTTTAGTCTCGGGGCTTAATCAAAAGATGGTTTGAACACAACCAGGGACAGAGCTACCGTTAAACTTTTTAGTCTATCCCCTGTTTGATCCTGATATTGTTTTCGAAACTCAGAAGTTTCAGAAAACCAGTTTTCCTTCTGAGATCTCGATTCCAATGGACCACTATATATAAGAATTCTAACTATAACTTGCTTACAAGAACACAAAAATCAGAAAAAAAAATCTCTGTTTTTCCTTGCAATCTTAGTTGCAGAAAGACATAATTGTTTTCAACTAGAGGAGAAGTGCATATAAGAGGAATAAGAAGATAGAAATCTGCTTGTTGGGGTGATGAAGATCATTGTTGCTCAAAGAAAGATTCGTTCCACCACGATCTGCTCCCAGGAACCAACAAGTTCTCGAAGTGTCACTACCCGATTCTAGAAAATAGGATTATTTTTTTATTTGGTAAATTTTGTATTATATATAATTAATTATAATTATATTTAATTAGTGATTGTATTATTTTTATTTGATTGTTTTAGGATTTTGGCTAGTTTGGACCCATGTCAGACCCTAGTGGACCCATGTCCGACCTAACCCACACCCCTGTGAGACCTATTTTTTGGGTTTAGAATATTTATTATATTTTTAGTGGGTTAGTTGGAGAGATTTGGAGTTAGTTCGAGTGCTTTTGGAACCCGAAACCCAAACCCAAGTGAGAGGGGGGCATTTTGGTCATTTGGACATTAGGGAAACCCTTTATACACAACATGACCGGCCTATTCCCAGCCCCTACCCGTGCACACAGCAGCCCCCATCCCATTTTATTTTCATCTTCTTCTTCATTCTTCTTCTTCTTCTCTCTACTCTTTCTTCTTCCTTTCTTCTTCCCACTTTAAGTAAGTCTTTCTTTCTTCTCTTCTTTTTTCCATTTCTTACATTTGTATAAACCCTAACCCTACATTTTTCCCCAACCTAGGTGTTTAGAGCCTAGACTTGGTGTGGAGGCTAGATTTGGAGGCTTGAAGCTTGAGGGAGGTAATTTTAAGTGGATTGGAGACTTTGGCCTTGGGATTCCAACTCCCAAGAGATAAACCCTAACTTTCTCCTTGCTAATTACTCTAATGTAGTATAATTAGTGGTTTAGAACCTTCCTGGACCCTAAGCCTACCCGTGGAAGGAAGTTGGAACTAGTTTGGTTGAGTTTGGAGACTTTCACACTAGGTTTTGTGTCAATTTCGGGTAGAATTCGAATTTGGCCCAATTTTGGTGATGCCCTAGGTTAGACGGACCTAGGTAGACATTGTCGGGTGTCTTGAGGGGTAGTGCGTGTCTCCGTTCGGACACGGGAAGTCATGTCGCGGAGAAACGGGCGTTTTGTGCGAATTTGGGGTTTTTATCGTCGTCGGTTCTAAGTGCGTACGCATTTTTGCCACGGGCCTAGAATCGATGGGATAGTATTTTTTTTAGGATCTAGACATCGTTTAGAACCCGTAGGTAAATTTTGGGCCGATTTCGAGTTGGTTTAGTGTGCGTTTCAGGAGATTTTCTGAACCACACACCACGTGTTCGTCGAAATGACCGAACAGCCATTTCGACTTGGTTTCCTAGTTTCGGGCTTGTGCGCTCGTTGGGTTAGCTTCGGGGAGTGTGTGCTAGAGTTCTCGGGTTATATTATATATATATATATATATGTGTGTGTGTGTGTGTGTGTGTGTGCGTGTGTGTGTGTGTGTGTGTGTGTGCGTGTGTGTGTGTGTGTGTGCGTAGGGGGTCATTGGGCATGAGTGGGGTGTGTTGTTTGTGTGTTGTGTGTGTTGAGTGTTAGAGTGTATATATATGTATATATGTTTATATATATATATATGTGTGTCTATATATGTATATATATTTATATATATGTTTATGTGTTTGTGTATCTATATTTGTCTGTATATTTATATATATGCTTGTGTATATAGACATATGTAAGTGTTTGTATATATATACATATATATATATATATATATATATATATATATATATATATATATATATATATATATATATATATATATATATATATGAGTGTGTGTGTGTGTGTGTGTGTGTGTGTGTGTGTATGTGTATATATATATATGGATTTGTGTGTGTATATATATAGATAAGTGTGTGTTTATATATACATAGATATATGTATACATATATATAGGTATTGTGTATATAAATATACATGTGAGTGTGTTTTTATGTGTATATGTGTGTATATATATATATATTAGTGTGTGTGTGTATATATATATATAGTTGTATATATATATGTATATATGTGCGATTGTGTTTGGGTGTGCGTGTGTGTGTGCGTGTAGCAGCGAGCTGGTGCAGCATGGCGAGGGAGGCAGCAGCGCAGCGGGGCTGCTGTGCTGTGCACAGCAGCTGCAGCAGCAGCAGCAGTATAAGCAGCAGCAGCAGCAGATGTAGGTTGTAGCATCAACAGGGTTAGCATGCAGCGGCAGCGAGGTAGCTTAGCGAGGGAGAGAGGGTATATATAAATAGATGGATTGATAGATAAGTACTAGATAGATAGATAAATAGTTATATAGATAGCTAGATAGATGGATTTTAGATAGATAGTTAGATAAATAGATACTAGGTAGATAGATAGATTGATAGATTGATAGGATATATATATATATATATATATATATATATATATATATATATATATATATATATAGATAGATAGTTAGATTGTTAGATAGATAGCTAGATAGATAGATAAGTAGTTATATAGATAAATAGATAGATAGATAGATATATAGATAGATAGATAGATATAGTAAGATATCTATATCTATATCTATATGCATAGATATATATACCTATAGCTAGATAGATAGTTAGATATCTAGATATAGGTATATATACATATTGAGAGTGTGTGTGGGTATATGTGTGTATGTGTGAATATGTATATATATATAGATACGTAGGTATGTGCATATATGTATTAGATATATATTTTAGCCTAGATTATAGCTAGATGTATATATCTACATACTTAAATAGCTAACTAGAAGAGTGTTAGTGGGGTATTAGAGAGGTACCTCAATACCTTGAGATACCAAGGTATCTCAGTACCTTGAGATATCCAAGATATTGAGTTTCGAGCGGGATTTTTGAGCGATTGCCCAGGAATAGTATTGGAGTGATTTTTATATGTATATGTGTATATATTTACGCATGCTAGCATAGGTTTTAGCAGGTTTAGGCGGGGTGCGTGGCCTAGGGCGAGGTATCGGATACCGAGGGTATCCCAGTATCTCGAGGAGGCAAATTTGAGAGTTTACTAGCTTAATGAGCTAGTTTTGACCTAGAATTTTAGGGGCACCCTAGTTTGACCTAGCTTTGACCATAATTATCCCTGTTGACTGTAAAAGTAAACGTTTGACCTAGTTTTGACCTAGAGTTGACTTTTTGGACCCTGGGTTGACTATTTGACCCAAATTTCACCGGTTTGACCCGTTCGACCTAGAATATCCCTAGAAGCCTATTTTTAATTATTTTATATCAGTTTAAATCCTCAGAACCCTGTTTAATTCTGCTTTTTGTAATAGGTTCTTGCGACATCGGTCCGAATCTCGATCCTCATCAGTTGCTCAGGACATCAGGCGAGTACCTACCTCTGATAGTTTCTATTTCATGATAGCGTTTATATCACCTGTTCTAGAACTAATACTTGATTCTGGCACATTGTTACACGAGCTGGTACTAGTGGATCCCGTCATGAGATGCTGTCCCCCTTACCGTGTTCAGCGGGTACTCTATCACGTGTATTTCATCATGTGCTTCGGGTATTAATTCTCATGTGCTATCATGTGCTTCTTGTGCTCTCGCCTTCGTGTGCGTGAGCTATTATCATGTACATAGCGTGCCGTGGTTGGATCCAAGAGTATTAGTGGAGGAGAAAAGTAGGAGTTGGTTATGTGATCAAAGCCAAACAGTATTCATGTGTATGTCGGTTATACAATTCACGCATAACGGAGTTATCATAGTATTTTTCATGTGCAATCTAAGTCGATCACATAACGAACTTGTGCTCAAGGCACTTAGCTAGTATTCATGTTTTCTCACATGCAGTTACTTCTCTACTTGTATTGTTCTTCAGTTTACATTATAGCTACTTTATCTGCTCCAGCATGTATTTATTTCCTGTGCATCTTGTATACTTTTCTATTGCTCGTCATATACACCTTACCATGTATTTGGAGTTGCTTTCAGAGTTATGTACTTTGCTCCAGTCCTGACTGGGCATATTTTTTCCAGAGGATCCTGAGGATTTCTGCCCGACTTTCTACGGGCCGGGAGTCGACGAGGGTTGTGACCCCGAGACTGAGGAGGAGCCCTGCGAGGAGACACCTATAGCGCCCTAGTTAGCTAGGTGGGTTTCCTGGGATGTTCCCAGTTGATTATGCTGGATGATTGTACTTATTCTTTTGATGCTGTGAGATGTTGTAGATATTATAGACTTGGACTGTATTTTGGATATTGTCTTGCTCTCTTTGGTTCTGTTTCTTTGTTCATATCATATCGTGCTTTTATTCTTCCCCTAGTTATTATGATTGAGAGTTTATATATATTGTGTGGTTGCCGTCCTTTTGGAGAGGTTATTGACAGATTGTTGTGGGTTATATAGATAGATGGTTGACCTAGAACGGACCTTACAGTGTTCTACCGCCGATTCTGCGGCGTAGGCTAGACGTACCCATGACTCATGCCCAATTTTTTGGGTACAGGTCATGACACGAAGAACTTCTGGAACGCTCGTGTCACATCTATCGACTCGTGAACTCCCTGGACTCCTCTGAGGGGCACAACGAATCATCTCTTCAACTCTCTCTCTCAAATTATTCTCCCTTTGAGGAGGGCTGAGAAGAGAATATTTATAGACGAGCCTGGCTACCTAGTCGATTACAAAGAAATAAGAACAAAATTAATTCAAATCCCAAAAAATCGGATATGAAATAAAGATACAATCTTTCCAAAACCGAATTTGAACCGCCTCTACCAACAACACAGCATATCAGCAACGCAGACAAAGCACAACTTTGCAGCCCTGACCTGAGTCCGAGTCCGATTCCAAGTCCAAGTCTGAGTCGCTTTGGGGCTTAGCTCCAATGGAAATAATTTCAAGAGCGTGACAAAAGCATAAATGCTTTCATGAGGAGTTAATCTATTTTTCTTTTAAAAAAATACCCTCACGTGGCACCCATGTGTCCCATCACATCCTATTTGCACACCTCAACACAAGCAAAGTATTATATTGAGATACCTACTTGGTGGTGTAGCCAATTTGGAATTATCTTTCACTAGTTCAAAGACAAAAATACCAATAGTGGAGGTGGGGGTGGGGATGCGGTGGAGAGTATGTGAAGGCTTAGAGAGCGAAGAGCTTTGTGATGAGAATGGAGAAGGGTATGATGAGGTGGACGAGGGAGGACCAGAGGGTCGAGCGATGGAAGCGAGCGGTGCCGTCCCCGTTGTTCAGTGTGACGGATCCATCGAAGCTGGAGCTCGAACTGGAGTGTGTGAGTGACTGATCCTACGTCAAATTTGGAGGAGAAGATGGTTATCGGTTGCTTCTCATGAACTTGGATGTGGATGTTTACCAACCTGTTTGTCCAGGCTAAATTTGCACTTAGATACCTTCAATTGTAACAATTTTCATTCACGGCTAACATAAAACCTCAATAAATTCTCTTTTTCATTTTCTATGTTCCTATTAATTATCAACCAACTTTAGAAATAAAAGCAATAAATATCTTTTTATTAATTATAAATAATATATTTGGCCAAAAAATTTATTAATATACATTTAAAGGGTATATTTGTCAAAATAATATAAATAATAATAATTTTTTTGTTACATTACATCTTAAACCAAACACTTGAATGTAATTGATATTACATTTCATAGTTTAATTACATGTTCCAACCAAACTTGGTAATGTAATTATAATTATATTATATTATAAACTCAATTACATTACGAACTCAGTTCTATTACTATTGCAATTACATTTCGGTGAACCAAACGGGCCATTAGGATTTATTTGATTTGTTGTAGAAACCAACTTCCTTTATTTAGTCTCGCACTTATCCTCGCCAAATTAATGTTGTTCCGAATTTCACTATCGGATTCGGATTAAGACCCTAAAATATTACTTTTTTTTCTTTTTCTGACCGTTTTTCAGCTTTTAATTCCTACCTGTTACTCATTTATTTTCCAACAGACAAATATACTAATGCACAAACATCCTACCCCGTTTACTCATTTATTTTCCAACGGACAAATAGATTATTGCACAAACATCCATATTATTATTCAGCTTTTATTATTACTTATTTCTATTAACACCTATTAAGTGAGGGCTAATTATATATGTTCCATATTCTGGAAGGTTCGACGGTATAAGGGACAAAACTCTTTCCTTCTCCTCCTTCAGAGACTTGTTTCTCCTTGCTCCTCCTTCGCATATCAAAACATTTATTTCATTTTATTCATCTGGACAAAGCTAAATTTGGTTCTCTTTCGAAACTGTATGCAGTGATGGAAAACCGGTACAAAAAATTTTTATCTCTAGGAGGAATTCGAGAGATGTCTGCACATAGATTTCGAATAATCTTTTAAGGCAATATTGAAAAAAATTACCTCTAGGAGAAATTTTTACCACTATTGGAATTTTTTCTTCTAAAAGGAGTTTCTATCATAGAAATATGAAAGATAGAAACCCCATTGGTGATGGCCTCCCATTGGATGGCCTTAGTTCATCTCCAATGTGTTGGAGTCCAGTCTGGATTTGGTAAGAGCAAAATTTGGAGCCCAAATATGGTAAAAGATTTGATTTAATATAATTTGAAACTCTACATTAAATGTAAGATATGATTAGATTTTAAATTTGTATTAAATATTTAATCTAACCATATTTGGACATCCATAATTGGTGTTTCCTATTTTAGATAATGGGTTTTCCTATTTAGGAATTCCTATGAATTAAAATTAGAGTTTCTCATCCTATTTGTATTGGTGTGGGTGGAGGCACAAAGTTGAGATTCGGGGTGCTCGTCTACATAAAATCTAAGAGAAAGTCCGTGTTTTGCTCTTAGGGTTCTTCGTCATCCAAGACACAAGAAATAAGAGGTCTAATCGAGGAGTCGTCAACTTTGATTAGGGAAATTTTTATGGGTTGGTGAGTGATTTCAATTGTAATCTCTGTCTTTTCTTATTGAGTGTGGTGAGGGGTTTGAACCTATTAGGGCAAAATATTCAACATTGGTTTTGTCAATCTTGTAATTTTATCTGAGTTATAAAGGTTGGAATTTATCCAGGAGACGTAGTCACCACCATATACGTTGTCTTTATTTGTGCTTGGTGTTAGTTAGACGGGGTTGGTTATCTAAGGTGGTTGGCATAAGTTCCCCTGCAGCCAATCTCAGACACGATATCAGAGCGCTTACAGGGCGTGTCCGATCCTAATATCTGGTATCAGAGCCACAAATTTTGGTTCTGGCAACTATATCTACGGAGCAGATGAACAATCGTACGATCACCCTCACAAGATAGAACTGGCAAATTTGAAATCCAATGATGGAGGATCTACTCTAGTGCAAAGACTTGTATGGTCCGTTGGAGGACGACAACGCCAAGTCAACGGACAAATATGCTGATGACTGGAAACGACTGGATCAGAAGGCTGTTGGATTCATCTGTCAATGACTGAATGATTCGGTGTTTCACCACGTGTCAATGGAGTGTTCGATAAAAGCATTATGGAGAAGCTGTATTCGCTGTACGAAAGGAAGACGGCTGGCAACAAGGCATTTTTTATTCGCTAACTCATCAACTCGATGTATACAAAGGGTGCCCTGGTGGCACAACATCTAAACGAGGTTTATGGTATCATGAATCAGTTATCTGTGATAAGGATGGTGATTGATAATGAGCTTCAGGCCCTTCTACGTTTGAGTTCTCTGCCGGAAAGTTAGGAGCTTTGGTGGTGTCGGTGAGCAACTGCGCTCAGGATGGAGTTTTTACAATTGAGGCAGTCAAAAGCAGCTTGTTGAACGAGGAGGTTCAGCGTAAGCAAGTGAGATCGTCGTAGGAGTCCACTCTGGTAGCTTTCTACGGGAAGGAAAGACTCAAGTCACAGGTAAGGACAAGGGGGAGATCTCGAGATCTTGCGTTTGTGGTCCACAAGGAGCGCTGCTATCACTGTGGTAAAATGGATCATATCAAGAGAAACTGCATGAAGCTCAAAGTTTAGAAGGCCAAAAGCAAGGACGATCAGGTGGATCTAACGGCTATGGGAGTTCTTATCATCGCTGCAACCGACATAAAGGAAACTTGTGGCATGTATCATGATGGCGATTGGGTCATAGACACGGGGACATCATATCATGCTACTCCATATAGGAGGATATGCACGTCATACCACGATGACAGGTTTGGACGTGTGAAGATGGGAAACAAGGGGACGAGTGCAGTTGTAGGCAACGATGATGTACACTTGACAATATAGCTTAGTGAGAAGCTCTTTCTCCTGGATATATAAGATATATCGAGTTTGTGCTATAACTTGGTTTTGGTGGGGAGACTGACGGATGATGGATGTTGCAGTTGTTTTGGAGACAAAGATTGGATGCTTACAAAGGGTTTCCAAGAACTGGCTTGAGAAGATTTGTGTTGTGGCATATACATGCTCAAGCTGTTGAGCTATATAAGCATGCCACAGACATCGGATGAAGGCTCGAGGGATATTCGACAGGAGTTAGTGGATCGTCGAGAACTTGCTTAGGAGGGTCTTCAAGATACATTGAGAATTACGAAGGATTTGGTTCGTCAAGACAAAATAATGAATGTTAATGAGTCAAAGATTGAGGGTCAGTTTGTCGGTCCCATGATAATTGGTCGGTCTCTATATGGGCATTGTTCCATGGATCCAGTTTTGGCGACGAGTGGTTTGCCAAAACTTCCCAGAGCGATATTGTTACACCCCAGAACCAGAATACTGGATAGCATGGGTGACAAATCTAGCTATGTACACCAGAGTACTCAATACTCTAAGATACGGTTACGGCTGTCTAGATATGTGGGGCTTTACTCTACAATCCAACAGTCATGCCTTGGTCAAAAGTCCTAGGTGTCTCAATCTCAAGCAAGCAATAAATTATGATATGTATGATCACCAAACATATAATAGTAATGTGTCCCAAACTATACATACATAGATGATCATGAAGCTAGTTACAAAATGAAGAACTAGCAAGAGTACAATATTACATGATCAGCTCTAGCTATAGTCTAGAATATGCTTTACATGTAGGCTCATAGACTAGAATATCAAGTTCCAAAATATGAGCTAAATACGTGCTCGGTGGCTAAATACCTCAAAAGTATAAGTACAAGATTAAGTGGGTGATTAATAAGAAATCCACTCATGTCTTCGGGTGCTTCTGGTGGTCACCATCTTGAGGCGGAAACTACGGAAGATCCTGTGGTCCTGCTCTGAAATCTGGCCATACAAAACTAGTGGGGTTAGACCCCAAAACAATAAGAACCATAAGGGATCCAACTTAGGAATTAAAACCAGCATGTATACAAATCAGTAAGAAATAGTACACAGAACGGTTAAATATGTGCTGCAGGTAAAATAACAGTTAAATAGTTTTGAAGTATTTAAACAAGGATATCTGAAATCAGTACTCAGGTTACCGTCTCTGGATAAGTTGTTAAATAAATTTGGATATGACTAGACTAGACTAGACTAGACTGAAAATCAAGCAATCATGGCCAATCATGCCCTACGGCTTGCTATCATTAGCTAACTAGGGTTATCACAGTCCTAGTTACTAACACATGCAGTTTGAGAATCCATACAGCAACATGCCCTGCAGACTATCTGTGTTATCCAGGCGTAAGGATACATAGAATAAATTATATCAGGTATAATAATTTACAAGAAAATGCAACACTCAATGGCGTGCTGGAAGTGCCCCTCACGAAGGAGAGCTCCAAATTCATCAGGTATCGCTGTGATACCGGGATTGCATGTAGCAAGAAAATCTCTCTAGATGCTTCTAATTCATTTTTCTAGTTGTTATCCTGGGCAAGTTATTATAAATTTTGACCGTGGTGTTCAAATATTTGCCTTAGAAATGATGCAGGATAGGACAAGACAATAGCTTGACAAGTACATTCAGGACATGAGCAAGCAAATCAACCATGGAAATTTATCTTATCAGTTCAAGCATTTCAGTTCAGAAAATTCTAGCATGTCAGGAGTACGCTTCGTCGAGCCACTATCAGGAATATCGGTACATGTCAGGTTAACTCGATACGATGATCTATTATCAGGAATATTAGTACAAGTCTGGTATCGGGAGTTCAAGATTAATAGTGTCAATACACTCCATGATCAGGGAATTCCAGCTTCTGGCAGGTTATCGCACATCGAGTTATAAGCAATTTAGAGAAAGCTTGCATTCATAACAATAAAATAGAATATGCTAAACAATGAAAATAATTAAAACATAAGAGAATAAATCATAAGAAGTTAAGCTACCACAAGTATCATAGGCGCATAGGGTAAGCTGACCGCATGCAATAAGCTGGTTGTATGCAAGAGCTAGTCGTATGCAGCACACTCGCAACATAAAAGATGCAAATTTTACTCCTCGGTTAAAGTGCTAAGTGACGGGTAATAAATGCAAAGTCAGAAAAGTGACTGATGTGATTGGTCAAGAAAGGGATTCAGAAGGAAAAGACAAAATCATGGAAGTTATGCCAAGGCGGTGCTGAGTCATGCATTCAAAGAAAAGAGGAACTCATAGCTCCGGGCCGCATGGATGACTCAGCCGCATGCTCCTCTTTGCCGCATACACACTTGGCCACTTGAAATCTTTTGAACTTAGAGAACTTTTATTCGTTCAAGTTTCATGTATTTGGCCAATGGGCGTATGTACAGATTCAGTCATGCGTCCAGCAAGATGGCCGTATGCTGACTTGGAGAGAGAAGTCCAGGCCTCATACCAAGCAAGGTGCATGGAACTTCCTCGTCCCAGAACAACAAATTTCAACCATGAAAAACTCCAAGTCTGAAAACTTGTTTTCTCCATGAAATTTTTATTTCAAGTCCGAATCCAGAGAAGTAAAGCTCAAAATCACAGAAAAATAAGTACTTATTAACATAGAACAACTAGAATTCAGATCTACTTCTACCAAGTCCTCAAATATGAAAATACCAAGAAAATATGTAGAGAAACTCATCGAGAATAATATAGAGCAATAAAATGCAAGAAAGCTAAATAAATGCAATATAGCAAGTTCATCGTCATTGGCAAGATATACTTGCCTAATTCTACTACTAAACTACTACCACTACTACCCAAGGCAAGCTCACAACTAGGGCTAGGGTTCGGCCAAGAAGATGAGAGGGAGAAAAAATGAAAAAATAAAGAAAATAAAGAAGAATGAGGAGGAGAGAGAAAGGGAAGGCTATATATATATATATATATATATATATCAAAGGGGGACTAGCACTATTCATAATTCTAGAAATTACATAAAAGCTGCTAGAAAAATCCATAAATTATACGAAAAGCAATTATACAGCTATAATACACATACTAGATAAAATACAATAATACTAAAATAGTGAGAAGGGTCTCACAGACATCGGTTTCTGCAGTTCGAAGCCAAGGAGGAGATCAAGGTGTGCAGCAAACTCAATCTGAGGTAGGTGCATCTCCATTCGCACAGTTCTGGCGGAGCTGTGGGTCATCGATGATGTGCACAGTGCTTGATGTTCTGCTCGAGGATGCATGTGTACAGGGGAGCTTCAGTGTCGGACACGAAGGTGGTTAGGTTCATGAGTCCGAGTCTCAAGGGAACCGCACCATCCGCTTGGTTGGGCCAACCAAGGGTGAAGAAGCTCGTCGAAACTGTAGTATGTTCCGGTGGAAGACAAAAATCGGAGACATGCAGCCAAGACTCACGGTGAGGCTGATCGTTAGGGACTTCGGTCTTGGTCGTATTATTGATATCGGTAGGATCCTAGTAGTGCAGGAGGTGCTACGCAAGGAAGCTATTATCGACGTGACAGTCGATGAGCTGGAGACCAAGGAGGATGCAAAGCAACTTGGGAGATCAGAGATCGGTGGCATGGGGGAGCATGAACTCTCTCGCAGGGTGACATGCATATAGTCCAGTTGATGTAATATTCTGCTCCATGGAAAGGCATTACGCTGTAATTATAGATGGATCAGACCGATGTGACTATTGACACAAGAATGTGATAAATATTTGGCTTACATGAGAAGTAATGTCTTGCCAATCACTTTACATGCTTGTAACACTGAAATGGGAACATCAAATATTTGTCTAATAGCAAGTGTATCAGTACACAGTAACTATGAAGAAAATGCTTCATATACGAGTACAATTGGGGTTTGGTACCACCGAGCCACGAGAAGGTCTATAAGTTAGGACCTGCGGGTAACCAACCGAAATAAGAAATTAGGAAGGCTGTAAGAACAACATATATGTATGATTTACTTATAATTCTTTACCATACACATTTTGCTTAAGATTTTATTTTTATAGTCGTTGCTTGGTCATGGACAACTTAAACACAAGATTTGGTAAGTTTTCTCGAACAAGATTCACCGGGACACCGAGATCGTTCGGCCTAGGAGGAAACATAGTACTTTGGTAGGATCGGGTATAAATAAGACATTCATTGGAGATCACAACATCATGAATGGCGCTTCATACGCCCTTCGAAATCCTATATAGTATGTCCCTCGTGGTGCAAAATTATATCACCAATGACCCTCTTGTAGTTAGGTTGTATACTAATGAGAATAATTATACAGGCTTAACATTATCTCTGTAAGAATAATTCGTATTAATTATGTTATGGCTAATCCTTGTTTTGTAGGGATACAACAAGTGGACTATTGGTAAGAATCACTGTTAAGCGATATGTATACATGTCATATGTATTCAAGGTATATTGTTGTTTCCAAAATAGTTTTCATTATACTGCTGAATACTCTGATCATTGAAATAAACCTAGTCCCTTATAGAAAGATCACTAAATTAATGTGCATGCTTCTCACATGATTACTTAGTATTGGTTTAGGCGAGTGGGCTAGTTTATTCTCACCAGTATGCGATATTTATTGACCCACGTTTGTGGCCATCCCCAGGTACTCAGCTTTGGGGAGTGGTTGGAACTATTCCGAGACATCGAAGCATTATTGGGGAGGGGCGCACAGAAGATCTTCTTCCAAAGGATGTATCTTCTGTTATAAAGGGCATGATGTATGTAAAATTGTAATTCAGTTGTACCAGTGAGATTGTAAGCCAAGACAAAAAATATGAATGTAAGCCAATTGGCGAAGTTTCAATTGTATTTGAGAGCTTTGTAAATCTTTTGTAATCCGTGACTCAGTTATCATTATCAATAAAGAGAAGCTTTTTATTATATTCATTGTGACTTCAATTTGTCTGCTTAATTCCGCTGTGATGTCGTTGTTTCTGAGATATATCATGCATTGTCAATCTTTTTGCCTTGTATAAGTATAATTTAGACTTATACGACATCAATCTCGTGGCTACTTTTGGTTCTTCGGAATCAGGACGTGACAGTTGAGGAGCCATGAGGTTAACACCCTCTCATCAGAATGGAGGAAGAAATTGTTGGAGTCCAGTCTGGATTTTGTAAGAGCAAAGTTTGGAGCCCAAATTTAAACCTCCTCACCCAAATTTAGGTATATATAGTTCAGTGTGATATTATAATTCATTTTGGAATAATTAGGGTTAGGAAAATTGAGTTATTATACATAATTTAATTGTGATATTATTGGTGCACCTTACTATAGTTTTAATATTTGGAACACTACACTAGCCCTTGCTGACCAACAACTTTCACACTCTTAATCCAGACAGACCAATCTTTAATTTTGACCCTATTGTCACTCTCAAATACACACTTTTGTATTCTATTTTTAGCTACACAATATTCTCGACACTTATGCGTTACAAAATCTCAACTTTCCACCTAGTGACCGTAGCTTGAATTTCTGATACAGAATACTGACTAGATTCTTACAACCAAATATCTGATACTAACCTACATTGAGAATACCCTAACCTAATCCTTTGGATCACATCTATTTTTATATATTTTATATGCTAATTTAATAGATGTGACACTTTAAACCCTTTAAGCATAATTCGACTCAACCTAGAGCCAACCCACAAACCCAACATTAAAAATCTAATTAAATGGTCAAGTAGAACACTAAACACCCTCAAAAAATACCAAACACAATATTCCATACACCAAAATCTATTTTTAGAAGAATAAATTCAGTATATAACCCCATCTCCCCACACACACCAAAGTTGTAACCTCAATCTCTTCCCCTTTCCACTAAGCTGTCAATAACCTCCCACATTCAAACCACATGAAGAACACTTCTTCCTAAATCTCTTTCTCATATTTTCCATTCACAAACCATCTCCAAATTCCTTCTCCATCTCCCTCCACACCTCCATCTATCCAACCCTACCCAGGCTGAATCCGAATTCAGCAACACCCCTACCAATCCGGCCTTATGTCCCTCCACAGTAAGTATCTTTCTCTCAAATTTTGTATGCTTCTTCCTCTCCCTTTCCTTATCATTTTATCTTCACAAACCTTCCATCAAAACTTACGCTAAGTTTCTCAAAATAGCTCTCCATCATAGGTATCCAGGCTGAATCTGAATTTAGTGTATCCTCTTCTCAGGCCACTCCAGCACCTCCATAGCCCCAAAACCTCTACCAAAGTGACTCTAACGCTTACCCCTATTTGTCATCTACCTTCCGTATTTGTTACATCACCTGGATCGCAACCGTTTGCCAGTGGCGAGCGTTTTACGAAGATTGGTCCAAGCTGAACCAGTTTTTGTACACCGCTGTTTGCACCATTTTGTGATGCGCCATGACAGCAAATAAATACTTGGTAATGTTTCTAACATATTCCTCTATCACTCCAATATTCTATATATCAATCTCGTTGAGTTTTATACATATTTGTGCATCTATTTTTGTAGGACAACTCATTGAACATTGAAAAACTTATGAATCCGATTTGTAACATTAACTTGTGAGACCACCTCGATATATTATTAGTCGATGTTTAAAATCATGTGTCCCATGTTAGAGAGATCTGGATTAAATCTTTTTTATGTTTATTCCATATTATAAAAATTATATTTTTGTATGTACCGATTTGTTCTAATCAACCTACTAGTGGACAAATTGTGCAACTAGTTGACCTTAATGACTAGACCCCGTAGACGATGCCCATAAAATAATTAAATATTAATTATAGATATAAATATTTATTCCAAAATTATTAGAGTATATTTTATGAATATATTTATGGTATATTAATGGTGTAGCTTAGTACCAACTTTAACCTAAAACTAGACTAGTTGCCAGGTGACCTAGTTTTGACCATAGATGACTATGAAATAGTTGTGTTTAATCTACCTTATTATCATAACTGATCGTTAGATATCATATGTTCATAGGAGTATGTGATGATACAACTGGGATTGTCAAAGCAGGATCTTTGTTCACTCATCAAAAAGTTTCAGGCAAGTGTACCTTGTCAAACTTGTAGTAGATCCTGTTGTATTATTTGCTTGAGTTTACTTTTATATGTACATTTTTATGATTTAACTGTTCACCCTAAGACCGTGAGACATTGCTTAGCATTCGAACAAGATTCGGGTGTCGACGTCGTACGCGGAGTCGAGCAACGTCACTTAGGGAGTTGATACCATGATCTCATTTTACGTACTTGCACTACCAGCACGACAGACCAAATGACACATGATAGTGATTACATGAGATAGAGTTTGTCTTGATGTGGCTTTATGATGTTTATATACATACTTGTACTTATGACTCGTGATGATAGATAGAGGTCTTGGTCCTGCGTGTTACTATTTGATACATGAGGTTACATGGGAGGGGAGAGGCACACCATACTACAGGATAATTTTGGTTATATATATATATATATATATATATATATATATATATATATATATATATACTTATGTTACTAGAGAGTGTCTTAGTCTCTGTACCAGAGCTTTGGCACATGTATTGGCCCTTCGAGATACTACTTGCCTCTATGGGTAGCACGACATAGAGCCTGTAGGGGTTTCAGCCTGAGTATGAGTGATGCTCTCATTTGCATAGCACTTGAACGATTATTGTACTTGAACCCTGAGTTTGTGGCATTATACTGTTTTATTTTTGGCACACTATTTCTTATACCTTGTTACGTCTCTATGAGGACCTGGTCCCCTACCAATTTTTGCATCATAGACGATTATGGAGCCTTTAGAGATGCTGATGTGTGTTTCTTGTCATGCGGGCACTGGTGCCAGTACTTATATTATTTCTACCGGACTTGTAGTTATTTATTCATATTGTTTATTTATCTGCTGATATAGCCTACTTTTTTTATAGACTCATATTTCATTCTCGAGTCTATTTGAGCTTGTGTGTTACTGGGCAGCCGACTTTAGCGCATGTAGTTCATTTTTGATGTATTATGTTCATTGTAGATTAAGACATAGATATATTTACTATTTTATTTAGATAGTGACCATTAAATTACAGCTTATTCGTATTCGAGTCGGACCAAAGTCTGGTCGAATGCGTAGCTGGCATGTTACGTATTCCTAATCCTACATTTTTGGGGACTGGGGCGTGACACCAAATATGGTCAAAGATTTAATTTAATATAATTTAAAAATCTATATTAAATGTAAGATTTTATTAGATTTTAAATTTTTATCAAATATTTAATCTGACCATATTTGGACGTCCATAATTGATGTTTTCTATTTTAGATAATGGATTTTCCTATTTAGGAATTCCTTTGCCTAAAATTAGGGTCTCTCTTCTTATTTATATGGGTGATGGTGGAAGCACAAAGAGATAGTACAAAGTTGATATTCGTGGTGCTCATCCACAAAAAATCTAAGAGAAACCTTATACTTTGTGTCACATTTGTGTTTCAAAATTTATATTTATTATTATTATTATTATGAAAATATAAGTTTTACGATAAAATATCTACGACAAAAAAATCATTATTTTAATGATATAATTTCTTGGGTTCCTAAAAAAATTTAATATATTATTATTATTTATTTTGCATAAATTTTTATATTTTTATTTGAAGTATTTGTTTTTTGCCTTGTCATTTATGGATTAAGGGTTTGATTAGGGTAAAGAATTATGTTTGATTTGGAGGTAATTAGGTTTAGTTAGAACCCTAATTTAATTTTACATAGAAAAAGACCAAAACGTCATAACCAACTCAACCCTTGGCTTCCCTTGGAAGCCAAGGCGGCCGGCCCTATAGGGGGTTCTATCTCATTTGGTTTTGGTTAAATATCTTACTTGGGTAAGTATTGAATAGTTTTGGTTGTTTAAGATATATATATATATATATATATATATATATACTTTAACCCCTTCACCTTCAACCCTTCTAAACAAACGCTCCTACCTCTCCTAAACATAAATCTTCATCCCTACCTAAATTTCAAACCCTTGAAGACTAAGGCAAGTCCTCATTTCCTTTACACAATTCTCATATTTGTGTATTTTTCCATCTTGTTCTTGTTTTATTTTTAATATTCAAAATAAATTTTATATTATGGATTGAAGTTGAGTTAAATATATGTTATTTAGAACATGATTCTAAGAATTATTTATTAATGTGACACACCTATAGGAGTATTGGACACGAATTAGAATTTGAAATATGTGTGTTGAATTCGTTCCAACGGTGCAGTAATTTTCTGAGTTGGTTTTGGTCTATTTAATTGGTCAAAATAAAAATATGTCTAAACGTGAATCATAAAAAATTCGATAAGATTTCCATTCATATAAGATATGATAGCATTTGGTCCTATTAGACTTTGTCAAAACCAGATTATGTCTAAACATGTTTTGTAGAAAATTTGATAAGCTTTCCAACCATATATGATATGATAGTATTTAGGTGCTTATATTAGGAGTTAATGGTCGTGCACCATCGATATAAAATTCTGGAATTAAAATCTGGGACATTATACACAGTATTTGTAGGGCAGTTTTGATCTATTAAATATTGTCAAAATTTAATTATGTCTAAACAGAAAAGTAGAGATTTCGTTAAGCTTTCCAACCATATATGATATGATAGTATTTATATTTATATGATAGGAGTTATGCATTGTTTTTAGAAAAGTAGAGGATTCGTTAAGCTTTCCAACTTAGTTTTATGCTTTTCCTATCTATCATATTAATTGCGTGTGACCGGTGTAGAGTTGTTCCACCGAAGGGTCTTTGACCTAAATTAATTCTATGAAGAGTTGCTCTGGTTCTTATTATATTACTGTATTTGGAGCTCGAATTACAAAGGAGACTCTATCCGAAATTCTAACGATTTTGAAAGATAGCATAATTTTGAATCTTAAACGATGTAGTATCGTACAAAACCCTAAACCTAGATAATTATATATCAACTAGAGACATACTTACGATAAATCTAGAAATACTTAGAGGACAACTGTTTAAGTCTTGGACTCATAAGGACATGGACATGTAAATATGTAAGCAATCTAATTATCAAATCTTGTTTTCTTGGTTCTGGAATATCATGTTGACTGTATTCTCGTATTACGTGATATTAACACGTATAGAGAATTTATTGGTGTTATTCTAATAGTTGAAAGCGTTCTGCTAAGTGATATTTGTATTCAAGAAACACAAATCAAGATGTATACTTGAGCCCAAAAACAGAGCTTTAATTATTAGAATGGATTTAGAATTGATTGTAATTGTAGAATAGGGCATTGGGCTGAGGAGAATAGTATGGATCACATCATATAAAATCTTGGCAATATAATTAACAAAAGTTGATCAGTACCGGTAGCTCCTTCGCAAGGCCTTGCATTGAGAGTGGGTGAATGCTTAGATCACCTACCTTACCTGAATCTCGTGAATCTGTAAATGTTTACCCTAATTAGATAAAAAGTCAAATTTGGTGTTAATTGATGCTATAATATTTGTTCCCGAAAAGGAGTGGACAGACTACTAAGCACCGTGCCTACTTGCCACCACTTGATCCCTGGTAATGTCATTATTGTCTAGATAATGCTCATGACACTACTTGAATGTGAGATCCAAACATGTTCTCCAAATTACCTCATCATACACAAAAATTGTATTGTAATTGTGGTAGTGACTATTCGACAATGAATGTGTTTGGACACTTTTAAATCACTAAAATTATGATCATAATAGTATCATAATCCGAGTTAAGTCATATTATGGGTTAACACTACAATACTTCCTTATGATAAATTATATCATCTTCCTATCTTAGTATCATATTATGATTTTCATTCACATAACTGTTTTACTTTATTTATCTTACCGTTCATGAACCAAGGTCTTGCATATCTTTGATGATCTAGTTTTTGTTCACTAGATGGAGACGTGGCTGAGGAAGAGATACTTTCGATATATATATTATGGAAGAACCAAAAGAATAGCACATACAAAGAGTATATCAATAGTTTTATTTTGTATAGTTGTGTAGTTCTTCGTATGTATTATCCTTGAGATAGAAAACCAGACTTGTGAGATATAAATATTTATAAGTGATGTTTATGGATGTATTTTATTGTAAATTTTAATTATGGTTTTAGTTTTCCATACTTTTATCCTAGAACTTTATAGGAGACAATTGCGATACAGATACAGGTGTATTTGTTTGGCGCGTAGACTAGAATATTAGTTACGTATTCAGCTTGTCGCTTCCTGCATAAATAAATTATGTATTTCCATTATAACAACGAACTTTCTCTTCAAATAGTAAAAGTTAAGAAAAAAGGGAAACAAATAAAGAAAAAAATAGGGATTGGTTCCGGAAGCGGGACGTGACACTTTCCTCTTAGGGTTCTTCGCCATCCAAGACATATGGAATAAGAGATCTAATCGAGAAGTCGTCAACTTCAGTTAGTAAAATTTCTACAGTTTGGTGAGTGATTTTAATTGTAATCTCTATATTTTCTTCTTGAGTGTGGTGAGGGGGTTGAACCTATTAGGGAAAATGGTTCAACATTGATTTTGTCCATCTTGTAATTTTACTTAAGTTATAATGGTTGGAATTTATCCAGGTGACAGTCATAACCTTATACGTTGTCTTTATATATGCTTGGTATTCATTAACGGGTTTGGTTTGTTGGCCCATCCGGTCTCAGTCAACTTGATTTTGATAGTTAACTAAACCATGCAATGATATGTCGCATCTGAAGCCTCAACACTGCTATTGTATGTCGTTTATATTGCGTCTATTCAAATATAATCTTTATTTATTTGAGTGCAGGACTGATGTACGCTAAGTCGCACTGGCAAAACCAAGAACCTATAAACCAGATACCTAGTCCACTCAAATAAACTAAAGAACCTATCAAACAAATCGGGCCACATTCATTTACAAAGTCTACCATACTAGGAGACCAAACTTGTGTCAAACTCAGACCAAACTCGTTACCCTTTTGGTATAAAATTAACCAGTTCAATAGCTCCTGATTACTTGGCCCAACAGTTGGAAATTTGAATTAAACCCTAACCGAATTATGACCAAATTCTGTTTGCCTATAACCTATAAATATGATTGGAATTCTCATTCTTACTCACTCAACCAACTCAACTATTCTTAAGTCTTCTATCCTATTATGAGCAAACCTTATAAGCTTTAACCTTCCCATCTAAAGAGAAACTCTCTAGCCTTCCTAGTGCCAAGTGCAATCTCGGTCTAGAAGTCTTCTGAGTTGTAAATAGTTTTGTTTGACTTGTTACTCTCTCTCTCTC
Source organism: Iris macrosiphon (assembly GCA_036927795.1). NCBI lineage: Eukaryota > Viridiplantae > Streptophyta > Magnoliopsida > Asparagales > Iridaceae > Iris > Iris macrosiphon. Next base: position 145,757 of record JAYESA010000234.1, read on the forward strand.
TCTCTCTCTCTCTCTCTCTAAGCTGTGAAGTTGCGAGACTTCGGATTAAAACTAGTGGTGTAATAAAGTGGCAAGCCTTCGGACCAAAGCTTGTGATTCACTATTGGTGATTATAGTAAAGAAACTCTGAGCTTGAGTTTTCGAGACTGGACTAGTCCTCTCAGAGGAAAACCAGTATACATCCTAGTGTTTGTGTTTGCTTTCTCTCTCTACTTTAGTGCTTCACTTTACTGTCTTTATATTCACTTTTAGTTAGCAACTGCCTTCATTCTGATAATATAAAATTGGGTAAATTATTTTGCTGCACTCTATTCACCCTCCCTCTAGAGTTGCCTCACGGTCCTATAATTGGTATCAGAGCTAGTTCTCTTGATATTTGGCTTAACATCCTAAGAGACTTATGGCAACTGTTAGATCTATCCACACCAACAATGGTGAAGGCTAGTCCACAAATAGGCCACCCCTATTTGACGGTACTAACTACACATACTGGAAGACACGTATGAGCTTCTACCTAAAGTCACTTAAGTTTGACCTTTGGGCTGTAGTAGTAGAATGATACAGAAATCCACCTAGAATAGTCATGGATGGAAACCTTGTAGAGAAATCTCATAATAAGTACACATACACTAAAAATAAATAAGCTAGTCTTGATGCTAAAGCTATTAACGCTCTATTTTGTGTTGTAGACAGAATTAAATTTAACAGGGTCTCCATTTGTGGAACTTTACCCTAAGTATGGAAACTTCTTGAGGTCACTCATGAAGGAACCTCCCAAGTGAAGGAATAAAAAATAAGTCGTCTAACACAAGAGTATAAAGCATTCAAGATGAAGCAAAATGAGATGATCACTCAAATGTTTACGAGATTCCTCAACATCATCAACCCTCTATTATCACTTGGCAAGGAGTACAACAATTACGAGAAGATTCATAAAGTACTCAGGGACTCACCAAGAACTGAAATCCCAAGGCCACCATAATTATAGAAGAAAATAATCTTACCACGATGACCCTCGAGACGCTTATGGGCAAGTTGATGACTCACGAGCTGGATGTCAAGGAATTTGAAGAACCTACTCCCAAGAAAAAGACGATCTCTCTTCAGGCACATCACAAAAAGGTCACTAACTACAACTCCGACGATAATGAATCTCAAGATGAGAAAGTTGCCCTGACCACAAGAAACTTCAAAAAATTTCTAAAGATTGAGAAATCAAAGAAGAATAAGCCAACTGACAATAGTGATGAAGAGCCTATATGCTACAACTATAAGAAGACAGGACATAAAAAAAGATTATCCAACCTTAAGAAAAGGAAATTTCCATAATTACTCATCCAGAAGAACACCATCACGAAAATATATAAATACTAGTATTTGGCATGAAAGTAAAGCTAGTGAATCCAAAGAAGAGAATCCTCGAGAAGCAGCAAACTTATGCTTCATGGCGTTAGCTGATCAGGTAACGGATAATGACTCTTATGATAATTTTACTTTTGATGAACTAGGTAATACTTTTAGTGATTTACTTGATAATTTTAGGAAACTTAGAAATAAGTACAAGTATGCTAAGAAAGATGTTCAAGAATGTCAAACTGAAATAGAGCGACTAACATCTCTACTAAGTGAAGTAAAGGATACCTCAAACGATTCAGACAAAAATTCTAGACTTAAGCCTAACCTCCACGAGGTACTTGCCAGTCTTGACAAGGGCTCTCAGGAGAATGCTAATTTTAAGGAAGAACTCGAATCTGAAAAGAAGAAGTATTCCATTGTTGTACATAGAATATATGCTCTCACTGCTAAATATGAAGAAGTATATGCTACATCTAAAAAGTTAGAGATTATATTTGGTAAACAGATCGAATAAACCTCCACCCAACCTAACAAAAGACACATAGCAAGACAAAAGAACACTCACAGTTATGCTCCTACCTATATGCATAACAGTTCATGCAATCATCATGCATATAGAACCAAACACAATCATGCATTCTATTATAGATATCCACGAAGACTACCAAGAAATGTCAAACATAATCATACATTCTATCCATATAGACCACAAGGAACTGCTTCACACAATCATATCTACCATGCTGCATCAAGCATCAATCACACAGCTATATGTCACTAATGTGGTAAGAAATGACATATATTGAGATTCTGTAGAACAAGAAAATTAGTAGATATGAATATTTATGCATGGGTACCAAAAACTAACACAGCAGGACCCTCATAGAAATGGGTACCAACGTTTACATCTACAACTCATTTTGTAGGTGGGCCAACCCTCTCATGCTAGATGCAAGTGGATTCTCGATAGTGGTTGCTCACGACATATGATTGGTGATTCTAACCTATTTGCAACGCTATCGATGAAGAAAGAAGGTTATGTATCCTTCGACAATAACCTCAGAGGATATATTATTGGTAATGGTAATATAGGTGTTCCTCCCTATCCTGTCATAAAAGACGTTTGTCTAGTAACGAAATTAAAATACAACCTACTCAGCATCAGTCATCTAGCTAACTATGGTTATGGTATTAACTTCGTTATAAACAAATGTTCTATCTATGAAAGATCTACTGGTAAAGTTATCTTTGAAGGGATCAGGAAAGATAATATATATATATTTTTTCTATCTTGCAAAAGATACTGACAATGTAGGCAAATATTTATAGGCCAACAAAGATGATAGCTGGCGATGGCTTATGCGTCTAGGACACGCAAACATGGACACTTTTGTAAGAATATCTACAAAGAAACTTGTAAGAGGCTTACCAGATATTACTTTCAAGAAAGATATGGTATGTGCTGACAGTGTAAAGAATAAAGCTACTAAATCTTCTTTTAATCAATCAACTCTGTAAGTACCTCTAGACTACTCTAACTCTTGCATATGGACTTGTTTGGACCCAGTAGAGTCGCCAGTCTTGGCAGTAAGCTTTATGCTTATGTTATTGTTGATGATTTTTCTAGATACACATGGGTTTATTTTCTTACAAATAAAAATAAAGTATTTTCTTAATTTGTCACTTTATGCAAAAATGTTCAAAAACGAAAAAAGGTTTCATGATTACTACTATCCGAAGTGATCATGGAGGCAAATTCAAAAATAGTGATTTCAAAAGATTTTGCAATAAAAATAGTTTTTTTTCATAAATTTTCTTGTCCTAGAAGTCCACAACAAAATGGTATTGTTGAACGAAAGAACATAACTCTTTGCGATATGGCTAGAGTCATGTTAAACTAGTATAACCTTCCGAAATACTTTTGGTCTGAAGCTGCAAGTACTTCATGCCATATTTTGAATAGGGTGCTTATTCGACCTATATCGAAGAAAATCTCCTATGAACTTTGGTTTGGTAAAATCTCCAAAATTAGTTATTTTAAAGTTTTTGGCTGCAAATATTTTATTCTTAATATCAAAGATAATCTAGGAAAATTTGACTCCAAGGCCGATGAAGTAATTTTTCTAGGTTATGCCGCCAAAAGTAAAGGATTCAGAGTATTCAACAAAACCTCATTGACTGTTGAAGAATCAATAAATGTTACATTTGATGAACACAACACTCAAGCACTAAACGAAAGCGACGATGAAGGTAGTCAACCCGCAACCAACAAGACATCAGAAGATACAAACAGTACAAGTCATCCGAAAAGTCTGCCAAGGAGACTAAAGTTCTCCACAGATCATCCTGAGGATTTTGTAATAGGTGATGTATCGAAAGGTGTAAGTACACGTTCCTCAAATAGAGACATCATTACAAATGTAGCTTTTATTTCTCAAGTAGAACATAAAAATACTGATAAATTTTGGATTTCTGCTATGCAAGAGAAGCTTAATCAATTTGAACGTAATCAAGTTTGGGAACTTGTTCCTAAACCTAATGATTATCCGATCATTGGTACTAAATGGGTTTTCTAAAATAAATTAAATGAGGATGGTTCAGTTACACGTAACAAAGCACGTCTCGTAGCTCAAGGATACAACAAAGAGGAAGGTATTGACTATGATGAGACTTATGCTCATGTTGCTAGACTTGAATCTATCCGAATGCTTTGCGCTTTTGCTAGTTTTTAAAACTTTATAATTTTTCAAATGGATGTTAAAAGTGCTTTTCTAAATGGTGTTACCAAAGAAAATGTTTTTGTTAAACAACCCCCTGATTTTAAAGAGTTTAAACACCCTGACCATGTATTCAAGTTACGAAAGGCTCTATACGGACTCAAACAAGGCCCTCGTGCTTTGTATGAACGTCTTAGCTTCTTTTTACTTGAAAACAATTTTTCAAAAGAAAAAATTGATACTACCCTTTTTATAAAAAACTTCTGTTGATTCTTTGATATTAGTGCAAATATATGTTGATAATATCATATTTGGATCTACTAATGAGATGCTATGTAACGAGTTTGCTAAGTGTATCCAGAGTGAATTTGAGATGAGCATGATGGGAGAACTGACTTTCTTCCTAGGATTGCAAATCAAGCAAGATTCACAAGGAACTTTTATCCATCAGGCTAAGTACACGAAGGATTTGCTCAAAAAGTTTGACATGGACAATGCAAAGCCTATCGGAACTCCAATGGCAACATCCACTAAGCTTGACCTTGATGAAAGTAGAAAACCAACATAAATACGTAAGTATCGAGGTATGATTGGTTGTTTGTTATATCTAACTGCTAGTCACCCAGATATTATGTTTGTTGTATGTTTTTGCGCTAAATATCAGGCTAATCTTAAGGAATCATATTTGTGCGCAGTTAAGCGTATATTTAGATACCTTAAAGGAACTTTGTCGACAGGCTTATGGTATCCCAAAACTATGTCCTTTAATCTTGCTGGTTACTCGGATGTTGATTTTACTGGATGCAAAGTCAATCGAAAAAGCACCAGCGGCACATGTCATTTTCTAGGAAAGTCTCTAGTCTCCTGGTTTAGCAAGAAATAAAATATTATTGCATTATCAACAACTGAGGCATAATATATCGTCGCATGACATTGTTGTGCTCAAATTTTGTGGATGAAGCAAACCGTAGAAGACTTCAATCTGCACTATAAGAACATTCCTATTTTTTGTGACAACACTAGCACCATTAATCTCACCAAAAATCCAGTATGCCACTCACGCACTAAGCACATAGAAATCTGTCATCTTTTTTTAAGGGATTATCAATCACATGGAGATATTTGTTTAGAGTATGTGGACACATAACATCAACTAGCAGACATCTTTACTAAACCTTTAGCTGAAGATCGATTCAACTTTATCCATCGAGAATTAGGACTTTTGGATTCTGATAAAATATAAGAATAATAAGATGCTTTACACATTTTTTGTCATATTTTTTAAAGTTTTAAAAATTTTGGATACAAACCGAAAGGGCCATTCTGTCAAAAAGGTGTAAATAACCTAAGCGACACGGTATTTAAGTGTCTTTGGACCACCGATAGCTGGGATCCGGCCCCTACAGCTACTCCGAGATAATTTAAACTCTTGAAAATGTACGATTTAAGTTCAGCACTTATTGTTCTGTATTCATATCAAGTCAAGAAAGACATAATATCGATTAAAGTTACATTGAGATTCTGGAAATAAATGTCAACAGAATTCGGACCGAACTTGGGCCGAGCTAGGACCAAACTTGGTTAGTTTAATTCCAGAATATGCTATGTCATTTAATTCTCTTCCTAAATTGGATTTTGCTACTCTATATATAGATTATTTCATTGCTCTTTGATTCAGACCAACAAAAATTATTCCTTCTCCACAAATAACCTTAGAATTTTCTCCTACATCCTCTCCCAATGGCCCATAAAAGGAAACATGATTCATTTTCCGACTATCTTTTCTGTTCTATTATGCCAAACATAAAAAAATTTGACGATTTTACTTTTCGAAGTCTCAAAATTTTAAATGATTGGTTTAATATTTTCTCCAAAAGACACATCTGTTTTGGCCATTCTATTGATTTTACTTCCCAACACGAAGACTATCTACCTACTTTTCAGAAACATCAACTTGAAGAATTTGTTCCAACTCGTACCAACATTTACACCAGCGTTATTCAAATGTTCTATTGTAACTTTACATATGAACATGACACTATTTCATCTAGAGTTTATGACATTCCAATTGAATTTGATGCAGATGACTTGGGTAAAATCCTACGCATTTCTGCTGATGGACAACCCTTAGTCAACATCACGCAAGTTCAATTTAATCATGACTTAACCCTAGATTCTTTCAAGAATATCCTTTGTCACCCTCTTGAATGTCCACCTAGTAAATTTTATATTAGATATTTGAGTGGTCACTTCTTTGAAATGTAATGCATTATATTTTCAATTTTTCTACCTAAGAAGACTTACTTTGATGAGGTCTCTTATCAAGAAATGTCAGCTTTATATCATTTGTATTTCGACATTAACTTTAATGTTCCACAGACCATGTTATCTCAAATGGTTCAATGTCGCAAGAAAGGGCGTCCACTACTTTACAACATATACTTACCAATCATTTTTAGCTATTTTAATATTCCTTTGGATACTTGTATAAATCTTGAGGAACCTTTATACCTCAATCGAATTCGGAGAATTGAGCCAACTATGCTTTTACCTTATAACTCATCATCAAACTCCAACACTCATCCTGTTGATTCCGTCCCTCCAACTGATGACCAACTCAAACCTTATAGTCTATTTTTACTCTTTTGCATGATCGCTTCCACCAAGAAGATTTACGCAATCGTGCTACTGGTCATCGGCAAACTCTTCAGACTCAGGCTCTTGGCAACACTTTGATGGACATTCAGTACACCCTATCGAAACTCCCAGCCGGACCTTTTTCGATTCTCCGGAATCCAAATCAACAAAGATTTAGTATTGATCACCCATATGTTCAACGATATTTGGATCCAGCTGATGCCTTCTTTGATCCAAACAGAATCCTTGAACCAAATGATGAAGATGAAGAAAATAACAACTAGTTACTCAATTGATTTGAATGTTAAAAAGTTTACTTTGAGATGTTCTACTATAATATTTTTATTACACATCCACTTTTGTATGTTTTTTTCTTTCAATAAATAAAAGTTTAAATGCAATTTTTTTCTCATTATATATTATCTTGTATACTCTTTACTCTCTTATTTTTCTTGTCATCTCGCCAATTTCGGGGGACCATGTCATTTCGATCAAATGACAACGGGAGAGAAAGAATACATGATACTAGCATACAAGACGATACTTGACAGACATTGTCTTCAGCATATCAACTGCTCCACAGTTACGGGGGAGCCTTGCATATCAAAGACTTGCAGTATCATTCATAGTTTGTCAATTATCAAAATAGAGGAGATTTTTGGCCCATCCAGTCTCAGTCAACTTGATTTTGATAGTTAACTAAACCATGCATTGATATGTCACATCTGAAGCCTCAACACTGCTATTGTATGTCATTTATATTACGTCTATTCAAATATAATCTTTATTTATTTGAGTCTAGGACTGATGTACGCTGAATCGCACATGCAAAACCAAGAACCTATAAACAAGATACCTAGTCCACTCAAATAAACCAAATAAACTATCCACCAAATCAGGCCACATTTATTTACAAAGTCTACCATACTAGGAGACCAAACTCGGGCCGAACTTGTGCGAACTCGGACCGAACTCGGTTACCCTTTAGGTATGAAATTAATCAGTTCAATAGCTTATGATTTCTTGGCCCAACGGTTGGAAATTTGAATTAAATTCTAACCGATTTCTGACCGAATTATGTTTGTCTACAACCTATAAATAGGATTAAAATTCTCATTCTTACTCACTCAACCAACTCAACTATTCTTAAGTCTTTTGTCCTATGAGCAAATCCCTTAAGCTTTAACCTTCCCATCTAAAGAGCAACTCCCTTCCTAGTGCCAAGTGCGATCTCGGTCTAGAAGTCTTCTGAGTTGTAAAGAGCTTTGTTCGATCTTTTATACTCTCTCTCTCTCTCTCTCTTTCTCTCTCTCTCTCTCTCTCTTTCTCTCTCTCTCTCTCTAAGCTGTGAAGTTGCGAGACTTCGGATCAAAACTCGTGGTATAAAGAAGTGGCAAGCCTTCGGATCAAAGCTTATGATTCACTATTGGTGATTATAGTGGAGGAACTCCGAGCTTGAGTTCTCGGGACTGGACTAGTCCTCTCAGAGGAAAACCAGTATACATCATGGTGTTTGCGTTTGCTTTCTCTCTCTAGTTTACTGCTTTACTTTACTATCTTTATATTCACTGGTGGTTAGTAACTGCCTTTATTCTGAAAATATAAAATTGGGTATATTATTTCGCTGCACTCTATTCACCCCCCCTCTAGAGTTCCCTCACGTTCCTATATGGTTATCTCAGATGGGTTGGCCTAAGTTTTTGTTGCAATCAGTCTCATATATGGTATCGAAACGCTTGCAGGGCGTGTCTGATCCTAATATAATATAGGTTTCTATATTCACTATTTCTAAGGTAGAAATATTTTTTAGAAAAATCTCTCCCAATATTGGTTTATATTCCAATTTTTATACTACGTGGTGTTGATGCAGAATGGAGAGTTTCTATGAGAGATTTTACGTGTAAAAACTCTGCTAGAAATTCTCCATCCCTCATATAATTTAATATCGGACCTTACATGCAAACTAAATTATAAAATTGATCATTTTATTTTCTACCATGTAGGATAGAAATTGAGCGCCATTATAGAGTATTATTTTGGGTACAATTGCGATTTAGAAACTATGTCAACTAGGATATAAACTTTCTTAAATTACAATGCCAAGTAGGAAAAAAACTAAAGTAATTTATAGTGACTAATTGAACAACAGACACTATAAAAAATTACAAAATAGTGTCTCATTGAACGACGAAAAGTAGTTCATCGTTATAGTAGCGACGAAATAACGACTGGTTATAAACAACTAGATAGTTAAGTTCATAGTCCATCGGCACTCCGTCGGTATATCATCAATATTTTATAAAAAATTCATTTAGCGACGGAAAGCGTCAATTACTAAGGAGTCAGTATATTCTGAAATTAAAATAGCGATATACTTTTTTGTCGCTAGGCAACTTAAACTCGGCATCCCCCAACTCCTTCTCTCTTTCCCAATTGATCAACCCAAAAAATTTCTTCCCCCATAAATAGAAGTTCTGCACCCAAAAATTTAGTTGTCACTAGTGATCTCGCTATAATTTTTCTAAATGTGTATATGCATGTATTTCGTATTTTGAGTATTTTAAATTTACGTATTTTTGAAGATTGTATTTTTATTTTTTGTATCTTGATTGTTGAGGTTTGATTTCTTATTGTTTGTGTTATTGGGTGTTTTATTTTTATTGTGTTACTATTGGTATTATTATTATTATTATTATTATAGTTATTTCTACTATTATTGTCATTTTTATTTTTCTCGATTTTATTGGCATTATTGCTATTGTTGTTATCATTATTATCATCATTACCTTAATCCTAACTATAACCCTAACCCTAACCCGAACCCTATACCAAACCCCCTCTCCCCCTTTCCTTTGTAGCCACCTACCCCCCCCCATCTCTCTCTCCCTCTCTCCACCTCTCTCCCCCGATCACTCTTCCTCCTCCGGAGCAGACCCCTCCCCTCCCCGCTGGAGACCGGCCCCCGCTCCCCCTCTCTTAGGTGATCTCTCTCCCTCTCTCGCTCTTCTCTATCTCTCTCAGTCTTACTCTTTCCCCCTCCCGCTCTTCTCTCGATCTCCCTCTCTCTCTCTCTCTCTCTCTCTCTCTGCTCACTCTCTCTCTCTAACCTCTCTTCTCCCATTCCCCTCTCTTTCCTACTCTCTTTCTCTCTCTGGCCTCTCTCGAGCCCCCTTTCTCTCTCTCTTCCTCTCTCTCTATCTTTTGATCTCTCTCTCTCTCTCTCCCTTGGTTCGACTCCCAACCCAAAACCGGCACTACCACCACCTTGCACCACCACCACTGTCACCACTAACGGCCATCTCCACCATCTTTACGACCACCACCACCACTTCTAGCGCCTCCACCGTGACCACCACCCTTGTCGTCTCCACCATCTCCTCTGCACTTCTCATTTCCCATGCCCCACAACTTCTCGGGATATGTGCACCTTGGTGTACGTGTGTCAGTTTTGTTTCATGTGCCACCCTGATTCACGTATGACCTTAGTCAGCAGGACGCCTTGAGCCTCGTGATGCCTTGAGCACTGTGTAATCTCGGTTTGTGTGCCGTCAATTTATGCACATAGTATTGCTTAGGACTTCGTGCATGTCTCGACTTACGTGTACGATTATGTTCCTATTTATCTCGGTACTCGTGCCACTTCGAATCTTGTGCACATCTCGATATACATGCACGTCTTGATATGCGTATCAATATCGATCCGCGTGTGTCATTCTCCATTCCCAATATGCGTATTGGGAGCATATAAATTCTTGTTGCATGTTTATTTCATTTGGTTGCATGATACTACACCCATTCTTTGGTTTGTCTTGGTTCTTGGTTTATGGTTTGGGTTAGTTTGGTCATGAGTTGAATCCATGGTCTAAACCTCAAACCCTAGCTATATAACTCAACTTCTTTATTTCTCTCTCTCTTCATTCTTTCTTTTCTTTCTCTCTTAGGTTTTTTTCTCCCTTCATAGGCAAGTACATCTTGCATAAAAAATGAAGAAACCCTCCATATTATTGGTCTATTATGTTTATTGTACGATTTTGAAGCATGTTTAGAACTTGGTATTTTTGGATTTGGTGGATGGAATGTTAATCTAGATTTTTATGAGTGTGGGTGTTCTTGAGTTTTTTCTTGGTTTTGATCTTCAAAAAAACTTACAGAAAATTTACTGTAGCAAAATAAATTAATATTAAATTCATGTAAACGAAACAAGTTTGGGAATTTTTGAAAAAAAGTCAGGCTCCGCCAACAGTGTTGGCAAAAAACGCAACTAGTGTACACGTAATCAGCCAAAAAAATAAAAAAATATAAAATGTGGGCCCCACGGTCAATTTTCGCCAACAGAGTTGGCTGAAATTGGGGGGGGGGGCCAATTTCAGCCAACTCAGTTGAAGAAAATTGGCCCCGTGGGGGCCCACGTTTTATTTTTTGGTTTGGTTTGGTTTTTTTTCTTTTGTTTGGTTTGGTTTTTTTCTTTGTTTGGTTTGGTTTGGTTTTTTTTCTTTGGTTTGGTTTGGCTGAAATTATTGGCTAAAAAAACTAAATAAAAAAACTAAACCAAATAATCAAACAAAACCAACTAAAACAAACTAACAAAAATAACCTAACCAAAACCATCCAAAACAAACCAACCCAAACCACCCAAAAAAAACCGTGGGCCCCACACCCAAAATCCGCCAACTATGTTGGCTGAATTTTGGGTGTGGGGCCCACGGATTTTTTGGGTGGTTTGGGTTGGTTTGGGTTGGTTGGTTTAGTTGGTTTGGAATGATTATTTATTTTGTTTTATTATTTTTTTTCATAATAGACATAAAATAATTAATTAAAATGTTTCTAAATTTTTTTTGGAGATCGAAACATCATTTTAAATCCGTGGACCCCCACATCCAATATAAATTTATTTCACTACAGTAAATTTTAAATATTCAAAAATAATATTACCGAAAGTCAAATTTGGAGGTCAAAATATCATTTTTTGACGATTCTAAAAAATTTCAAAGTCCGTCAAACGATGAAACCGTTTATCCTGTAGCACTTTTCCATACTATCATTTTGGCACAAACTGGGCCTTGTTTCGATCTCCCAGTCAAAAGTTATGATACTTTAAAGTTTTAAAATTTATATTTTTGCCTGTAACATATGCGTCTTGTTTCGGATAAATTTTTTTTCTACATGATTTGTGTTACACTCGTCGAAAACATACAAATCGACTTATTATTTAACGAAAAACGATTTAAAAACAAGTAGTTATGGCCGCTCGAAGTCTGCTCGACGGCAGACGTAATAGTCTTACGGCAGATTTTTAATATTATTATTTTTTAACGTCTGTTAACGACGAAAAAATTTACGATAAAAATATAATATTTTTAAATATAAACGTCCAATTCATATTGATATTTTTTCGTAATTTTTTAAACTTTTATGCTTTAGATGGAATTTATACAAATTTTGATGCTTTGGAAACAAATTTCCGAAAATAATATTTCTAAATATTTCTTTCCAATTAATTTATTTTAATTTTATTTCGTTAAAATAAATTTACTTAAATCTAATTACAAAACTAAACTAAACTAAATCAATAAAACAAAAATATAACTAATTACAATAAACCAACGAAAAAAACCAAACCAAACAAAGAAAAAAAATCAAACCAAACCAAACAAAACAAAAAAACAAAACGTGGGCCCCACAGGGCCAATTTCCGCCAACTGAGTTGGCTGAAATTGCCCTCCCCCCCCCCCCAATTTCAGCCAACTCTGTTGGCAGAAATTGGCCGTAGGGCCCACGTTTTTTATTATTTTATTTTTTTGGCTGCTTACGTATTACACTAGTTGTGTTTTCCGCCAACACTGTTGGCGGACCCTGACTTTTTTTCAAAAATTCCCAAACTTGTTTCGTTTACATGAATTTAATATTAATTTATTTTGCTACAGTAAATTTTCTGAAAAATTTATTGTTTTTTGAATTCTTTAATTGCCTTGAAACCCGTACTTGTATCCTAATGTAGCGCCCCGTTCCTCCTGTTCGAGGAGCGCGGCTAAGAAATACAAGACCATATCGTTCGATCGGGATAGATTGAATTAAGAACTCGTCCTCGTTATGGATTTGTTTCTTCGGAATCGATTCTCATATTCAGTGGACCGTGCCCCAAGGATCGGCTTAGCGGCAGAGTCAGGAGGGATCTCTCCGCTGTTATCTTTTATTGTCTCGGTTTTCGATGTCGCTTGTTGCTTTCGTGCTTTGAGTTAGTTTTGGGATTTGCTTATTTTCCTTAAACGGTTTCGATGGTTTTCATTGTTTTCGTTCATTGAACTGCATTTCTATTCCAAGATTGGAAAGAGAGGAAGAAGTATTAATCGAGCTGTTCGTGTGCAGGTGAACGAGCAGTAGGCGGCTTACGAGCGGAGTCGTGAAGCGCCTCTTTCCTTCTCCCTTCCAACAATCAAAGTGAGTGGCTACCAACCCGATTAGCTAGCCCTGCTTCCAAGCTTCACTCCTTCGCCCTGATCAAACGATACCAAGTAATAATAAAAGAGATCAAGATAAAAAGGGAATAGACTTGGAAATATTGCTTGTCAACTAAACTTATAAACGGTTATCATCCTGTATGCTAGTTCGTTTATAAATGTTCTATGAATCGTGCTAAGTATGGAATTATACTTGTTATGAAATAAACTGTCAGGATGACTATGCAAAACCGTTATGCTATGAACAAATTCTATGAGTGTTGTTTGATCACAGACAACTTATGCACAAGGTATGTTATGAGTTCCGCGGACGGTCACCGGGGCGCTGGGACCGATCCGATCCGATCCGGACGGAACGTATGTATAGTCGTATGTTACCCGGCAAAATGTTATGCAGCGGGGCTCGCCACCCGCGTTGCACGTTACTTTGCCTTGAGACTATAACCTGTCCCTCGTGGCACCACGCCAGTGATCTCTATGTATATTTAAACCTGTTGCATACTAACTTGTGTCTTCGTTTCAGGGAAGGCATGGTAAGTATTGTGCAGGTAATTCAGACGGCAGGTAAAATCCACCGAACGATGGCACGTTCATTTCAGTAAATTCTATATGCTGCTTACTTGTAAATGAACTAAGGCAAGATAGAAACCCACAAATATGCATGCTTCATTAAAATAACGTGTTGATTGGTATAGTTCGGTTAGCTCGCCTTCACCAGTATGTTTCGATATGCTGACCCTCTTTGAAACAGGTTCTCCGCACCAAGGCGAACCGAACGAGGAGCCGAAGTCGTCTTCCCGATCCAGTCCAGCTGTTGGCGCATCTTCACCGCGCCCCCTTGAAGCATTTTGAAGCCAGAAGCTGCAACTCTTCATACACAAATGCAGCTCTGTGGCAAAGTCGTCCTCCAGCCTGGAGGTCTTTATCATTTTGAGTTTATAAAGGGATGTAATATACAGGACTGCTATCTCATTTTGAGTCAACACTTTTGTAAGTCGTTCGGCATATTAGCTGACTCGTTCAGGAGTTTATAATAGATGTTCATTATCAATAAAGAGAACTTTTCCATGTTTCAAATCTGTGTTTCAATTTCTGCGTACTCTGAATATGTGCTTGGTATGCAAATCATTAAAGCCTTGTGCGGGCGCAACCCTAGGCCCGCACGACGGTCACGATTCGGGGGATGCCTCAATTGATTCTACGGAATTGGGTCGTGACATAATGGTATCAGAGCACAGATTCAAGTTCCTTAAACTTCGTGCTAAAAAAGTTCCTTTAACGATCAAATTCCTGTGCGAACTCTTGAACTCGCTAGGCCAAAATGAGATACGTTCATGCAATAAGTCCATAATACATTATGATTCTAATATAATTTACCTTCTTTTGAAGGAATGGTACTAGCGCAATCTGCAGCGCAAGCTCCGAACAAAACACAAGAGAGTAGTTTGGGCACTTCGGGAAGCTCGCGGAGCCAGCGTGGCATATCTCAAGTCGACCCGCTAGAGCGGGTGATGCAAATGTTAGAATCGCAACGACAAAGAGATGATGCTCGCCAAGCCAAGTTCGAAAGCAATCTGGAGACCCGATTCTCAGTCCAACAAAAGCAGGTAGATACCTTACAACAGATCGTTCAGACTTTGGCTGCCAACCATTCCACTGCAACTGCAACGACTCCGGTGGAACAGCCCGTGCTTGAAGTAGAGATGCCAGAAATTCCAAGGCCGAGGGACGTGACTGTCTTCAACTTGGGACACTTCAAGAAAGTCTGCAATACCCCATTCAACGGGACTAAGGACCCAGTGGTAGCTCTAGATTAGCTAGCCGAGCTCGAAGATCACTTCGCTCTGCTAGAAGTTCCCGAAAAAAAGCGCGTCGTCTGCGCGCAACTTCCGCTTTGCCTCAACGCGCACGATTGGTGGAACGTGCATCGACGATCTCTCCAATTTGATCCCGGAGAGAAGGCGATCTCGTGGATAACTTTTCGTGCCGCATTTGAAAAGGAGTTTATACCCCCTCCAGTGCAACGTTAGATGGAAAATAAGTTCGTCAACTGAGGCAGGGCAGTATGACAGTGAAGCAATACTCCGCCAAATTCAACCGACTCTCAAAATTTGCTAGGGCCTATTTACCTGATGCAGCGAGTCGAGCTAGAAGGTTTGAAGGTGGTTTGCGCCCTGCCATCCATGCGCACGTGGTCAATAATCAGTACGGGACAATGCGTGAAGTCATAAATCACGCCCTATCTCTTGAACCACAATATCCTTACGTTTTTGCCGGCGCTGTGCATACATCCAGTCATAAACGCCAAAGCGACGATGGAGGAAACAATGCTGCAAAATGACATAACGACGGTGGTCGCCACAAAGGGAACCAGAGACCATACTGTGATTTCTGTAGAAGACGTGGGCACACTACCGATAGATGTTATAGCAGAAAAGGTCTATGCTTCAACTGTGGCGGGCCAGGCCACGTAGCTCGGGATTGTCCACTCCCCACTAAGCTCCTGCCTCAACCCAATAATCCCTAACGGTTGGTTCTATTCCTAAGTTTCGGGACGAAACTTCCAATTAGTTGGGTAGGATGTAGCGCCCCGTTCCTCCTGTTCGAGGAGCGCGGCTAAGAAACACAAGACGGTATCGTTCGATCGGGATAGATTGAATTAAGAACTCGTTCTCGTTATGGATTTGTTTCTTCGGAATCGATTCCCATATTCAGTGGACCGTGCCCCAAGGATCGGTTTAGCGGCAGATTCAGGAGGGACCTCTCCGCTGTTATCTTTTATTGTCTCGGTTTTCAATGTCGCTTGTTGCTTTCGTGCTTTGAGTTGGTTTTAGGATTTGCTTGTTTTCCTTGAACAGTTTTGATGGTTTTCATTATTTTTGTTCATTGAACTGCATTTCTATTCTGAGATTGGAAAGAGAGAAAGAAGTATTAATCGAGTTGTTCGTGTGCAGGTGAACGAGCAGTAGGCGGCTTATGAGCGGAGTCGTGAAGTGCCTCGTTCCTTCTCCCTTCCAACAATCAAAGTGAGTGGCTACCAACCCGATTAGCTAGCCCTGCTTCCAAGCTTCACTCCTTCGCCCCAATCAAACGATACCAAGTAATAATAAAAGAGATCAAGATAAAAAGGAAATAGACTTGGAAATATTGCTTGTCAACTAAACTTATGAACGGTTATCATCATGTATGCTAGTTCGCTTATAGCTGTTCTATGAATCGTGCTAAGTATGGAATTATGCTTGTTATGAAATAAACTGTCAGGATGACTATGCAAAACCGTTATGCTATGAACAAATTCTATGAGTGTTGTTTGATCACGGACAACTTGTGCACAAGGTATGTTATGAGTTCCGCGGACGGTCACCGGGGCGCTGGGACCGATCCGATCCGGACGGAACGTATGTATAGTCGTATGTTACCCGATAAAATGTTATGCAGCGGGGCTCGCCACCCGCGTTGCACGTCACTTTGCCTTGAGACTATAACCTGTCCCTCGTGGCACCACGCCAGTGATCTCTATGTATATTTAAACCTGTTGCATACTAACTTGTGTCTTCGTTTCAGGGAAGGCATGGTAAGTATTGTGCAGGTAATTCAGACTGCAGGTAAAATCCATCGAACGGTGGCACGTTCATTTCAGTAAATTCTATATGCTGCTTATATGTAAATGAACTAAGGCAAGATAGAAACCCACAAATATGCATGCTTCATTAAAACAACGTGTTGATTGGTATAGTTCGGTTAGCTCGCCTTCACCAGTATGTTTCGACATGCTGACCCTCGTTGAAATAGGTTCTCCGCACCAAGGCGAACCGAACGAGGAGCCGAAATCGTCTTCCCGATCCAGTCAAGCTGTTGGCGCATCTTCACCGTGCCCCCTTGAAGCATTTTGAAGCCAGAAGCTGCAACTCTTCATACACAAATGCAGCTCCGTGGCAAAGCCGTCCTCCAGCTTGGAGGTCTTTATCATTTTGAGTTTATAAAGGGATGTAATGTACAGGACTGCTATCTCATTTTGAGTCAACACTTTTGTACGCCGTTCGGCATATTAACTGACTCGTTCAGGAATTTGTAATAGATGTTCATTATCAATAAAGAGAAATTTTCCATGTTTCAAATCTGTGTTTCAATTTATCTGCGTACTCTGAATATGTGCTTGCTATGCAAATCATTAAAGCCTTGTACGGGCGCAACCCCAGGCCCGTACGGCGGTCACGATTCGGGGGACGCCTCAATTGATTCTAAGGAATTGGGTCGTGACACTATCACCTCCTCCTTGAATTCCTTATTATTGTTCTCCGTCCTTCCCTATTTTGAAAAGACGAACGTTCGTGCTTGGTATAAGTTGATACACAAAGAGTACTAGATATACCCCATAGGCCAATCACATTACTTGGTGACTATTTTTCATAATTAAGGGCACATCACATGTGAGATATTTTGTGTATTAAAATTTTTGAGGATTGAATAACAAGATTAAATAAATTTGAGAAAGTATTTCTTAAGGGTATAGTCTTTTATGATAGGTGGGTAAATTCTAAGTTGGATAGAAGTCGCATTGTCAACTTGAGGTAAATTTTTTTTTTGATTGTGATCAAGTAAGATTAGATTGAGAGATTTAAGTCATTTTAATTTTGAGAAATTTTAGAAGAATGATTAAGATGATGAGGATTTAATAAAATTTTAAAATCTTGAAATTGCGGACCAAATATTTATACCTTGAGCACATGATTTAAATTTTAAATATTGAAGGTTGAATCATCGATTTAAATTTTAAGAAAAATAAATAGAACTCTAAACATGAACATTGATGGATTGAATTCAAAATTATTTAATTTTATGATTTGAATTAAAAGTTGAATTTTTACTATTGGAACACCTATTTGAAATGTTAAGGATAAAAATTAAAATTAAAATTTGAAGAGTATAAAATTCATAAGTTGAACATAGGAATAATATTTGATTAGAATAGTTTTCTAGAGGAGATTATGATAGTTGGAGATTGCGATATAAATTTTGATGTGGAATGTCATATAGATTTGAATTAAATTTGGATGTTGATGATTAAAAATTTAGGGGAGATTACGATAGGTTGAACTTTGATTTAAGCAGTGATTACTTTAATTTTGAAGTGATTGCGATGGATTTGAGTATATTCATTATTTAAAATTTTGGAAGAGATCGCGATAGACTTGCCTTATGTACGAATGTAACGGATTATCTAATCATGCCTTATTTTTAATTTCAATGATGAAATTCTTTTAAGTTTAGTAGATTGTAAACCCCCTCGACCAAAATTTAGGCCAACTTAAGTTTAGATAGAGAGACCGGGGCTAGTTCGAATTCCATTTGAAATAGAACATTATGTTTTAGATAATTTTGTAATATTTATATCACTTATTGTACCTTACCGTTGCTTCGATAATTGGAGCACTATACTAGCCATTGCCTTCCTACAAATTTTATACCCTTATCCTAGACGTGCCAGTCTTCTATTCTTATTCTTGTGTAACTCATAACTATGTCCATTTATGCTTCATTTTAGTCGCACAATATTGGTCGCAAATAATTATATTTAATTCTAAATAAATCCAACTTTGTATCTTTGTGCGTTCCAATCGAAATTGGAGATACAATCTTGACCCATTTTGTGCAACCCAAATTATATTAATATTCTACTTTGAGTCCTCTACATTCATGACACTTGTGTCCCACCTAATTTTAGTCCATTGTACTTTCAATTAATTTTGTAACATTTTTGTATTAATTTTAATTAAAATAATCTGAAACTCCACTTTGCGTAATTTTTTAATTGTTGGGCACTTTTATGCAAAAGTGCATTAAGGTGTCCACGGCCATTGGACCAACATATGAAGAAACCCCATTTTCCTCCATGTGAATTTTTTCCATAATTTTGGACTGTGTAGCACTCAACATCAACCCTCATAAATCCTAGCCCTCCAAATATCTACATGGAAAAGTTAAGCCCATCCCAAGGAGGATGTTCACCAGGCCCAACTACCTAGGTCAACACCCAAAACTACTTTTCTACACATATATATATTCTTTTCCTATTTTATCATCCCCTTCACCATCCCCTAAAACCAACCCAGCCGACTACGTCAAGCCATCTCCTGTGCATCTTCTTCCCAAACCTAATCCCAGCCGACTCACCGGAGCAGCCGAGTCTGGCCACCCCAGCCCGCATACACGTCGGAGCCATCATCCATCGCCTGAACCCGCCTGATCACTCTAACGGATCCACTATGAGACCCGCCTACACTTTTTTGCTGATCCCTACCGACTCTCCTACGACACCACGACTCCCCGACTGACATCTGCCCGAGCCGCTGAACCCGATGAGTATCGCCGGAGCAACCCGCTGAACCGCCGCTGCTCAACCTCATCACCCTCCTGTTCATCTCCCTCAAACCACAACGCCAGAACTTGACACCCCCTCGTTTGAGAACGCTGGTCATCACCTGTCCAGCACACCCGACCCGCCGGAGCAGTCCCCCCATCTCCTCCCCGACTGACGAACCCGTCTGAACTCCTTCACCACCGCCGTACAACTCGCCTGAGCCTCCTCGACTCATCCCCGATGCCAATCACCTCCCTGACCGCCATGTCATCCCCGTCCTCCGTCGTCTTCCTCGACCAGACTTTTCTTTCTGCACATCGCCTGATCTCCTCCTCGACTCGTTCCGACTTCCCTCAGCCCTGCTATGACCACCTCGACTCCCTCATCACCTTCATCTCATCATAACCATCATCATCACCAATCATAACCATTCTTATCACCTTCATCATCATCATTATTACTATTATCATCAACATTGTTGTCATCGTCGTCATCATCGTCA
Source organism: Iris macrosiphon (assembly GCA_036927795.1). Lineage (NCBI taxonomy): Eukaryota > Viridiplantae > Streptophyta > Magnoliopsida > Asparagales > Iridaceae > Iris > Iris macrosiphon. The sequence continues at coordinate 165,788 of JAYESA010000234.1, forward strand.
ATCCCGTGCGTGCCCGCCAAGGTTCGTACCTATCCCCTCTTTCTTCGTGATTTTATGTGTGTGCATGTATGATTAGTGTAGGATTTAACGTACTACCTCATGAAATATTTAGTTGGTTGGTTTCAGACCCGTGTCGGTGAACCCAGTGACTCGTATGCGTATATGTACGTGTATGTGTATAGTATTCAATTTGGTGTATACAGATATATATTTAAGTATATGTATATATACTATGAGGTATTTAAATGCTAATACTAGTTAGGATTATATATGTACTATACTGTGAGACCCTATTGCTAATTACGGATATCCCGTATTTACATTAACCATGTGACCCTGAGAAATTATGATTTGACTGCCTTGTGTACATTGACGTACTGGCCTAGACATGTTAGTGATTGACTGTCTAAATATGCACATCAATCAAAGATATGACACTCGTGAAATTAGACGAACGCTTGACCCTACTAGATGACCAGTATCACCCCTAGCATACCCTCTGAGTTCAGTATAATTATGGTTGTGTATGTGCTAGTATAATGGCTGATGATGTATTATATTATATCGTATGTATATAGGACCATTGGATTGTCTACGAGACTTCAGGAGCAGGTTATTGGCACTATGCAACTATCTTGCCAGGCAAGTATACCTTGCCATTGTACTGTGATTTACATTCTATATGATGCATGCATTTTATTTCTGTTAATTATTTAATATATTTTAACTTCTATATAAACTGCGCATCCAAGAATAACTTGGGTGCAACGACGGTGGCGTCGTATTTTATCTTTATTATATATTATGCATATCGACCTAGTTTTACAAGACCACCACATAATTTGAAGGCATTAGATTTTATTGGTCATGACACATCTGTTACACGAGTGTGAGTCTCATATAGGACACGGACTTGCGTGACAGGCTGGCCTCTTGTACGTATGGGACGCGCGATAGGGAATAACTGCTGATAGAATTGCATGCGAGGAGACTTGGCAGTTATTAGAGGTATTATCGTATCATGGATATGACATGCTTAGAGCATGGGATGGGAAGGACAACAAGTAAGGCGTTTGGGCTCCTTTGTACTTTTCTTGTGTATCCCGTACGCTCCGCCGAAGATGCGCGGTCATGATGACCCCTATATATTACCTGGCGGCCTCTGCCGTTCAAAAGACGACATATTTTATAGGCTCCTGATTCTCCGAGAGAATCATGCCAATCCCATCTATGGCCAGATAGCCCACTTGTTGGAAAGTTGTTCTCAAAATGCATTCACATAGACGGTTAGGCGACCCATTGGATGTTTATTTTTAGTACTTAATTAGCATATTTCTATGTATCTTATTACGTCCCTCTGAGAACCTGGTCCCTTTCCAGGTGTAGATGATCATGATTATTCGCAGGTGCGCGGATCAGGACTTGCTACTTATCTTTCAAGGAGGTTTTCTCTTCGAGTCTCATCGTTCATTAGATGTTCTTATTTTGTTTCTTTTATATTTTAGTTTGGTAGTAAATTTGTCTCCACCCAACTACTTGTTCTTATCAAGTATCTTATACTTGATTTAGTTATATAGTTGATTTGTTATTCATTTATATTTGATTCTGTGGATGAGATTTAGTTATGCCTGTGACTTGTGATAAATTTATACCACTTGTGAATTATTATTCATATTACAGCGTACGTGTGTTATGGTTTCCATATACTGGAGTCTCCATATACATATGGCTGGCATGCTTGCGTATTCCTTGTCCTACGTATTTTGGGACTTGGGCGTGACAGATTCCTCGATAGGGTAATGCCTCGGCTTTGCGAGTCATGTCACAGTAGGGTAGCCGCACATAGGCAGGTAGCATAATATTGTAGAATAAAGAGTGGTAGACAACACTAAAAAAAGGTCGGCTACCTCATGTTACAGTGGTGTGACACCACCAAGAGGTAAAAGATGTAAATATTTGGCTACGCGATCCATGTCACAACAGCATAATACCGCAAGGAAGTGCAAGGCTTCATGATGGATAGTTTGACACTACAAAGAGGCTGAGCCATCATGCTACAATGGATGACACCACGATAAGGTGGAAGCCTCGGCTTTAGGCCATATCATAGTGGCCTAGCACCGCAAGGAAGCACAAGACTTCATGCCAAGAACTCTTAAAAAGAACTTACCTAGAGTGTATGAAAAGAGATATAAGTCATCTCTTGAGGAAAAACTTGTAGACGTTCAAAATATACACACCGAAACCAGGCATGCACAGGGCCTTTAATGTGCAACCAAAAATATAGTTGATGTCATTATGTGAGTGGAAAAAATTATAACTATGGTGCATAATTCAAGGCTTAGTCCATTCTTTTATCATACTGTTATTTGACCCATGCGGGAAGATTCAAGTTGAAGCGACATCTATCCTAATGCATGATGGCCAGACACCATAAGGGACACTCGACCTATATATTGAGATATATAGGAGATTATTGGCATTTTTGCCTTTGGACTAGAGAAAGATAGCCCCACATTGGCTACACCACCAAGGGGGTATCTCAATATAATGCTTTGCTTGTGTTGAGGTGTGCACATGGGGTGTGGTGGGGCACATGGGTGCCATATGGAGGTATTTTTCTAGGAGAAAAAATGATTAACTCATCATAAAAGCATTTATGCCTTTTGTTATGCTCTTGGAATTATTTCCATTGGAGCTAAACACCAAAGGAGCTTAGCGACTCGGACTTGGACTCGGACTCGGGCTCGGGCTTAAGGGCACAAAGTAGCTCTTTGTTGGCGCACTTTGCACTTAATACGTCAACATCGGTGCATAGCGCTTGTGCGCATTTAATGAGCTCATGAGCTCGGTTATGCATGAGTTGCATGAGCGGGTGCATGGATAGGGAGCTTAGCGGGTAATGCAAGGGCTATGTGCATTTACGCATATGCGTGCATGCACTGAATTAGAATTACAACATAATTAGGATTGCATTGATTTGATGATGTAATTGATTTGACTATAAGTTGATGTAATGTAATTAAGTTTGTAATCATGATTACATTAAATCTAAAAAATAATTGTTCAACCAAATATTCGAATTAAAATTATAACATAATCGCAATTACGATTACATTACGGTGAACCAAATGGACCATAAATCTTGGAAAGTAATTCCAAATGCCTTACCAGATGCTTTCCTATGTCCATATTTCCTCCACCCTGACCACACATATGCGAGAGCCGCTTCTTTCCCTATCTATATATCTCACCTCATTGTAAAGGATCATGCTATGTACTTTTATCTCTATCAAACTTACAAATACATGCAGACGCACACACAGACTGAGTGAGTGTATCGACATACATTGGGTTGTGTTGGAAGGAAGAGACTGTGGTAGAGGCACTAAACAACCAAAAAATTCTAATAAATTGTGGGTTCCAGTTTAAAATCAATGAGAAGGACCTTGTCTTCTCGTGCCTCCAGCCTTCCCATTAATTATTCTCTACTATTAATTTGATATTTCCTCCGTCTTTTTTTTCGTATCTAAAATAATAGGTTGAGAGCCTCCATAAGGTAATAAGTTACTAGCTGTCCAAATTAGGGGTGAACATTATTCGATTTTGGACCAAAAATCAAACCGAATAAGATATTCGGTTCGGTTTAAAAAAATCAGTTCGATTTCGGTTTTGAAAATAATAAAAATTTTTGTTCGGTTTCGGTTTTGGGTTTCTATTTTGGTTCTAAAATCGAAAACCAAATAAGATTTATTTAATTATGTAAATATTCTAATTCTTTGTATATTTTATGATTAAAAATGTGTCTATTTTGAAAATAATAATTATATGTATATATTTTAAAGCCCAACTTTGGACACAACATTGAACTACAACATATGAGTGTGTAAAATTATAATTTTTAACATAATCTAACTAAGATTCCAAAATTATGTCTGATCCATTAAACAATAGCAATAGTCCAACAGAACAAACCGAATAACCAAATAGATTATTCGGTTCGGTTCGATTTCGGTTTTGCACTTTTAAAATTTTGGTTTATTAGGCTTTGACTAATTCGATTCGGTTAAAACCGAATATGTAACGACCCGCTCCGCTCAACCCGGAGGGCCGATTCAAATGGCACATGTGTAGCTATTCAATCCGCCTTGCTCAACGAGATGGCCCGTTCGATGCAAAGGCATTTGTGCTGGGATCTTTAATGGAGTTAGACTTAGGCTATCAGAGGCGCGTCCGGAGTCTCGCTTGACCGATGCGATACATCGCTAAGGTGGGTGGCCCCGGTGAACCTGTCTCTACTTAGCTGCACACTAAGAAAATGGATGCTACATGCTAGTTTATAGGCGATAACCTTTGTATGCTAATAAAAGAGATGAACACACATAGCTAAGGGGATAACCCCGCCTTATCATTGTATAGAACATGGAGATTTTACTTGCTATTTGCGTAGTCGGGATTATCGAGTTGGAATGTAGTAACTTCTTTCATATATGCCATAAAGTAGTGTGAGTTCATACTGAGGCATTGTACTGCACGAAACATGACACAAAATGGAGTAAAATCATGTTGCATGCATAAACGAGGAAGGCTATCAAGTAGTCGTTCCGAGTCAAGAGATAGAAGGAAATGAAGGTACTCGGGATATGTAGATCACCGAGGCAGTCTCTAATCAGGGAGCTGCATAAAGAAGAAAAGATCCGAGTGTAGTCTTTGGCAAGGATTGATCCAAGAGTTGTCCTAGGCTAGGATTGGAAGTGGGGGAGTAGTTGCATGGTCATGGACAACTGGTTGCGCACCAGGTAGAGAGAGTCCTCGACACGATTGCTGAGGCATCCGAATCGTGTCAGCCCAGGAGAACAGTGCTAGTGTAGTCCTGGCAATACGCTAGCTGATGACTAGCGGGCGAGAGCGGGACATCCAGCAAGGCTTGCTACCGACCTGGATGGGCGTCGACTCGTTAGACGGTTGGGAGGCCCAGCAAGGCTAGCAACCGAGCTGGAAAGACAACCGTCCATCACAGGTTATGTCCAATATGGCTAGCAGAGCCAGTGACCTTCATATAGATAAGTTATGTTTGCATAGCGGCTATCCGCATTAAGAAAAGGAGAAACGGGAAGGTGTGCATTTGCACAACATTTTGCATAAGTAGAATGGATGCACGGTATCACACATAGTCTTAGTAAAATGGGTCTTATGAAGCAGAGGCACGACATAACACTTGGGTTTCATATTTGCTCCTTGTTATTCCATAGATTATTGTTTATATTGCTGCATATGACAGAGAAGACCAAATGGAAAGAAAAGGTAAGGTGAACTCAATTGTTTATTATTTTGACACTCTTGAGCTGACACAGAGATTACTTTATTTATATTGCTATGTAACTGATCCTAAGGCAAAAGAATAGAAAGACAACGAAACCAGTCAGTGTACATAACTAATGAACGTGCTTGTTTTATGGCGTGGACGAGAGGCCTCCCCACCAGTGCATTCAATGTACTGATACCCAACCAGTCTGCATGCAGGGTGCAGGGGGAACTCGTACGGATTTGGAGATTGCTAGCGCAATGAGGCGCCGGATCGCACTTGGCGTCTTGGAGCGTGGCGCACGGACTTGAAGCTCACATATATGAGACATAATGTATGGGAACATCATCATCCAGATCGTTTGTATTGGTTCTAAGCCTAAAGGCATATTCATTGTAAGAGAGAGAGAGAGAGAGAGAGAGAGAGAGAGAGCATGAGCGATTTGTAATCTCTGCAAAGCGCCGCTTGTAATCTTTACTTCATATCAATAAAAAGCTTGATTTGGATTCAATACTTGTGTTCATTTTATGTTCCGCTATGTCGACTCTGTGAACTAGTTATCAACGGTCATTTCGGTATTTTCCTTGCGCGGGCGCAATCCCAGGCTCGTGCAAAATCACGTCCCGATTGAAACGTACGTCCCGCGGGAGTGCTGGCGCGGGGATTCGCGCCTAGCGGGGACGTCCGATTCCGGCGGGAGATCGGGGCGTGACATATCAATGAGGCGCTGGATCGCACTTGGCGTCTTGGAGCGTGGCGCACGGATCTGAAGCTTACATATATGAGACATAATATATGGGAACATCATCATCCAGATTGTTTGTATTGGTTCTAAGCCTAAGGGCATATTTATTGTAAGAGAGAGAGCATGAGCGATTTGTAATCTCGACAAAGCGCCGCTTATAATCTTTACTTCATATCAATAAAAAGCTTGATTTGGATTCAATACTTGTGTTTATTTTATGTTTCCGCTATGTCGACTCTGTGAACTAGTTATCAACGGCCGTTTCGGTATTTGCCTTGCGCGGGCGCAACACCAGGCTCGTGCGGTATCGCATCCCGATGGAAACGTACGTCCCGCGGGAGCGCTGGCGCGGGGATTCGTGCCTAGCGGGGACGGCCGATTCCGGCGGAAGATCGGGGCATGACATATTGGTATCAGATCATGGCTTTACGTCCTTGGAATTTGTTTTGATTCTCTCATTTTTGAACTTGTGTATTGAAGAAGTGGTAGATGCTCTCTCTCGATGCTTCGGTGGATGTTCCATACAATAAGTCTAAATATTTTCGAAAAGTGCATGTGAAATATACGATTGCTTGAACGAGATTATGATGCGTGGGCTTTTGTCCCAACCTGTGAAAGATATTGTGAGAGTAGACTCGTGTTATAATCGGCAAGTTATATGTCTATATGAAAACACCAAGCGAGTAGAGTGCGAGATAAGAATATCGTTCAGACAGTGGTCTATGCACAGGGCCTTTTGGCCAAGTTGTGTTGAGTATTGTGCACCAAGACCCTTGGTGCTAGTGAGTTGCAACGAGATTTGGGTATTGTTCGGATAAGAATAAAGTTTGACTTAGGAGGGAAATTGATGGAGACGTTATCGGAGTGCCGCTAAGGCGGGTAATGGGAATCATGTATGGAATTTTCAGATATAGTTTGGATGGTTATTCATAGCGATAAGTTATGATTTACAACATATTTGTATGGTGGACTATCGATAGGGGTACATATGAGACTGGAATCGTTAGGCGACAATTAGGGATCGTGTTGGAGTTCTAAGGAACGAATTAGGAATACGAGTGAAGGATGTGAACACGATTCAGAAGTTATTAGGATGACTCGATTCCTGAGTGGTGTATACGATGAGTCCCCTGTTTGATTATGCAAATTGGGGATATAATGAGTTATATAGATTCACCGAGTATAACTCGAAACCTGAGTAGTGTATTGGTCGGCTTAGAAGTGTTCGAACAAATCAGGGATTTCGGAGCATTAAGCGAGTCTAGCGGCAAACGACAAGATTGGGTAAAGCCTTAGTATAAATAAACAATGCCTAGCAAGTAAGCGAACTTGGAGGATCATGCAATACTTGGTTCGATCGAGCTATAATGATTTGAATAAGGGGTAAGGCTTATATCGAATAGGAATCCAGGGCAATTAAAATTGATTACATGGTCGGGAAACTTAAAAGGAATGTACGAGCGATTTTGAGTTGAAATAAGTGAATTAAAAACTTGTGTTGAGATAGAATAAACGGAGATGTGATCAAAATTAGTACAATTGAAAATAATGGAGCGAACGAATGATAGCATGCATGGAAAATTTAGATTGAGTGGGATATCACTCGATAGAGTTCGGTTTGAGTACGAATGCGATGATTTCAAATTTTAGGGGATTTAGGACATAACAATGGTTGGAAGATAAGTATGAATTGATGTAAGTTAGTAAAAATTATGATTTTGATGGATCGAGATAAGCGGTAATAGATTTGGCTTGGAGTTTGGAAGAGCGATCCTGAAATCAAGTTTGGAAAGATAACATTCAAAATCTGTCCCAGCAAGAACGATTATTCTGCGGGAGCGCCGGCGTGGTAATTTCACGTACGGTGAGAATAATCGGACTCAAGGGAACATGTTCGATAATTATTCTAAACGAACTCGATTAATGGAACGTATCAAATGGGATAGATTTGGGTTTGGAATTTGAACTTAGTTGTTTGAGGAATGCTAAGAGTAGACTAAGAAGCGATCAAATGGTAATATTGAAGTTGGACGGTTTGGTTAGGCGAACTTGGGTGGCGGTAAGAACAATTTTTAGAAGAACATGACTTGGTGGATCAATGTACAACTTAGGATAAAACGAAAGATGATGATAAGGTATCTGTTCGTTCGATGATAACCATAACGATTGACCTTCTTGTCTTGTGCGAGTACGACTTCTTGCTCGCACATGCATCACATCCGGATTAGGACAATCATTCTGCGGGAGAGTTGGCGTGGTGATATCACGTCCGACGGGGATGATTGAACTTGCGGGAGACCAGAACGTGACAATTGAAGGATCATTTTAACTTGTGGTTCGATACGATAAGACAAGTTTCAAAATTTAAGTGAATCTAAGGATTTTTGGTGAAGAGTTAGCTTAGAAACGTAAGTAAGAGATGTTGGACGGTTTTATGAACGGATATGTAGATTATGCTGGATGACTTAGAGTTTATGATATACATCGATAATTATAATGAAATTATGGCTTAGTGATACAGGCGTAGAAGTGGATGGGTTGGTGAATTCTATCAAATGTGATAAAAGAGATAGTGTATGCGAATCGATGGGTTAGACCTGCAACGTGGGCATATCATGGGTTCGATTAAACGAGCGTGTTGGTGTGATAGGATGATCTGTGCTCGACGTTTAGAAATCTGAGTGAAATAAGCTTGGGTAGAATACCCGTATAAAGGAACAATGGTTTGACCTTAGGGTGTTTGGGGCGAGCGTTGTGCAACGCGGTTGCACGATGAGTCACAAATTTGAACTGTACCTATGACTTTGCGAGCTGACCTAGTAGCTAGGCAGACGATCCTGTGCCTTGATTTAGACTGGAGTGGCTGACTTCAGAGTATCGTTCGGGAAGAATAATGGAACTGGGGCAACGAGACTTAGAATTAGGATTTGGAATTGGGAATATACATTAACAACGTTCGCGTTGAAACAAACGCAATGCGAGATAGGACTCGGGTAATTATTGATTTGGTCGGATCGGTTATGCGACGGTGAGGAATAAAATGGTATTGGAGAATTGTTGGACGAGACTCTCACGATTAGAATTGGTGATATTGAAGATAAGTTGGCGTGATGAGTTGGATCGTTGCTTGGAAGATGTGCGTTGCTGCTAGTAATGCTAAACTTAAAATTAGGGGAGATTGGAGTAGACGATAACTGAATCGAACCAGAGTTCGGTCATTCATATAGCAGATCGATCCGCATTTCGAAAGATTTTCATGAGTAGCTTGTCAGACTTAGCTGTCACTAAGCTTGGTTGAAATACACATATTTGGGAGACGCCTTAAATATGGGTACGATCCAGACTTAGCGATATGCATAACTCGGATACAGCTGCAAATAAAAATATTCGGACTCGCATGGATGAGTATGGCAACTGAAATAGGTTAGCCTCAACCTAAACTATCATAAAGGAAAGATTGTATCATTTCCCGTGCTACCGAGATAGTTCTGCGCTAAGGCGCAGTACGAGATTGAGTTTGGAATGCAATAAGTTGTACGAAGGGATCATTCGGATAAAATAATTAACCACTCGTGCGAACGAAACGAGTAAAAACGAATAGGGAGTTAAGTTCGATTGAACCAAAAGATGCGAAGGATTAGAGTGTACCCCAGGTGGGCAATTTAGCTCAGTGCTAAAGCGCAATATAGACTGAGTAAGAAAACGTAGGTGATTGGGTACGATTACTTAGCGTGATTGAATGGTGACTCAGAGAGATTTGATGCAAACGAGATTGGAAAATTAGCTGAGATTCTAGCTTTTGGGTTAGGCGTAAAGATGGGTTTCGATAGGCGACGTCAAGTAAACTGTCAAATTTGTTCGGTTGCGATGGGCTCCTATGGAGACAACATAATAAGTTGGGAAAGTCCACCCAATTATGAGTTGTAACTGCCCATTGAGTTATAGAATACCATGTGCTTGGGTATTACAGCCCTGCACCAGGTGTAGTAGGTTTTGAGTCGGGCGTGCAGCGATTGAGTTGAGTATAATACGATGGCATTGAACGATAGAGTCGTTCGATGGGGATTGGCTAAGCATGCGCGTAACTTATGGTGAGAAATAAATAAAAGCATTATTGATACAGTGCATGAAGGTTAGACAAGATGTATAGAGTTTAGTTTAGATGATATGCGATAGTACGAGTTGCGCTCAGGAAGTCTCGAGGATGAGACTTGTTCTGAGTGGTGTATGATGTAACGACCCGCTCCGCTCAACCCGGAGGGCCGATTCAAATGGCACATGTGTAGCTATTCAACCCGCCTTGCTCAACGAGATAGCTCGTTCGATGCAAAGGCATTTATGCTGGGATCTTTGATGGAGTCAGACTTAGGCTATCAGAGGCGCGTCCGGAGTCTCGCTTGACTGATGTGATACATCGCTAAGGTGGGTGGCCCCGGTGAACCTGTCTCTACTTAGCTGCACACTACAAAAATGGATGCTACATGCTAGTTTATAGGCGATAACCTTTGCATGCTAATAAAAGAGATGAACACACATAGCTAAGGGGATAACTCCGCCTTATTATTATATAGAACATGGAGATTTTATTTGCTATTTGCGTAGTTGGGATTGTTAAGTTGGAATGTAGTCAGTTCCTTCATATATGCCATAAAGTAGTGTGAGTTCATACTGAGGAGCCGGACCGCACTTGGCGTCTTGGAGCGTGGCACACGAACCGAAGCTCGCATATATGAGACATAATATATGGGAACATCATCATCCAGATCGTTGTGTTGGTTCTAAGCCTAAGGGCATATTCATTGTAAGAGAAAGAGAGAGAGAGAGAGAGAGAGAGAGAGAGAGAGAGAGCATGAGCGATTTGTAATCTTGGCCTAGCGCCGCTTATAATCTTTACTTCACATCAATAAAGAGCTTGATTTGGATTCAATACTTGTGTTCATTTTATATTTCCGCTATGACAACTCTGTGAACTAGTTATCAACAGCCGTTTCGGTATTTTCCTCGCGCGGGCGCAACCCCAGGCTCGCGCGGCATCGTGTCCCGATGGAAACGTACGTCCCGCGGGAGCGATGGCGCGATGATTCGCGCCTAGCGGGGATGGCCGATTCCGGCGGGAGATCGAGGCATGACAGAATAAACCAAACGCTCACCCCTAGTCCAAATCTAGGTTGACATAGGATTGGGATGGGTTTCTACTTGCCCTAACAAAAAATATGCACATGACCACACAGAAATATACCTACACTTGTACATACTTGTTGCTGTAAATTATAGGTACATATGTCAGTGAAGTTTTAGACTATACATATATAATGATAGATCATAGATTAGACAAAATCTACCAAATCACAGTTACTTACCCTTGTACATTTTTTGGTAACCTGGCTAAACTACATAAAAGGAATTTTTTTTTCTTGTCAAAGTTCTTGGCACTCTATCAGCAAGGCCAAAGGAATATATATTTCAGATGGACCCAAATCCTCGGTTGGATCCTAAGTGCGTTGTTTGCCTCATTAGCCATCTTTGAACGATGAATGTTTACATCTTCCTTCCTGTGGCTTTTCATAATGAGCTAGGGATAGGTTGAGGATATCCAGCATCTTGGGACAAGGCTGGTCCCAGGGGGATTGGGTTGTCCTAATCAAAACTAATTGTTTGTTGTCCTTTGACCTAGCCTCTTATGAGGCAATTCTTTATGTCATGGTGGGTCACCCGTGACCTTGATCTTTTTTTGGTTATGCTGGATATGGAGGGTTGTGCTAAATAAAGGAGGTTGTCTAAATCTGAAGTCTTGTCTTGATAAGGTGGTCCCTCCATGAGTGGATGAGAAGTATTGTTGTTTCCAAGGTTCATTTGGAGAAAGTCTATTAACTTTTGGAGTTCCCAAGGTTACGAACCTTAAAGAATACAATTTTGGAGGAGAAGATACTATTCCATGAAGCTATATAAGGAGGTGAATGTGAGATATTTTGATGCTCCTAGCAAGTGATTTTCATTCGGGTGGTGCTTCTTCCTCGGGTGCTTCTTCTTAGTCATCTTAGTGGTGTTCTACCAAAGTGTATCCATATATTTGTATGATAACAAAGGACCTTTGTGAGCCTCTTGAGTGAATCCAATAGTGAACCATTGTAATTTGTAATCTCACTATTCTTAGTGGAGAAAGAAAAACTATAGTTGTCTGGAGGACATGGGCACATTGCCGAACCACGTTAATTCTCTGGTGTTCTATACTTTCTTATTTTGCTTTCGCATTCTGCATGCAAGCATTTCCAATGATGGACAGAGACCATAATATTGCATATAATCATAATTTGTGATTCATTTAAATTGCATGCTTGTATGATTTTAGACGGGTTGGGGGTTTGACCTAGAAGGGAGTACGACCATCTTAAATTTCAAGGATAAAATTTTTCTAAGGGGGTAGGATTGTAACTACCTAGTTCCCGAAAAGGAGTATTTTTATCATTTTATATTATTTAATTTTAGTGAATAATTATTGTATTATATTATTATTGACTAGTGGACTAGATCATATTAATTAGACTTAGTGCTTGTGATCCCAAGTGGGCCCAACTATACTTGACTTAACCAATTAGTTCAATTAATTAGAGTAGTCATGATTAGACTAGTTAATTAGTCATTTTCTTAGTTAAATGAATAGAATATTCCTACTAGTTGTAGAGATGCCTTCTTTAATAAAATAGATTATATTCATGACATGGAAAGGGGCTTTTAAGTCTTATTATATATTCCTAGACCTAACCCTAACCTATTAGGAGGCTATATAAGCCTCATTATTTATTAATAGACTACTTTATTTCCTAATTAGTTCATCCCCAAATTTGAGAAGAATCTCCAAATTCCTTCATTCCCAAATCAATCTCTATTTCTCTCAATTTTTATTTCAAACAAGGCTAGGAGATTAGATTACAGGGAGCACTTTAAGAGGAAGGATTTGGTTAAGAGCTTGTGTCCTAATTGTGTCCATTGAGCATTTTATTGGGAATCCATCTTCCAATAGGTATAATTCATATTTTTTAGTAATTTTTACTCTAATTATAGCATTTGACTATAAGGATCCTCACATGGCTAAGGACTACCCATAGGAGGAAGAACTAGGTTCTTTTGATGCCTATTGTAAAAGTTACATTGACTTGTGTGACCAAATTGAAAGAAATCCGAGTTTGTGTCATTAGGTGTTTGATGGAATATTTCTTTAGTGATTTTAGAGTGAGGTGCATGATTCGGAAGGACGTACGTGTCCATAATTGGATACGAAGAATGCGTATAATGATACATCGTGATAATGAGTCGTAGGAGGGGATATTTTATGAGGTTTGGGCTATAGCATGCCAAATTCTACTTATTGCGTTAAAATAGCTGTTTTAAATATTATATAGATTATATTTGGTATTTTGCTTGTATTCTATAAGTTTTAAGAGATGTTCTTGGTGTGTGATGTAGGTATCATGAGAGTATTATGGGGTTTTTGTGTATCATATTGTGATACACTCAAGGTATTCGACAAATTGCCTTATGTTAGTGTGGTGTGGTATTGGGAGTGTGTGTTGGATGTGAGTGTTTTAGTGTGTTGTTTTGTGTTGGTGTGTTGATATCATATAAGTTTCGAGTTGGACTGTGGTATGTTGAGAGTGTTGTATAGTTGTATAGTGTAGTGGGTGGTTGTCATGTGAGAAGTGAAGAAGGGAGGAGTTCAGTCCCAGAAGGTGTACTGGACTCTGCAGGGTGCACAGGTTGTCACGCCTAGATTTTAGTAGAATCGATAGTCGTCCCCCGGGCATGACGTTGTACGTTTCTAGGTTGCGCAACGCACAAGGCCAAGTTATTTTTGTTTAACGAGCACATATTCAGAGTACACAGATAATTGAAACACAACATTGAAACAAGGAAAAGTTCTCTTTATTTATAATGAACATATTTTATAAACTCTTGAACAAGTACAAAGGTTGCTGCATGAGCTTACAAAAGTATATGCAAAATGAGATAGACGTCCGATACATTACATCCTTTTACTAAAAATTCAAAAGCTATAGACACCTTCTGGAGAAGCTATCATCTTGCCACAGAGCTGCATAGGATATGTGCACGAGCTCCTGGAACTTCAAACACACTTAAAAAAGTCACGGACAGGACGTGCCGGTAGGTGGACTGGATTGGAAAGACGCCTTAACTTCTTGCAGGGTCGCCTTGGCGCGGAGAACCTATTGCAACGAGGGTCGGTACATCAAAATACACTAGTGAAGGTGAGCAAACCCAACAATACCAATCAATACATTGTTTATGTGAAACATGCAAGTTATTATATGGTCTTTCTATCTTGTCTTAGTTCAATTTACAAGCAAGCAATAGATATAAAAAATATATTGAAATAAATATGCCACCGCTTGGTGACTTTTACCTGTCCGTCTGAACCACCTGCCAACACTTACCATGACATTCTCTACCACGAAGATATAGTTAGCTTGCACAGTTTAAATATACGTGGAGATCACTGGCATGATGCTATAGTGGACGAGTTATAGTCATTTACGAGGATGGTATGCAACGAAAGTAAATGAGGCACTACAAACCATCATATCCAGCACACGAGACTAATATGAAGTTTCGTCCGGATCGAATCGGTACTAGTGCCCCAGCGACCGTCCGCAGTAACTAAGACCTTGTGCACAAGTTGTCCATGATCAAGCGGCGCCTAATACTAAGTTATCAAATAATGTAGTACAAGGCAACACGAGCACGAGAAAAGTAACATGGCATTGCATAGTCTTCCTGGTCATTTTATTGCATAGCAAAGTGTGTTCTATACATAGCATAAATATAGAAGAAGTATATATTCTAATTAGAATTGAAACACAATGAAAGAATATTATAAGCGAACTAGCATGCAACAAGGTAACCGTTCACAAGTATATTGACAAGCAAAAATTAATCCAAGTCTATTCCTTTTTATCTTGATATTTTAGTTATTAAGGTATGGTCTGATCGGAACAATCGAGAATGCAAGATTTTTAAATGTGAAAACTTGGAAGAAGGATCAACTAATCGAAGTATAGCCACTCACAAGCTGGTGGAGAGAGGAAAGGAAGGAGGTGCTTCAAGACTCCACTCGTACGACGTCTACTACACGATCACCTGCATTGTCACAAATAAATAATCAATATATTTTCTTCTCTTTCCAAGATTGAAATAAAAATACAGTTCAACAAACAAAAATAATAAAATCCATCGAAACTGTTCAAGAAAATGCAAATCCGAAAACCATCTCAAAAACACGAAAGCAACAAGGCGACCGCGAAAACTAGGAAAGAAAACTTACAACGGAGAGGTTTCTCTTGACTCTGCCGCTAAGTCCATCCTTGAGACACGGTCCACAGAATATGAGAATCGATTCCGAAGAATCCAATCCATAACGAGGAAAAGATCTTGAATCAATCTATCCCGATCAAACCAAAAGTATTTCTTAGTCGCGCTCCCCGAAAAGGGAGAACGGGGCACCATATCCTAACCAACTAATAGTAATTTTCATCCTCAAAATTAGGAATAGAACCTACCACTATGAAACAATCAAGGAAACTTTTCCTTCATCTCAGACTCAAGCTCCCAAGTTGAATCTTCGACCGAATGATTTCTCCAAAGCACGCGCACGAAAGGAACCGAACGACTTTGAAGCAGCTTCTTTCGACCCAAGATTCGCACATGGTGTTCAACATACGTCAAGTCTGCCTTCAAGTCTAGTTAATCAAGATCTACCACATGACTTGAGTCAAACACATACTTTATAAGCTGTAAAACATGGAAGATATCGTGCATTTCAGATAATGACGGTGGTAGGGCAATTTGATATGCGACTGGGACGACTCGCTTAAGTATTTCGAACAGGCCGACGAATCTTGCGCTTAGCTCCCCTTTTGCTCCAAATTTGGAAACTCCTCGCATGGACGAGACTTTGAGAAATACATTATCGCCTTCTAAGAACTCAATAGGTCAATGGTGCGCGTTTGAGTAACTCTTCTGAAGGCTTTGTGCTACCTTCAGCCGTTCGTGGATCAAACTGATCTTTTGGACGGTTTGTTCTACGAGCTCTGGGCCAAGAATTTGTCGTTCACCAACACCATCCCAAGAGATAGGGGATCTACACTTCTGCCAATAAAATGCCTCATACGAAGCCATTTGAATGCTGGATTGATAGCTATTATCGTATGCAAATTCGGCTAATGGTAGATGCATGTCCCAACTTGACTTCAAGTTCAAGGTGTAGAGTCGTAGCATGTCTTCGAGGATCTGGTTTACCAGCTCAGTCTGTCCGTCTGTCTGAGGATGGTAGGCGGAGCTAAAATTCAACTTCATCCCCATTGCTGACTGAAGGCTCTCCTAGAAGCGTGATAAGAATCGTCCATCTTGAGCGGAGATAATGGATACGGGCACACCGTGGAGTCGAACGATCTCATTGAGGTAGATCTGCGCCAGACGGTCGGCACTCCAAGCAACTTTTATAGGAATAAAGTGAGTTGACTTAGTGAGTCGATCGATAATGACCCAAATGACATTATTTTTTTGTTGCGTCTTTGGCAAACCAAAAATAAAATCTATCGTTATGTCTTCCCATTTTTACTTCGGTATAGCAAGGTTCTGCATCTCCCTGCCCGGCTTCTAGTGCTCGACCTTTGCTCGCTGGCAGGCCATGCATTGCGACACAAACAGCGCCACATCCCTCTTCATGTCGTGCTACCAAAATATCGTACGGAGGTCTCGATACATCTTCTTGCTTCCTGTATGTGAAGTGTAACTCGCATAGTGGGCTTCAGTGAGTATTTCTTTTCTGAGGTTTGCATTATTAGGAACACATAATCTTTCCTTCACCCGTATTATTTTATCCGTGCCTACCGTAAATTAGATCGTCTTTCCTGCTGAGATAAGATTACGCATCTTCTCTAGGAACAGGTCATCCTTCTGAGCGGAATTGACTTCTCCAATAGGTCTGGTTCAAGGTGCAACTCCTGCGCCCATTTGTATCTGATTCAGAGTACAACGCCCAAACTTTCCAAATCCCTTCGTAGCCTATCATCGATAGCTAAGCTCCCTGCAAATACTCGACTCAGTGCATCAGCTACAATGTGGCCCTTGCTCGGTGTATATCTGATCATCAAGTCAAAGTCGCTAAGGAGTTCAAGCCAACGTCGTTGCCGTAAATTCAGATCCTTTTGAGTATAGAGGTACTTGAGGATTTTGTGATCCGTAAAAATTTTACACGATATGCCATAGAAGTAATGCCGCCATAACTTCAACGCGAACACTACCGCTGCCAGTTTCAGATCATGCATTGGATAGTTCCTTTTGTGAGGCTTTAACTGCCTCGACGTAAAGGCTATCACCTTGCCACTATGTATAAGGACACATCCCAAGCCCTTGTCCGAAGCGTCGCTATAAATCTTAAAATTATCGGGCCTGTTTGGAAGAGTAAGAATCGGTGCTGAGATGACTCGTTGCTTTAATTCCATAAATGAAGCTTCACAGTCGTCCGACCACGCGAACGTTACTCCATTCCAAGTGAGATGAGTCAGAGGCGAAGCGATCCTTGAAAAATCTTTTATAAATCTCCTGTAGTAGCCCATTAGACCAAGTAAGGTCTGAATATCGCTAATCAACTTAGGTCTCTTCCACTCCATGATGGCTTTAACTTTATTTGGGTCGACTGAGATGCCCTCCGCAGAAATGATTTACCCGATGAAGGATATGTTGTCCAACCAGAATTAACACTTACTTAGCTTCGCGAACAACTTATTGTCTTGAAGAGTTTGAAGCACCATCCGCAGGTGTCCTGCATGTTCATCCTTATTCTTCGAGTACACTAAGATGTCGTCTTTGAATTCCACCACAAACTTATCAAGGAATGGTCGGAACGTACGGTTCATCAAATCCATGAATATGGTAGAAGCATTCATCTGTCCGAACGGTATGACAGAGAACTCATAGTAGACATAGCGGGCCTCTGGCTTGATCTTTAATTGGTAGTAGCCAGAGCGAAGGTCTATCTTCGAAAATACTGATGCCCCTTGCAGCTGATCAAAGATGTCATCGATCCTGGGCAGGGGATACTTATTTCGGATAGTGACCTTATTTATCTCACGATAGTCTATGCAGAACCGTAACGTCCCATCTTTCTTCTTTAAAAACAGAACAGACGCGCCCCAAGGAGACATGCACGGATGAATATACCCATGTTCAAGCAGCTCTTGTAGTTGGCACTTTAACTCCTTTAGTTCAGTAGGAGCTATTAGGCATGGAGCTTTGGAAATCAGTTGGGTATTTGGAAAGGTATTGTTGGTAAACTTGATTTCTCGGTCGGGTGGCATGCCAGGTAGTTCGCTCGGAAATACATCAAAAAATTCTGCTACAACGGAAGAAGACTCAATATTTGTCTAATGTCGCTGCGTGTCCCGAACCGACGCTAAGTATCCCTTGCATCCAGATTGTAGCATCCGCCGAGCTGACATCACAGAAATTACCTTATAGGTCTTCGATGCTTTCACTGTTGAACTACTCGTGTAGCAGAATTTGAACTCTCCAGGTAGAAGAAAGATAATCGATTTCTTCGCACATTCGATAGTTGCCTAGCAAGCACCGAGCCAATCCATCCCAAGATGATGTCGTAATCTCGAACATCTAAGACTAACACATCGAGCGACAGTTTCCTTCCTCCAATACAGACATGACTGCCCTGATATACTGAACGAACAAGTATTTTTGTGTCCGATGGGGGTACTAAAACTAAGGTCTAGATATAACGGTATCACCACTATCTTGTTTTCTACCGTAAAATTCATGGATATAAAGCTATCTGTAGCACCAGAATCAAATAGCAAGCGAGCAGGTATGTTATTGAAAAGCAATATACCTGACATAAAGGTATCTGAAGCGAGGGCCTCTTCCCATGTCAAAGTGTATACCCGATCCTGAGCTTGACGACGCTATTATTGCGGCACGACTAGGTTGGCTTGATGCCCCAGAGAAGGATTTGGATGTTGAGGGCGACGATAAGAGAGGCACGGACTGTCACGATCCGCACCCGATGTAAGGTTGCAAGTCGGAAACAACGCACAGCCTATGCCCTAGAATCGACGGTAGAATGCTGTCTGGGTAATCTATCTATCAATATAATGAACCACCAACAATAACAATATACTCAATCACAGAACTAAGATAGAAAATAGCACCAATCAGATAAAGAATAGAAAAGTCACATACAACTCATGAGTCTAAAATAATACATCAATGAGTCTGAAAGAATACTAACAAATAAGCTGGAGACAAATTCAGTACAAGAAATACTAAGAAGGTACTAATCCAGGGTCATCTGTCTCAGTCAGGATAAGTCCCTCATGAGCCAGGGTCTCTGGCTCTAAACCCATAATATCCTGAGGTCCATAATGTGTAGGGTACCAGTCCTCAGTGTCATCTGGAAAAAATATATCTAGTTAGGAAAGGAGCAGAGTATATCTCTAACAGCAGTTCTAATCAATGATAAAAACTATATAACAATAAATAGATGCGAATATACAAGATGCAATAATAGATACAAGAGATATACAATAAGAAAATATTGGAATAAATACAATAATAAATAATATGACAATGATCAAGAATACTAATGACTAAGTGAGTGAGTACTAGCTTTAACATGTGACCGGCTTGGGAACTTGCACAAGAATAATGGCCAGGTTAGTCATACGTGCGGTGTATGACCAACACTCATAGGAAAACAATACTTGCACAGGAAGGTATGATCACATATCTATACTATAATACTCCATATCCCCCGACTGGTATAGTAGATCCAACCATGGTATGCTATGGCACGAAATTCTCTAGGAAGGTAGCAAATCTCCCCGAGAATCAGTGCATGTACATGCACAAGATAATCAATGAAACAAGATTTGCACAAGATATACCATGTATAAGGAATAACATCTCATGACGAGATCTGGATATACCAATCTGTGTAACCATCATGTCAAAAAACATGGATATCTACACTAGATACAATAAACATAGAGGATATCATAAACGAGAAACTATCAGAGAATGTAATCGCCTGAAGTCCAATGAATAGTCTCACAGATGTCTGATACGGTGCCTCGAAGACCTAGATATAGAATACAACATCAATACAAGGTTTCAGAAAAATAATAAGTTTAAACTAGTCAACTTCTAGGTCAATAAGTCAATTCTAAGTCAAAAGACAAACTAAGTCAACTCTAAGGTCAACTATAGTCAACGATGGTCAAACTCTGGTCAACTACCTATTTCTAGGTAGCACAAGTCTAACACAAAGATATTAGATTGAAATACTAAAGTCTAGGTCACAAAACCCATATCTTAAATACTAGGATACCGTATCTCCGGATACGTAAATCCAAAAGAAAAATATCACATAAAAATGCCAAAATAATGTTATTAAATAAAATCTTAAAGACAACCATTATTTAGGTACCTTGGTTTTGAACCAACTCGGTATCACAACAAAAACCCATAATCTTGATACCCCAAACCCAATACCTTGGTACTTACCTTGGTATCTCAAGGTAATACCCAAATACTAGTTATACTATCTACCCGTATATATATATATATATATATATATATATAATAGAAAATCTGCCAAACTGTCGCTAAAAACCCTGCCCGATGTCGTTGAAGACTGTTGTTGATGCTGATACACTGTTGTTTTATTGACAGATTCCTGCAGTTGTCGCCAAAAACTGTCGTTGTAGCTTCTAATACGGTGCAGATACTTTGCAGTATCAGTGACAGATACCTGCAGTTATTGCTAACTGCTGTCACTATAGGGCTGCTGCTGTTGCTGTGCGTTTATTGCTGCTACGACACTTGCTGCTGTCGCTAAAGCGGTTGTTGCTGCTACTATTTCTGCTTGCTGTTGCTGTTGTGACGCTTTTGCCCCCTGCTGTCGCTAATAAAAATATATGTTTATATATACAATATATATCTAAATACCATTTATATAACCCACAATATATATATATACATATATATATATATATATATATATATATATATATATATATATATATATATATATATATATATATATATATATATATATATATATACATATACATACATACATACATACATACATACATACATACATAGTAAATTATACAAAATACCACATAGTAACATACACACATATACATAGTGATACATATAATCATTCTCCATATATAACACACATTATATAAATATAATCATAACACATGTAATTATACTTAACATATACATATACATATCTATATATATATAATATAATATAATATATATATATATATATATATATATATATATATGTAGAGGAATAGTTATATACAATATATATATATATATATATATATATATATATATATATATATATATATATATATATATATATATATATATATATATATATATATATATATATATATATATACATTCTCCATGAAATAAGAACACGAGATCATAGATCTATAATTAAATTGCACACACATGGAACGTATCACCCCGTATCCCACTAGATCTAAGATACGCTTGCGACACAAATCCATCACACATCCAAACGTACCCCGAAGGACACGAACAAGTCATATATATTATTTATGAACAATACGAAGAGTCAAATACAAATCTACGTGTCAGTGTCAAAATGTAACATGTACAAAGTCCCGTGTCGGAGGGAAAATCCTCAAATCAACGCGTATCACCAAATTGTTGGGATACGACCTACACGTACCCAATTGTGGATACGACACTAGCCCCAAACACACAAGCATATGTCAAATTGATCTATAGGACCAATTTACACATACAACAAATGTCAATCTCGAAATTTCTCCAAAATTGATACAAAAAGTACCATAACTTTCACAATATGCCTCCTATGAACACAAAACCAAATCCTATGGGTAGACTATGCATATGGGTTAATTTCTCATGGTTAAATCTCAAATTTAGAACCTAAATTAAGGGGGGGAACTAAATTATACCTATTGGGAGATGGATTTCCAATGCAACCTCCAAATATGATAAAATTGGCCCCAACTTGTAGATTATTGCTCCTCTTTGTAGATCCTTGCTTCCTCCTTCTAGATTCTTGCTCTAATAGCCTCCAATGGTGATTTGGGAAGGAATTGGGATAAAATTTGGTCGGAAAATCTAGATCTAGTTTCTAAATGAAAAGAGTAGAGAGAATTAATTCCCCCCCTCTAAATAGGTCGGGCCCCCCTTTCCCCTTCCTCAAGCTACTATGAATTGTCCAATATACCCTTTGGGGCCTCTCATGAAAAAATAATTAAGGAGGGAAGCTTCTAGTCTAATGGTTTAATTAATTTAAACCCATCTCCTTAACAATGGACTTTCTAAATGGGCTAAAATCTATCAATTAATACATGTTGGTCCATGAGTCTAAACTAAACTAGTTAGGTCCACTAACACAATTCTAAAATAAATAACTAACATCTAACAATAATTAAACAATACAACAAATAATTATTTATCAAGCATAATATTTAATTAAATATAAATTTACTAAAATACCCTTTCCTAGAAAATATGGTAGTGATAAGTCTACCCTCTTTAAATAATTTTGTCCTCAAAATTCAAAGACGGAAACTACCCCCAGAAAACAACAGATCATAACAAAAGAACATAACTAAAAAACAGAACTAACTATGAAAGAACATAACATATTTAGGAAAGAACATACCTCAAGGAACAAATAAATATGGATAACGCTCTCGCATTTCATCCTCTCTCTCCCAGGTAGATTCCTCCGGAGAATGATGCCTCCATACGACGTGCACCAAAGGAATAGTCTAATTCCTCAGCACCTTCTCTCTCCGATCCAGAATCTCAACTGGCTGCTCTGGATAGCTAAGAGTAGGGCCCACCTCTATCTCCGAGTGATCCAATACATGACTAGGATCTGCTACGTATCATCTCAACTATGATACGTGAAATACGTTGTGCACTCTCTCCAATGCATGTGGCAAGTCTAGACTATAAGCAACTACACCGACCTCTCTAGAATAGTGAAAGTTTCGATGAATCGCGGACTAAGCTTCCCGCCTCCACCGAAGCGAATCGTGCCTCGTGTCGGAGAAATCCTCAGAAACACCAAACCACCCACCTATAATAAAACACAACCTTAAGAACTTAGTCTATAACAAACAACCAATACCAATCATAAACAAAATTTAAACTATACCTCGAACTCCAAATATCTCCGGTGGCAATCGATCCAATGTCGTTGTCTGTCCTGCGCCACACGAAGTCTGTCTCTGATCAACTGAACCCTCTCCGTTGTATCTATAACCATCTCTGGCCCAAGAAAAACCCTTTCTCCAACATCGTCCCATGACAAGGGAGTAAGACACCTCTGACCGTACAGAGCTTCAAAAGGTGACATCTCTATACTAGCCTGGTAACTGTTATTATAAGCAAACTCTACCAAATAGAGATGGTCCTCCCAAGAACCCCCAAAATCTAGTACACAAGTGTGCAATATATCCTCGAGAGTCTAAATAGTCCTCTATGACTGCCCATCTGTCTAGGGATGATATGCACTACTGAACTTGAGTTGAGTGCCCAAACTCTCCTGTAAACTCCTCCAGAAATGAGAAGTGAAACAACTATCCCGATCTGAGACTATGCTGACGAGAACTACATGTATCCTAACGATCTGCCTCACGTACATGTCTGCCATTTTCTCCGTAGACAAATCTACCTTGAAAAGCAAAAAGTGGGCTGACTTGGTCAACCTATCAACGATGACCCAAATCGCATCTTTTTCTCCTGGAGATCGTGGAAGTCCGGACACAAAATCCATAGTAATGTGCTCCCACTTCCACTCTGGAATGGGTAATGGCTGAAGTAAACCTCCCGGCCTCTGCCTCTCGGCTTTCACCTGCTGGCACACTAAGCATCTGGATATAAATTGTGCCACTTCCCTCTTCATGCCATACCACCACACACACTCTCTCGCATATCCCGATACATCTTATTGGCACCTGGATACATGGAATACTGAGAGTGATGCGCTTCCTGCAACACCTCCTCACGCAGATCCCCACTAGGCACACACAACCTAACTCCATGCCTCAAAGATCCATCCTCAGCAATGGTGAAATCATCCTCCAGTCCTGCTTTCACCTGAGCTCTGATACTCCTCAGAGATACATCCTCATACTGTGCTACCTTGATCCTGTCCATCAAATCTGAATGTATCTGCAATCTCCACATCTGTATAGCACAACCAGGAACTATCACCTCGATGCCCAAGCTTTCCAAGTCCTCCAACAAATATCGATCCTGCGTCAAGAACATAGCTACCGGATACCTACTCAAAGCATCGGCAACTACATTAGCTTTTCCAGGATGATACTGCAAAGATATATTTAAATCCTTCATCAGCTCCAACTACTGATGCTGCCTCATGTTCAACTCCTTCTACGTGAAAACGTACTTCAAAATTTTGTGGTCTGTGAAGATCTCCACACGCTCTCCATACAAATAATATTTTTATAACTTCAGAGCGAAGATGACTGCTGCCAACTCTAAATCATGGCTAGGATAGTTCTTTTTATGAGGACGCAATTGCCTGGATGCATAAGCAATCACTTTCCCATTCTGCTGAAGAACACAACCCAAAACTTTCTCCGATGCATCACTATAAATAGTGAAACCTCCAGACCCTGATGGCAACGTCAAAATAGGAGCAGACGTCAACCTCTTCTTCAATTCCTTAAAAGGAACCTAGCAATCCTCCGTCCAAACAAACTCTACATCCTTCCTGGTGAGTCTGGTCATCGGCTAGGCAATCCTCAAAAAATTATGCACAAACTTCCTGTAGTAGCCTGCCAATCCCAAAAAACTTCTGATCTCTGTTACCGAACTCGGGGTCTTCCAAGATTCTACTGCTGCGATCTAGTCTTAGGCGGCATCCTGAGACAAAGCGAAAGAAAGGATCAATATGGCATATGATGTAAGACACTCAAGGAAAGGACAGATTAAGAGATCAAGTATCAATATCAAAGAAGAATAATCTCAGCCTATAGCCTATAGCCTATATCCAATATCATATCGCAGGCTCGTAGTAGTACAACTAAATCATCGCAATACCACGACATCGCATAACTTGTGAAGCTAGACTTGCATAGGCCACCACTAAAAATGTATCACGACCCGCACCCGATGTAAGGTTGCAAGTCAAAAACAACGCCCAGCCTACGCCTCAGAATCGGCGGTAGAACGTTGTCTTGGTAATCTATCTAGCAATATAATGAACCACCAATAATAACAATATACTCAATCACAGAACTAAGATAAAAAATAGCACGAATCAGATAAAGAATAAAAAAGTCACATACAACTCATGAGTCTAAAATAATACATCAATGAGTCTGAAAGAATACTAACAAATAAGTTGGAGACAAATCCAGTACAAGAAATACTAAGAAGGTACTAATCCCGGGTCATCTGTCTCAGTCGGGATAAGTCCTTGTTTGTTTTGGTACCCTTCCTTCATAAGCAAAAAATATAAAAATGTACCATCAAGATAAATAACTTTCTATCAGATATCTATATTTCCTATTTGATCAAAGCCTTACTGTCTTTCTGTGAAAGAATCGGGAGAAACCACCACGATTATTACTACATACATTCTTTTGTTTCAACTTTGACTCTAGAAGAGCAGACAAACCATCCTAATTGCATGTCTGAGCACTCGGAGACTCTCGCAAGTTTGTATACAAAGGATTTTTGGGCTACGCTCCGCCATCCATTCCAAGTTTAGGGACCTAGGTCATAGTATACCGATCAAACAGCTGACGAAGGGGATGAGCGGAAGAGGTCGTCTACTGGACGCGGTTAAACTAGCAGAGACTCTTGGAACAGCTGGAGTAAGAAGTCCCCAAGTTAGCGTATTATGGGGGACCGTTAAGCACATCCGGCAAGGATCAAGGGAGATCTCGTTGTTGTATAGCTCAGGTCAGAGCATACTCCATCTTTCTTTCCCATTTGAAAGAGTGCTTCCTGCGCTTGCCTAAGGGACAGAGAGCGCTGGACTGGGATTAGGATAGGTTTACAGGAGATAGGGAGGATCCGACAGAAGCACAAAATTCCTCTTGTTCTGAGAATCAGATCAGTTCTATTAAGGACAGGTCATCATATTGATGACCAAGAAAACTCTGGAGAAGAAGCAAGCTTCAACGCTCCCCAAGACAACAGAGCCATCATTGTGGGGAGGGTCAAGAGCATCAGAATTCGTGGCCTTGGTAGTGGTTGAAGGATGTTGCATTTCGCATAAAGGATTTAGCAGCATGCAAAGTATGCTGACATAGGTTATGTATTTTTGGACTATACCTTCTATGACTCCACATCAAAGAAAGGAGAATCGAACAATGCTATAAGGCTCTCTCCTGTGTTCATACCCCCTCGACCGGGAAGGGAGAAGAAAAGTCGATCGGCTATGCGACACCTCTATCTTATCTGGTCTATCTCCCGGACCTAGCATTGCTGTCAAAAAAAAGCTTTGCTGGCACAAACCGACTTTCTTTTCCTCTATCTGGCCGAAACTGATGCGAATGGACCTACTGGCTGAATGGTTGGTTTCCCCAGCCTATCTCGTTTTGTCTGCAACTTATGTGATTGTTCAAGACATCTCTTTTCAACCGAGGAAGAAGAAAAGATCATTTTGTTACATTTTTAGTAAATTATTGAAGGATATTCTGAGCCAGGGTCTCTGACTCTAAACCCACAATATCCTGAGGTCCATAATGTGTAGGGTACCATTCCTCAGTGTCATCTAGAAAAAATATATCCAGTCAGGAAATGAGCAGAGTACATCTCTAACTGGAATAAATACAATAATGAACAATATGACAATGATCAAGAATACTAATGACTAAGTGAGTGAGTACTAGCTTTAACATATGATCGGCTTGGGAACTTGCACAGGAATAATGGCCTAGTTAGTCATATGTGTGGTGCATGACCAACACTCACAGGAAAATAATACTTGCACAGGAAGGTATGATCACATATCTATACTATAATACTCTCCACCCCCGGCTGGTATAATAGATCCAACCATGGTATGCTATGGCACGGGATTCTCTAGGAAGGTAGCAAATCTCCCCGAGAATCAGTGTCTGTACATGCACAAGATAATCAATGAAACAAGACTTGCATAAGATACACCATATACAAGAAATAATATCTCATGACGAGATCTGGATATACCAATCTGTGTAACCATTGTTTCAAGAAACATGGATATCTACACTAGATACAATGAAAATAGAGGATATCATAAATGAGAAACTATCAGAAAATGTACTCACCTGAAGTCCAATGAATAGTCTCATAGATGTCTTATACGGTGCTTCGAAGACCTAGATATGGAATACAATATCAATACAAGGTTTCGGAAAGAAAATAAGTTTAAACTAGTCAACTTCTACGTCAACAAGTCAATTCGAAGTCAAAAGTCAAACTAAGTCAACTCTAAGGTCAACTATGGTCAAACTATAGTCAACTACCTATTTCTAGGTTACACAAGTCTAACACAAAGATATTGGATTTAAATACTAAAGTCTAGGTCACAAAACCCATATCTTAAATACTAGGATACCGTATCTCCGGATACGTAAATCCAAAAGGAAAACATCACATAAAAATGCCAAAATAATATTATTAAATAAAATCTTAAAGACAACCATTAATTAGGGACCTTGGTTTTGAACCAACTAGGTATCACAACATAAACCCATAATCTTGAACCCCAAACCCAATACCTTGGGTATCCCCAATACCTTGGTACTTACCTTGGTATCTCAAGGTAATACCCAAATACTAGTTATATTATCTACCCGTATATATATATATATATATATATATATATATATTTGGTATTAATATATAAGTAAATATTTTCCTAATTGCTACTTGTATTATACTATATGTATAATAATTTTTGTACCAAATATATATATATATATATATATATATATATATATATACCTAATAATAGAAAATCTGCCAAACTGTCGCTAAAATTCCTGCCCGCTGTCGCTGAAGACTGTTGTTGATGCTGATAAACTGCTGTTTTAGTGACAGATTCCTGCATTTGTCACCAAAAACCGTCGTTGTAGCTTCTGATATGGTGTTGATACTCTGCAGTATCAGTGACAGATACCTGCAGTTGTTGCTAACTGCTGTCACTATAGTGCTGTTGCTGCTGTTGTGCATTTATTGCTGCTGCGACACTTGCTGCTATCGCAAAAGCGGCTGCTGCTGTTGCTATTTCTGCCTGTTGTTGCTGTTGTGACGCTCTTGCCCGCTGCTGTCGCTAATAAAAATATATGTTTATATATACAATATATATCTAAATACCATATATATAACCCACAATATATATATATATATATATATATATATATATATATATATATATATATATATATATATATATATATGCATATAAAACTATTAATAACTATACACACACTCATACATAGTAAATTGTACAAAATAACACATAGTAACACACACACACACACACACACACACACACACACACACACACATATATATATATATATATATATATATATATATATATATATATATATATATATATATATATATATATATATATATATATATATATATATATATCATTGCCCTACCCTAAGGCTTGGAACTGAACCCGCTTAAGTACTCACTTCCGCTTCGCGGTAAGCATGCTAGTAGCCCCTTGGCCACTTATTTCTATATATATCTATATATATATATATATATATATATATATATATATATATATATATATATATATATATGTTAAGTATAATTACATGTGTTATGATTATATATATATATATATATACAATTCCATTCTCCATGAAATAAGAATACAAGATCATAGATCTATAATTAAATTGCACACACATAGAACGTATCATCCTGTATCCCACTAGATCTAGGATACGCTTGCGACACGAGTCCACCACACATCCAAACGTACCCCTAAGGACACGAACAAGTCATATATATTATTTATGAACAATACGAAGAGTCAAATATAAATCTACGTGTTTGGGTCAAAATATGACATGTACAAAGTCCCGTGTCGATGAAAAAACCCCCAAATCAACATGTATCACCAAATTATTGGGATACGACCTACACGTACCCAATTATGGATATGATACTAGTCCCAAACACACAAGCACATGTCAAATTGATCTATAGGACCAATTGACACACACAACAAATATCAATCTCGAAATTCCTCCAAAATTGATAGAAAAAGTACCATAACTTTTACAATAGGCCTCCTATGAACACAAAACCAAATCCTATGGGTAGCCTATGCATATGGGTTAATTTCTTATGGTTAAATCTCAGAGGGGAAAAACTGAATTATACCTATTGGGAGATGGATTCCCAATGCAACCTTCAAATATGATAAAATTAGCCTCCAACTTGTAGATCCATGCTTCTCTTTGTAGATCCTTGCTTTCTCCTTCTAGATCCTTGCTCCACTAGCCTCTAATGGTGATTTAGGAAGGAATTGGGATAAAATTTGGTAGAGAAATGAAGTAGAAATGAAGAAATTTAGTTGAGAGAATTTCTAAATCAAGTTTCCAAATGAAAAAAGGAGAGAATTAATTTCCCCCCCTCTAAATAGGCCGGCCCCCCTTTCCCCTTCCTCAAGCTACTATTAATTGTCCAATATACCCCTTGGGGTCTCTCATGAAGAAATAATTAAGGAGGAAAGCTTCTAGTCTAATGGTTTAATTAATTTTATCCATCTCCTTAACAATGGGCTTTCTAAATGGGCTAAAATCTATCAATTAATATATGTTGGTCCATGAGTCTAAACTAAACTAGTTAGGTCCACTAACACAAGTCCAAAATAAATAAATAACATCTAACAATAATTAAATAATACAACAAATAATTATTTATCATGCATAATATTTAATTAAATATAAATTTAATAAAATATCCTTTCCTAGAAAATGTGGTAGTGACACGGACAGTCATAAATTTTATGGTTTGGATCACCATAAGTGAGGCATAACACGTGCTTCTTGCGACATTCGTTGATGGTGTGCCCTGGCTTCTTACAGAAGAAACATGGTTGTCCTAGATTTCCTTTCTGCTGACCACCGTTATGAGAACGCTTTGAAGCATTATTTTCTCTCGCGTTGCTAGGTCGCTTGTGATTGGAAGTTTGCACATCGCCGACAGCAATCGAAAGATACTTTGGTTCAAGAGAAAGGGCATGATTTAGAACTTCCCGCATAGTCAGATATTGGGGAACGATAACGTGTGCATTGATGACATATCGCATGCAGCCTTCGAATCATCTTACACGAATCACCGTATAAGGTAGGTAGGAGCTTGCAAATTTGGCGAGCCGATTAGACTCGATGGAGTACTGCTTCACGGTCATATTGCCTTGCCGAAGCTCACAAACTCGTTCTCCTTTTGCCGACGTACGGGATTTGGTATAAAATCCTCTTCAAATGCGCTACGAAAGGTAGCCCACGTGATCATCTCCTCTCCATAGCCTGCGAAGACAAATCTTTGATGCACGTCCCACCAATCGTGCACGTTCAAACAGAGTTGTAGTTGGGAACACGCAACACGCTTCTCCTAAATTACCTCCAGTAATTTGAAGTGAACTTCAAGCTCTGCCAGCCAATCTAGAGCCACGATCGGATCTTCAGTCCCCCGAAAAGGCATATTACAGACCTTCTTGAAGTCGACAAAGTCGAAGGTAGTCACATCCTTCTTTTTTGAAGTTTGAGAAGTTTTGACTTCAGGCGTGGGTCGCTCCGCCGGTTCCGCTGATGTCGTTGCAGAATGGTTGGAGACTAAAGTCTGAATGATCTGCTATAGGACTTCTATCTGCTTATGTTGGACTGTAAATCGGGCTTCAAGATTGCTTTCAAACTTGCTCAGAAGATCCGTCGCATGCTTCTCAGCTCTCTCATAGCGAGCAGCATTCCTCTGTTGGCTTGCTTCAAGCAACCGCAATATATGCTCAATCGGATCGACAAGGGGCATAGGTCACCGCTGGCTTCCGAAACTTCCAAATGTGCCGAAACTACTTTCCTAGGCTTGTATCTCTCCTTGTACTAGCGTTGATGCTTGCGCTTAAGTTATTCCTTCAAAAGAAAGTAACTTGCATCAGGCTCATAATGTATTATGGAATCACAGTATGGAACGCATCTCATTTTGGCCAAACGAGTTAAAGAGTTCGCATAGGAAATAAGATCGTTAAAGGAACTTTTCCGACACGAGGGTCAAAGAAACTTAAAGCTGTGCTCTGATACCAATATGTTATGCCCCAATTTTCGTACAATCGATAGTTGTCTTCCGGGCGTGACGTCGTGTGTGCCTAGGTTGCAAAACGCACAAAAAGGTATTTTTGTATAACGAGCACATATTCAGAGTACGGAGATAATTGAAATACAACATCAAAACAAGAAAAAGTTCTCTTTATTGAAAATGAACATCTTTTACAAACTCTTGAACAAGTACAAAGGTTGTTGCACAGGCTTACAAAAGTGGATGCAAAATGAGATAGTCGTCTGGTACATTATATTCTTTTACTAAAACTTCAAAAGCTATAGACACCTTCGGGAGAAGCTATCGCCTTGCCACGGAGCTGCATAAGATATGTGTAATTGCTCATGGAAATTCAAACATGCTTCAAAAAGTCACAGACAGGACGTGCCAGTAGGTGGACTGGATTGGGAAGATGTCCTAACTCCTTGCAAGGTCGCCTTGGCCTGGAGAACCTGTTGCAACGAGGGTCTGTACATCAAAATGCACTGGTGAAGGCGAGCTAACCCAACAATACCAATCAACATGTTATTTATGTGAAACATGTAAGTTATTATGTGGTCTTTCTATCATGCCTTAGTTTAATTTATAAGCAAACAATAGATATGGAAAATAAACTAAAATAAATATGCCACCGCTTTGTGACTTTTATCTGCCTTCTAAACCACCTGCACAATACTTACCATAACCTTCTCTTCCATGAAGATATAGTTAGCTTGTACAGTTTAAATATACGTAGGTATCACTAGCATAATGCCATAGTGGACGAGTTATAGTCATTGATGAAGATGGTATGCAACAAAAGTACATAAGGCGCTACAAGTCATCTCGTCCCGCACACGAGACTAACATGAAGTTTCGTCCAGATCGGATCGGTGTCAGTGTCCCAACGATCGTCCGCAAGAACTAAGGCCTTGTGCACAAGTTGTCCATGATCAAGCAGCATCTAATACTAAATTATCAAATGATGCAATACAAGACAACACGAGCACGAGACAAGTAACATGGCATGATCTATTTTGCATAGTCTTCCTGATCATTTTATTGCATAGCAAAGTTTGTTCTATACATATCATAAATATAGAAGAAGTATATATTCTAACTAGAATTAAAATACGATAAAAGAATATTCTAAGCGAACTAGCATGCAACAAGGTAACCATTCATAAGTTTATTGACAAGCAAAAAGTAATCCAAGTCTATTCCTTTTTATCTTGACATCTTTTAGTTATTAAGGTATCGTCTGATTGAAATAATCAAGAATGTAAGATTTTTAGATGTGAATCCTTAGAAGAAGGATCAACTGATCGAAGTATAGTCACTCACAAGTTGGTGGAAAGAGAAAAGAAATGAGGTGCTTCAACACTCCGCTCGCGCGACGTCTACTACACGATCACCTGTATTGCCACAAAAAGAAGATTAATACCTCTTCTTCTCTTTCCAAGGTCAAAACAAAAATTTAGTTCAATAAATGAAAGAAATAAAATCCATCGAAACCATTCAAGAAAACATAAATCCGAAAACTAGCTCAAAAGTACGAAAGCAACAAGGCGACAACAAAAACTAGACAAGAAAACTTCCAGTGGAGAGGTCCCTCTTGACTATGCCGCTAAGTCCCTCCTTGGGGAAAGGTCCACAGAATATAGAAATCGATTCCGGAGAAGCCAATCCATAACGAAGAAAAGATTTGATTCAATCTATCCCGATCGAACGATACTTAAAGTATTTCTTAGTCGCGCTCCCCGAAAAGGGGGAACGGGACACCACACAGGTAACTGTGACAGTGTGTGCACTTAGTTTTGCAGTGTGTGTGTGTGTGTATGTGTGTGTGTGTGTGTGTGTGTGTGTGTCATGTTGTGTAAGTGTGCAAGTGCACAAATTGAATGGTATCTGTGAGGGTTGAAGGTAGTAGTGAGGGTATTTCAGGGGGGGTGCTCAGACATGGTTGTGTGTGTGTGTTAGCTCAGGTATTAGTGTAGGATAACTATGATTTCATGTATAAGTGTCTGTATCACATTTGTGAGGGATACTTGTAGAGTTATAAATGGATTAGAAAGGAAGAATGTAACGCCACAATCCCAAAATACGTAGGACTAGGAATACGTAACATGCCAACTACGCATTCTATCAGACTCTGGTCCGACTAGAATACATATATGCTGTATAAAAGGGGTAAATATCTATGAATACTTAGAATATCTATGTCACAATCCATAAAAAGAATAAAATATCAATATTGAACTGCATGTGCTAAAGTCGGCCGCCCAGTAACACATAAGCTCGAATAGACTCGAGAAAGAAATAAGTGTCTATAAAAACTAGTCTATATCAGCAGATAAATCAATAATATGAATAAATAAATAGCATAAATCTTGTAGAAATGATATAAGTACCTGGTACCAATGTCCATATAATAAAGTAACATACATTAGCAAATCCAAGCAGGCTCCATAACAGTCTATGCTGCAAAAACTAGCAAGGGACCAGGTCCTCAGATGGACGTAACAAGGTATAAGAAATGGCATGCCAAAGTAAAACAGTAAAATAATAAACAATGTGCTCAAGGGTATCTATCATAACCAGCTAAGTGAATGCAAGTGAGAATGTACCCGTCCGCTAAACCACCGGGTTTCATACATATACTAGGGTACTAGTGATAGTAGTAGAATAATAGTAGGTACATACAAGCCCCATCAAGGTACCTGCAGTACTATAATACTAGTAGAGTTTTGTAGCCTAGCGGTATGGTAAGTTCTCTCCAACCCCATGTATCTCATGCCTCATGTCACGAAATGCAAGACAATCTCTATCTATCAAGTCAATGCATAAATAATAGCACTAGTACAAATCTCTAGCCTTGTCCTAAATCAAAAGTCGGGATCCTTGAATATCTCAAGAGTGGCTCCTGTGCATGAAAGTCGAGTACAGTATCCTAAGGTAAATCATGCAAGAGTAGCACGAGTAGGTAAGTGCTGACAATGCAACTAATGATACCCGAACTCCACGTATGGAAGTTGGCACCCTAATTTAATCCGGAAGCTAAGTATCGTGGCGGTCCTAGGTCATAACAATTACAAGTAATAAAAGAAACTATAAATATAACATAACTAGAGCATAATCTACTATGAACAAGGCAATATACACTTGCCTGGATTCTGGATATAGGAATGTCCAAGTAGTGAGCTCAATGCGTCAACTGCTCCCGAAAAGGTGAAATCCACACGAACGTCTCTGGATGCTACAATAGACATTGTAGCGCCCCGCTCCGCGTAGGCGCTATGTACAAGTGATATTGCCTTGCTTGCTCGAACGGAAGTCTTCTCGGAGAGTTTTCGACTGATTAATCAATGTGAGTGGGCAGAACTGTATTCTCTGATTCTTGCACGACTTAATAATGAATCTGAGTTTTTGAATGCTTGATTGCTTAAGAAGATTGTTTCATAAGAAGAATGATATAACCGACTCAATATGCTAATAAGAGAACCCACATAACTTGTCATTGAAACGAATCTGCTTGCTTGCCTAACTAGAGAACCGGAAATACTTGTCTAAAATGAGATAGAACTATTGCTATGCAAATATGATATTAGAGTTAATGCATGCTTAGTCACACAGACACCGCTATTGAACGAACCCTGCCATGATAATAACAAAGAGTAAAAGATTGCTTGCACTTATTCTTGATATCGTATGCTAGACTGGAATACTTGAATGCTTGTCCAACAAGAGATAGAATTGCATACTAGAGTTATAAGAATTGTTCTTGCTTGTTACTTGTTTAATGAGTTAGCTTTGCTTGAGCATGCTTCATTGATTGCTTCTCATGAGATAGACTTGGTGAATTGCGTGAACTTGTGCATCTAGACTAATAGTCCACCCTGAGGCTTAAAACCCTTACTTAGGGAGGGTATGGCTATTAGGCAAGTGTATTAAGAGAGTGAGCTTCGGCTATATGGACTTGATAGATGTGTTTGCTTGTTCTGGATTATGTGCATTATCTGGTATTGATAGGAGCTTGTGTTCATGCATTTGGTCAGGACAACTTGTGCACAAGGTCATCTCTCGGGCGTTCCTGGGGCACTAGGATCGTTCGGCCTAGGAGAGATCTAGATACCCTGAGGCTTAAAAACCTTACTTATGGGGGGGATAGACCCGTCTATTAGTGAGATGTAATCCCGTTGAGGGGACCATCATATAGTTAGGGCGCATGCTAAGCTAGCCTTACCTAACTGTTTGATGCAGGGACGGACAGGAAACTAGAGAACTGTATACATTATGTTATGCAATTGCTTCTAACTTGTGTGTCTGCTGCAGGGATAACCGTTCGACCTTGGGTAAGAAAAATGAAATAATTTTATGTATAGCCTGCTTGTTCATTTAGTCTGCATCGTTGAGTTTCTAATAGTTCTTTATGCATTCGCATCGGTTGGACAATGGCTATTAGTGCAGAGCTGAACCTTGGTCACAGCTGCTAATAGTACCAGTATGTGAGTCATTGGATAGCTGGATTACCGCTGCCAATCCTGAGTTTCTTGGGGACCGAAATCATATAGATATGTTGTCTTAATCGCTTGAATGAATGATAGTCCACTTGATATGCTTTCTTTGATTTGAGGTGATCAGTTTGCTAGATAAGCTTTTCCCCAAGAGTTAGATTGATTTCACCATACATGCTGCGCACTGCACGACGAGAACACTGTCCCTTATATGTTGCTTGAATGCTTGAGTATCGAATATGCAAACTGGTTTCCAACTCATGTTTTCAAAAGATGTAATCTGACTATAGTTCTGAGCTGCATGAAATGAACTTAGGTAAAAGTAGCAAGATCACTAGTAATGCAATATTTTGCCACAAGTTTACTTAGTGTGGATTTCAGGGGGTGTAGCTTCTGTTCATTTGTTTATTCTCACCAGTACTTATAAAAGTGCTGACCCACCAACAGTTTGCTTGTTCTCAGGTGCTTGTTCGTCTAAGGAAGCGATAGCCATGCCTCATCCCAAGGAACCAGAAATCTGGAGTCGATGCCTTGAGCCACATCGAGTTTGTGCCTGCTTTGAGCTGCTTTTGTATAGAGGGACATAATGTATGGAACGGTGTCATTGTAATCGAGAGATAGAGTGCTTGAGCGAATTGTAACACTTTCGATTATCAATAAAAGAGCCTGTTTTCTTATGCCATTGTGTTCTTTACTTTTCTATAATGTTATGTGCCGCTGCTTCAGTACTGAATAGCTTACTTGCCCTTGTATCAAAGCTTTGGCCTTGTGCAAGCGCACTTTAGGCTTGTACGGCATCACGTCCGTGCGAGGACGATCGGTTCCGTAGGGACCAAAGCGAGGACGAATGGCCCTGCGGGACCGGGGCATGACAGACATCATTAACATTTCTAAAATATAATAAATAGTTAGAATTGTCTACCCATAAGTCCAATTTGGACACAGGAGCAAAATGACAGTTTCTGGTTAAAGCGGTGTCCAATTATGGCCCACTTTGTACCGTAAAATGTCTTAGAGATAAAGTTCTCCAAATATAACAAACTTAGTGTTCATAAGTCCAAAACAATAGCACAAACTCAACGGAGTGTCCAAAAGTGTATTTCGGTGAGCCGGTCACAAAATCACCCGTCAAGTAGAACCGTGGGGGGTCAGAAAATTGCCAATATTTTCAGAATCGAACCAAACTTGGGTCACAGGACCAGCGTAACGCTGCAAATCTGATGGCGTAAGTTTTGTTCCGAAACGACAAGCACACGTGAAGTTATGACAAGGTATCGGAATAGACCGATACAGTATTTTTCGACGGATACGCGTTGATTCCGGTGTGCACGCACATCCAAATCAAGTTTCGTAAAATTTTACACATCCGAGTTGACGATACGCACCTTTCGGTGAAATCCTTACGCCACGAAGTTGTCCCGTTTGGCGAAACGTACCCCGTTTTAAAAAAATTTGGGTTTACGAAATCAAATTTTTGACAGATTTTAACATTAAAAAATTTACAGAATAAATCGAATTTAGAGAAAGTATTTAAAGGGATTAAAACTAGGATATGTTGTCAAGAA
This sequence comes from Iris macrosiphon, assembly GCA_036927795.1. NCBI lineage: Eukaryota > Viridiplantae > Streptophyta > Magnoliopsida > Asparagales > Iridaceae > Iris > Iris macrosiphon. The sequence continues at coordinate 203,333 of JAYESA010000234.1, forward strand.
GTTTTTTCAAGTAAAATTTTAGCATCGCGTGTCATTTTGGAGATAACATAACTCAAACACGTGTAACTGGAACAGTTTATGTTCCTAAAACTAAGTCATTTTTTTCCTATTTTGTATCTCGATTTACGATCGATACAGGACACGATAAACTAAACTAATTAAACAGGTTTCATGGGGGTCATTTATTCTTCACGTAGGATTCGACGGTTCGCTGTTTGATTAACCGGGTAGAGAGAAAAAAAGATGGAAAGAAGGGTACCTCGTGTGCTCCGCTGATTGCGATTTCGGGGTGGGCTGTTCGCGGCGGCGTGCGGCGGCGGTCGACGGTGATCAGCAGCGGTGGAGGTGCTCGTCTGGACATAGGGAAGACGTCTGAGTGGGTGGTCTGGTCTATGGTTATGTATATAGAGTGAAGGGGGAATTTCGGAATAGGAATCGATGGGTCGGGGGGATTTCAGGATTTGAACGGAGGAGTCGGGGGGGGTTACTATAGCCGAACGGAGGGATTCCAGTCTGGGTTGGTTTTGGGTGTGGGATTCATTTGGGTTTTGGGTTTGATTTGGTTTGGGTTTCGGATTTAATATTATTTTTATTATTATTCTCCCATATATATGTATATATATATATAGCCATTTATAAATAGGTTTATTTCCAGAAAAATTTATAATACTTTAATAATAGTTGTACACCCAAAAATATATTTTTTGTGTAATATTTGTAATTAATAAATATACATAAATATCTATCCATAAATTTTATATTTTTCTAATTAGCTAAAAAATAATAAAAATTCTTCCTTAATCTCAATAATTACATAATACCAATAATAAAAACAATAAAATTTAAAATTTAAAAATCAGAGGTTTACAAAGAACCAGCATGTATTTGGGGACAGAACTGATATTAGTAAAGGGTGTATCAGTATACACTGTGAAGAGAAATATTAGTGGCATAAGTTTGTGCGAGTGTCCATGTGCTTTAGAGTAGATATAGGTGTTTCAGAGGATCTGTGCAGAACTCGGGTTCATAGAGTATCAGACATTGTAGTGCATGATCAATCAGGTTTTTAGCAAGTAAAAGAGGAGGGGTGTTGGGTTACAGTAACAAGGTTTAGGTGCAGGTGTGTTAGGTGTCATGTGTTTGTCAATATGGTGTACCATGGAGGTGAGAGTGCATTGGTGATAATTGGATACCTAGGTTTGACAGTTAGCCTTGTGTGTGTCTGTGTGTGTATGAGAGAGAGTAAAATAGGGGAGGGGTAATGACTGTTGGATAGCTAGAGGGTGGGTGCATATTGTGACTGTATATGTGGGTTGGTACTTTCATAAATATACATCGTTTTGTGTGTCAATAGAGAACTTGTAAGCTATGCTTCTGCATACTCATTATGTGAGTACATTTCTTGGTGTGCATCTGTATTATTGAAAGGGACTGCAGTGGGGATGGAACTCAGATGCACATAAAAGTAAGGGTAGGGTGCAAGTGTTTCTAGAGTGGGTGAGTATTCTAGAAGCAGAGTAGTACGTGTGGTACCCAAGGTGTATTTGTGCTCATGTGCAGACTTGGGTTCTTGAGAGAAGGGAGTGAGTGTTAGGTGTGTTATATTTCAGATAAAAGGAGGGGGGACACTGGATTAGAACAACAATGCATGTAAGGGGAGTCCCTGCCTTAGTGTTGGACTGCCACAGTGACAGCAGAATAATCTGTCTGGATGTGGAGAGCTCTATTACTAAGTATTATTTCTATACATATTTAAGGTTGGTGTTAGTTTGATTTTTGGGCTCAGGCTAAAGTATCGGATTCTAGGATACTACTAACATGTTCTGATATTAAAAATGAATTCTGGAATTCCATTACTACTTAAATGCTTATTGCATTAGAAGAGCTATGATACTCTAGAATGCTGGTAATGCACTTGTTGCTCTAGTTTTGGGTACAGATGTCAAATACTATCCCTGATACATGCCAAACTCTGCAGGTAAGTATGGGTTGTTTGTGTGCACTGTTTGAGTGTAGGTTGTATGAGTTGTTTGTGATAGTGTATGTGTTATGAAGTTAAGGTGAGTGATAGGGATTAAGAGTTAATGTTGAGGATTGTGTTGGAGTTGGATATGAGAACTCAGTTCATGTGAAGTCTTGAGGAGTATAGTGCATGAGAATAGGTATTAGTGTTTCATAGTGAGTGTTAGTGAGGGTAGTATCAGTTAGTCCAGGTGAGTAGTATTAGTGTCCAAGTACTAGATGTGAGGTAGGGGATATGAGGTAGCACTCATTCAGGTGTATCATGAGTAAGATATCTAGGACACGTGAGAGGCTATTAGGTATATTAAGATTCATGTATTAGTAGGTGTGTCATATGGATATAGATACAAAAGGGTAAGGTTAGGTAAGGTATAAGTTATCAAGGTAAGAGTTGAGTGTTGAGTTAGTATACCAAGGTATCGAGTATGATACCAAGGTATGGAAGGGGTAGTGTATAGTGGATAATTAAGTATTGTAAATACCTAGTACCTAGGTATTAGAGATTGGTATAGGGCTATTAAGATACAAGTGTACTAGAGGTCAAGGTATTAGGATTAGACTTTGAGCTAGTCGTGATATCAAGGTATTGGTATTATCGTTAGAGTTAGATATCAAGTATGGATATTAATAAGGTATTGATAAGATTTTCTAATTAGGCTAAGATAATAGTACTAGAATAAGTATAAGCCTATATTAGTGTCACTACCATATTTTTTAAGAAGGATATTTTGGTCATTTTTATAATTTAATAATTATTGTGCATGTTGTATATTTATTTCTTGCATTATTTATTTATTGTTAGATGTTAAATTATAGTTTGGACTTGTATTAGTGGACCTAAGTAGATTAGACATGACTCTTGGACCAACATTATTTCTAGTTAGACTTGAGCCCAACAAACAAGCCAAATTCATTAAGTTGGTGATTAATTAGTCAAACCATTATGAGTGGAAGATTCTTTCCTTAATCCATTCTTCATGACAAGCCCATAGGGGTATTTTAGACTTTTCCCACTTACTTGAGGGGCAAGCAAGGGGCCGGCCATAAGAGGAGGGGAGAGCCCCCCTCTCTCTCTCTCTTCATTCACTCTATTTCAATTCTAGATCTAGAATTTTCTCTCATTCAAATTTCTCCCTTTTCTACACCAATTCCTACCCAAATTCTCTCTAAATTTCTTCTCTACTCACCATTGGAGGCTATTGGAACAAGGAGGAGACAAGAATCTACAAGGAGGAGGAAGGAGCACAAGTAGAAGGCTCTTGACACTCTTTTGGAGACTTGCATTGGGAATCCATCTCCCAATAGGTATAATTCAATTTTTTCTCTCTAATTAAACTCTAAATCTGTAGTTTAATCATTATGAATCCTTCCATATACTAAGGCTACCCATAGGAAGTGGAATTAGGTTCATAGGAGGCCTATGAAGAAAGTTATGTTGTATTTTGTGTTAATTTTAGGAGAATTTTGATATTGGCACATTATGTGTTTGTCAATAGGTCAATTAGACCAAAATAGCATGTGTTTGATTGTGTGAGACTAGTGTTGTGTCCAAAAATGGATACGTGTAGGCCGTATCATGGCAATTTAGTAATACGGGTTATTTTGGGGGGTTTTCCTTTGACACGGGTGATACACATGCCATATTTTGACACGGACACGTAGTTGAGTAGTTAGTATTTCGTATTGTTCATAATTATGACTTTAGACTTGCTCGTGTCATTCGGAATACATTTGGTGATGTGTTGGAGCCGTATCGCAAGTGTATCATAGATTAAGTGTGATACAGTTGTGGTGTACTCCACGTGTTTGTTATTTTGCATTATATTTCAATTTGACTTGGTTATAGCTATTAGAGTATTGTATTTAAGTTGTTATATGCTACATATATTTATATATAGTTTCTATATGCATCTATCTATGTTTCTATTGTATTTAGTGTGTTTTGGTTGTGTTCTAGTTGTATGTAGAAAAGAGGGGTTTTCTTATGAACATGTGTTAGAGTTGTGCTCAATGATTTGGTGTATGGACTGAATAGGAATGTTATATTTGACAGTGAGGAGTTGTGGGGACTATTTGATTCATATAGGGACTGTTATGGAGTGGTGAACTGACAAGGAGGCAAGGGGGGAGTGTTCACTGTTAGTTGACAGTGAGGAGTATTGGGTTGGGGCTGTGCACCAAATGCACAGCAATCGGGTTTGTTGCCATCTGCAAGTTGTTTGTGCAATAGCAAGTTGCAGTTGGTGTGCTGATTAGAGCAACAGCAGCAGTGGAGGCATTGGAGGTTGACAGGAGGAGCAGTGGCAACAACACATTTCTACCAATTGGGGCATGCAGCAGCAGTTTGGATGCTGTGAACAACAGCCACATGGTTGGGGTCAGGTTTTGATGAGGATGGTTAATTGGATATATGATGGAGTGTTAGTAAGTTATGTCAGTTAGTATGTTAAGACAGATAGTTAGTTGGTTATGGAGTATGTTAATGATAGGTTGGTTAGTATTAAGTTGTGGTTAGTTGCTTTGAGGTAGAACTTAGTTGTCTGATAAAACATGTTATAGTAGATGTGTTAGTTGTATATTAGTAATTAAATAGGTATGTTAGTGTAGTGGTTATGTGTTGTTGTGTAGGTAATATATTAGATAAGTTATAAACGGAAGAGGAGTTAACTGTTAGAATAATGTCAGTTGGTTAAGGTAGTGTTGATAGGTATATCAGTTTATGGATTGTTAGTATGTTGTATATATGTAATGTTAGGGTATTGATATATAAAATTATATGTTAGTATTAGTCATATATGTTAGCTATACATATATCTGGTTGTCAGTATATATATATATATATATATATATATATATATATATATATATATATATATATATATATATATATATATATCAATCAATACTAACAACCAGATATATATCAATCAATACTAACAACCAGATATATATTATATATATATATATATATATATATATATATATATATATATATATATATATATATATATATATATATATATATATGGTTGTTAGTATTGATTGATATATATATATATATATATATATATATATATGAGTTAACTAAGTTAAGTATTACCTTGTGTTACTAAGGTAAGGTAATGGAGTTGACTCAAGATAGTGCGATACCGAGTTGGCTCAAAGTCGAGGTATCCACTAGTACTAGTTTAGCTAAGAATACTAGTATGTTTTATATTGTATATATTATATGGTATTTTCATATATAAGGTATTACGTATCTTATGATATGGTATAGTATTAATATCCCGGTGTCCTAATATAGCTAGTATAGCCTAGATACATAGCGTATGGACCCAATATTTAGAGATTGACTCATACAACCTAGAAATAGCTATTTTGACCAAGTTTGACTAGTTTGACCTAGAGTTGACCTTGTTTGACTATTTTGACCTAGAAATGGCTTTATGACCTAGAATTTGACTAGTTTAAATTGTATTCATTCCAAAATCTTGTATTGTTATAATATTCCATATTTAGGTCTCTAAGGTACCGTTCCGAACATCTTTGATATTGTTCATCGTATTTCAGGAAAGTATATTCTCTGATAGTTTCCCATTTATGATATTCTCTAATACTCATCCCGGTTGAGACAGACGACCTATTACCTATAGCTCAGTAGATAGGTTTATTATACTGGATTTGTCTTCAGCTTTCGACATTAGTATTTCTTATTATATTTGATTATTATTGGATATTATTTTGTCTTGTGAGTTGTATTTGATTCTTTAATTCTTTATATCATATTCGTACGATTGTTCCATTTTATAGATCTGTGATTGAGTATTTATACTTCATTGGTGGCATTACATATTTTGATTATCATTATTAGATAGATAGTTTATCCAAACAATATTCTACCGTCGATACTGCGGTGTAGGCTGGGTGTTGTTCACTACTTGCGCCCCTACACCTGGTACGGGTCGTGACAATTAGCTAGTGTAACCTAGTATTAGCTAGTATACCTTAATATTAACAAGGTATTAACTAGTATAGCCTAGAAACCTAGTTTAGCAAGGTATTGAGATAGAGTCAAGGTTATGGGTAAGGTATTGGGGTTAGACTAAGATATTAATAGGTAATATCATAGGTGAGTATATATATATTGGCTAGTATTGACCTAGAAACTTAGGTGTAACCTAGTTTTAGCTAGTTTGACTAGTTTGACCCTAAAACTCAACTCATAGGATGAAGTGAACCTAAAATCAAGGTATTGATCTAGTTTGACCTATTTTGACCAAATTTGACTAAGTTTGACCTAGTTTGACTAGCTTTGACCTAGAAACATGGTTTAAATTTATTTAAGACTTCTTTATGACTCCAAAACACCTTTTGACATTAATATTTAATCTTTAGGTCACTTTGACTCTGGATCGGACATTGATTCGAGTTCTTGGCTTAGGACGACAGGCGAGTACATTCTATGACAGTTTTCTTATTTTGATGATTACTATGATATCAGTTTTGTAGTATTGTACTTGATTCCTGACACGATGATACACGGATTAGTATATTCCGAATTCCATCATGAGATATTATTTTCTTGAGGATCCGGTACATGTTCTGTTATTCTTGTACATGTATAGACACTGATTCAGGAGCAGGTTGTCCCCCTGCTCTATGAATTATGTGTCGTAATATGTCATGGTTGGATCCACTATACTAGTCGGGGGATGGAGAAAGTATTAGCTAGTTATCTGATTATACCCTACCTACTTGTGCATATCTCACCCTCACCACACACAGAGTGCAGCCTGATCTTATTACTTGTGCATTGCTCTCCTATATGATTGGCCTGATCCCCTTACTTAAATTTGTGCATAGTCAACATACATGATTGACCTGATCCCTTATCCGTACTTGTGCATAGACAATCATATATGGTCGAGCCTGATCCAAATCCCAAGCCGATCATATAACAAACTAATATTCCAAACGCATAGCTAGTTATTCCTATTCTTTTATTCTAGATTATACTTGATGAGACTGATATTTACTTGTTTACTCACTTCTTATTATTTTCCTGCGATATGATATTTTTTCGCACTTGCTTTCTTACTGTGAGACTCGTATCACTGTTCTAGTATACGTACCCTATATACACATATTATACGTGTATAGCCTATTTATTATTTAATTGCATATTATACATGTATAGCTCATTTATTGTTTAATTGCTTACATCATGCTTTATGTCATTCATGCATTATTTATATTATTTTTGTAAGTTTTTCTTAGTTGCATGCTTTGGACCGTTGGTCCCTTTGTTTTCTTGGTGCGTGGCTACGATAAACCCGAGTGAGAGGCATGAATTATGATCCAATGGCCTACAATCAATCCCTTGGCTATATAGGCAAATTATTTCTCTTTTCCTCTTCATTTCTTCTCCAGCAGAGAGCAGCAGCTGAGCTTGGCCTTGGCCGTGGGTGACCTTGGTAGTGTTGGTATTAGGCTAGAACTTGACCATAGACAAGTACAACTTGCCAACCGAAGGAACAACCTTGGATCTTGCTTTGATTCTTAGTATTGCTTATTTTAATTATTTGATCGGTTTTATTTTTAGTAGCCCTTAGAACTTGTCTCATTGATGATTTTGTTTTTCTTGAATTGGATTGCTCGTGGAGCCCGAGAACAGTAAATCGGAGAATGCAAAGTTGGCATGAGAATGCATACAAAAAGTACGCAGGGAACCCTTGTCGCATATAGCAAATTTTCAGTGAACGCACTTGTATGTGTTTCACAAATTTATTAGAAAGCGTGCCAAGATATATTAAGTACTCTAGACGCACTTCTCTACTCCTACGTATATTTTGTACTAAGGCAATTCCTTCAAAAGTACGCCAATCCTACTTGGCTCACTTTTGAATGAGTCTGCAAGTCATCAAGAATGTACGTCATTGCTTAAAAAGTCAAGTTGGCATACTTTGCAAATATTACAGAGTTGGCACACTTTGGATAACTTTTCTTACCGGCGCACTTTGTCCCTTCTGGAGAATGGAGCACTTTGCTGTGTGGCTCACTATGTGACATTCTCCAGAGACGGTGTACTTTGTAGCCCTTCGTAATTACTTAATGACTAAGAAAAGATTTTTGACCATTCTCGATAATTGTGTTCTCGATTGCAAGGTTGTCTCTACTGTTGAGTCATGTCTTGGATATTGTGTTTTATCTTTTAGTATACCTTCCTGCGATTGTTTGTGCACCAAACCTCACTGCTGGCATACTTGATAAAAGTGTGTGAAAGTCGTAGCTTGGATACTTTTATTTGTACGCTAATGATAGATTTATGCGCCAAGCTCTTGACTCCCGTACTTCTATCATTGTGCGCCAAGGTCCTAGAAGTACGCTTTAGTATGAATTGTGCACCACCTTTTGCTCGGAGCACTTTTGTATCAAAGTGCGCCAGAACTATCCGGATTAGGGATTTGTACACCAAAACTATTTTTGGCCATTTGTGCGCCAATACTCATTTTTTTCATTTGTGCATAAATAGTAGTTTTTGGCCCATTGTACGCAGATGTTATATTCTTGCCTGATTTTATGCGCCAACCCTGAATTGTTAATTTATGTGCATGTATGCCAGTATTCTCTTTAATATGCTTAACTCTTGATGATTCTCTAGTTCTCTTTAATCCCGTTATTTTAGTTAATCCTGATTATTTTCTGAATATGACATTCTTGATATTAATCTTGATTTTCTGACATAATCTAGTGATTGTACATTATAATTGAACTCCTGAATCTTGACATAGGATTGATAATAGTGATAATCTTGATCATGTACTGATAATCATGATCATGTATTGATAATCCTGATCATGATACTCCTGATAGTGGCTCGACATAGCGCATCATCCTGATACTCAAGATCATAATACTCCTGATAGTGGTTCGATGTAGCGCACCATCCTGATACTCCTGATCCTGATAATCTTAATAGTGGCTCAACGCAGCACACTCCTGATACTCCTGATCCTGATAATCCTGATAGTGGCTCAACGCAGCACACTCCTGACTTAAGAATTTCTATAAATGTCCTGATCAAGGCTATTATACTCGTCAAGTTACTGTCTTGTCATGTATCATGTCTAAGGAAGATTCTTGAGCACCATGGTCGGAATTATTGATAATTGTCTAGGCTAATAACTAGAATAATAATCTAGAAAAGTATCTAGAGAGATTTTTTGGCTACATACAATCCCGGTATCCCAACGACACCTGATAAATTTGGAGCTCTCCGTCATGAGGGGCACACTTCCAGCACACTGACGAGTGTTGCACTACCAAAAAAGACAAAAAAATAATTATACCTGATAAACCTGTATTATGTACATATTCGTCTGGATAATTCGGATAGTTTGCAGGGCATATGGTTGTAAGAAATCTCAAACTGCATGTGTTAGTAACTAGGACTGTGATTACCCTAGTTAGCTAATGATAGCAAGCTGTAAGAAATCTCAAACATAAATGCCTCATGAAGATGGGGTAGTCTCATAAAGTAGGTCCAATGCATATACATAAATAAAAATATAGTACGACGACACCGTCGTTGCACCCAAGTTTCCTTGGACGCACAATTTATATAGCAGTTAAAATAAATGAACTAAAATAACAGAAATTAACATACATGCCTCATATGGAATGTAAATACAGTACAATGGCAAGGTACACTTGTCTGGCAAAAAAATCTGTAAAGTGTACGCGCCCAAATGTCAAGGACACGGAACCTGGAACTAAGCCTCCGAACAAACGTCTCCGGATGCTAAAATAGAAATCACCAACGTTTCCAGAATGAGAAAAATAGCTAAAAAGCACTTCCCTTTCGTCCAATTTGGACACAGGAGCAAAACGGTCATTTTGGATAAAAGTGGGGTCCACGTGTGGCCCATTTTGCACCGAAAAGCGTGCCGATGGTAACAGTCTCTAAATGGGACAAACTATAGGTCAAACAACTCTAAATATCAATACGAACCCAACGGTATATCCAAATATGGATTCTGATGGGCCAAACATAATTTTGTCCAAAAAGTCAACTGTGGGGCCCGCCAATTGGTGATTTGGTCAACCATCTCAGAATTGCGTGAAAATTGGGTCACAGGACCAGCGTGTTACCACGAGTCCAGTGGCGCAAGTTTTGTCGCAATCTGACAAGCGTGTACAAAATGCGCACGACTTCCACAAAAGTTGCGAAACGGAGTGTGTCCGCGGATACGGGCTGATTTCGGCGCGCACACGCGTCCGAATCAGTTTTCAGAAATTTTTAAGTGTCCGATTATGCTTCGTGCACCGTTCGGTACACTTGGTACACGGCGGGACGGTCCCGTTTGGCGGGATGCGCTCCGTTTCACAACTTTTGGAAATCTGGAAAAGTGGGTTCGCGGGATTTTGTGACGAATTTAATTCTGTCCACAGCAGCTAATAATCTAGGGTTATTTAACAGAAAATAAACTAGGTCAAGTGGTCTACGTATACAAAAAAGAATCACCGAATTCGGATCTCTGTGGTGGGAGATACGAACTCGGCAACATGGGTGGTCACCGCAGTTTTTTGCGATCCCAGAATTCGGTCTGCTCGCGCCAACTTGGGCGTTGTTTTCGCCTATGGGTACACATTGTTCGAGGTTTGCTATCATACAGATATGGAAGAGGTTTAAGGGGTGAGCATACCGATGAAGACGGAACGACGTTTGGCTGAGCGAGTCGACGGAAAGCAACTCCGGAGCAAAGGTATCTCATGTGGGAATCTGCAAGTGCGCTGGGTCGGGATTGTCGGGATTGGTTTGGACTGTCACGCTCCGGTCCCGCCCGGGCCGCCGCTCCGCCCTGCCCCGCGCCCGTGCGGCCGGGAATTAACGAACCGGACATGTATCACCGTGCCTCGGCGCGCCGGACGCGAATCACCGCGCCCGTCCCGCGGGTGCGAGGGAGAAAGGGAGCCAAGCGAATGGCCCGTTCGAGCTTTCGGGGGACATAATGCCGCACGGGCCTGGGGTTGTGCCCGTGCAAGGCCAATCGTTTAAGTTGATAGTTGGCTATCATCGCATCAATCGAGTAAGCAGCGGAAAGGGACTTGTTGCAATGTAATGCATTAGCCAACTGAGTGTTCGGGACAATCGAGGCAACTTGGGTTTTCTTTAGCAAAGGCACACGTTCGTTCCATACATTATGCCCCCTTATACGATAGCATTCTCGGGGCAACAATCAAAACCAGGATTCCGGGTCTTCGGGACTGTGGCACGCCTATCGCTCCCTCGGACGATCCAGTACCTGCGAACAAGTAAACTGTTGGGTGGGTCAGCACTTTATACAAGTACTGGTGAGATAAATCAATTGAACAGAAACAAGCATTCACTCAAACAGGCACTAAGTAATCATGTTATAAAATATTACATTACTAGTGATCTTTCTAGTTTTTACCTAGGTTCGTTTCATGCAGTTCTAGCAGAGTCGATTTACTTGTTTAGAAATATGTTTGGAAACAGAGTTTCATAATTGAATATGCAAGCAAGCAAACCGTTCATGTTTCAGGGTGTGCGCAGCGTGTCTCGTGCGACTCGAGGGTCTGATGCATAGCTAGACACACGATGCACATTCTTAGGGGCAGTCACTATCCAAGCCAACACAATGACTTAGCTATATGCAGGGCGGTCCCCGAGTATCTCAGGATCGGCAGCTGGTGGAACAGCATACCAATGACTCATTCTCTAAAACTAATGGCAGCTGTGACCCATGGTGGTTATAACGCATGCAGTTCAGCTCTCCACCAAAAGCCATTGTCCGACCGCGTGCGAATGCATGGAACACTATCAAATAAACTCTAGTATGCAGACGAGACGAACCATCAGAATACACTCATTATTGCGGGGCAATCCGACTTATCACTTGAACACGTTCAGGCACAGTATGGTTCTCTCGAAGCATAGACGATAGTGAACATATTCATGCACTCTAAGCAGGCGATTCAGGATTCTCGTTAAGCAGGCATTGTTTCAAAGATAAGCTAGGTGAGTTCGTTCATTAACATGCAAGGCAGGTTCTATCATTCTCTTAAGAAAACATTGCAAGCAAAAACTCTGGTTATTATTAAGGCGTGCAAGAATCAGAGAACGAAGTTCTGCCCACTCACCTTGATATATAACGCCAGCGCGGAGCAGGACGTTACATACTTACCAACCAACAAAAAGTTTCGTCCTCGAAACTTCAAGGATAAACTTCTCGATATCCCGAGTAGAGATAGTGCTGTCCCTCGCCGTACTCAATCGAAACAATCAAGCAATTCAAGTTCAGGAAACATTTTTGCACTTTGAGAATATCTATAAACTTATTGTATGGAACGCTCTTTGCAAAACCATATCGATAATATCTCAGAGTCATAGCAACGGTTTGGACCAGAGAATCGATTCCGCTCTGATACCATTCTGTCACGCCCCGGTCCCGCCCGGGCCCCGCTCCGCCCTGCCCCGCGTCCGTGCGGCCGGGAATTAACGAACTGGACACGCATCACCGTGCCTCGGCGCGCCGGACGCGAATCACCGCGCCCGTCCCGCGGGTGCGAGGGAGGAAGGGAGCCAAGCGAATGGCCCGTTCGAGCTTTCGGGGGACGTGATGCCGCACGGGCCTGGGGTTGCGCCCGTGCAAGGCCAATCGTTTAAGTTGATAGTTGGCTATCATCGCATCAATCAAGTAAGCAGCGGAAAGGGACTTGTTGCAATGCAATACATTAGCCAACTGAGTGTTCGGGACAATCGAGGCAACTTGGGTTTCCTTTAGCAAAGGCACACGTTCGTTCCATACATTATGCCCCCTTATACGATAGCATTCTCGGGGCAACAATCGAAACCAGGATTCCGGGTCTTCGGGACTGTGGCACGCCTATCGCTCCCTCGGACGATCCAGTACCTGCGAACAAGTAAACTGTTGGTGGGTCAGCACTTTATACAAGTACTGGTGAGATAAATCAACTGAACAGAAACAAGCATTCACTCAAACAGGCACTAAGTAATCATGTTATAAAACATTACATTACTAGTAATCTTTCTAGTTTTTACCTAGGTTCGTTTTATGCAGTTCTAGCAGAGTCGATTTACTTGTTTAGAAACATGTTTGGAAACAGAGTTTCATAATTGAATATGCAAGCAAGCAAACCGTTCATGTTTCAGGGTGTGCGCAGCGTGTCTCGTGCGACTCGAGGGTCTGATGCATAGCTAGACACACGATGCACATTCTTAGGGGCAGTCACTATCCAAGCCAACACAATGACTTAGCTATATGCAGGACGGTCCCCGAGTATCTCAGGATCGGCAGCTGGTGGAACAGCATACCAATGACTCATTCTCTGAAGCTAATGGCAGCTATGACCCATGGTGGTTATAACGCATGCAGTTCAGCTCTCCACCAAAAGCCATTGTCCGACCGCGTGCGAATGCATGGAACACTATCAAATAAACTCTAGTATGCAGACGAGACGAACCATCAGAATACACTCATTGTTGCGGGGCAATCCGACTTATCACTTGAACACGTTCAGGCACAGTATGGTTCTCTCGAAGCATAGACGATAGTGAACATATTCATGCACTCTAAGCAGGCGATTCAGGATTCTCGTTAAGCAGGCATTGTTTCAAAGACAAGCTAGGTGAGTTCGTTCATTAACATGCAAGGCAGGTTCTATCATTCTCGTAAGAAAACATTGCAAGCAAAAACTCTGGTTATTATTAAGGCGTGCAAGAATCAGAGAACGAAGTTCTGCCCACTCACCTTGATATATAACGCCGGCGCGGAGCAGGACGTTACATGGACGGCCTGGCGGGTTTCTCTGGCTGTGGTGGCGGCTCTCTCTAGGTCTAGATGAGAAGAGAAGGGTCTGGATGATAGGTTTAGGGTTTTATAAAAATATATATATATATATATATATATATATATATATATATATATATATATATATATATATATATATATATATAGTGAGAGAGAAAGAGATGGTTTGTCGCGGGTCCGCAGGGGGGGTCGGGTCTGGAATAGGGGGCGCTGGCTTGTATTAGCAAGTTGCTTGCTGTTATTAGCAACTTTAGCAATTCTAGCAAGTTTAGCAACTTTAGCAAGTTAGGCGCTGGCTTTAAGTTATTATATTATTAGTATAGTTATTATTATATTATTAATTTCTTTTCTTTTCTTTTTTTTTCATTATATATATATATATATATATATATATATATATATATATATATATATATATATATACTCATAAGAAAATTTCTAGATTAGAATAATGCACACCGTTAGGCTAGCCTGCTCAAGGGGTCTCCTACATGAAATAAATTTCGAAAAATTCCTGATGGTCCCATAAATCCTCTAAGTACCCGAACACCTAAAATAAAAATTATTAAAAATCTATTTCTCCTATTTAGCCACTAATTACTATAATTAAATTAATAATTAATAAATAAAAGGGTATATACGATTTTCTAGGATAGGGGTTTTACATTCTACCCAACTTATAAAAATTTCGTCCTCGAAATTAAAACTAAGCCACGATAGAATGCAAGGATGGTATAAGATATAAATTAACAATATAAATTTATACCTTGGTCTGCGAATAGGTTCGGAAAATGCTTGCGCATGTCGTCCTCGCGCTCCCAAGTTGATTCTCCTGGCGCGCCATGCCTCCATGCTACGCGAACCAAGGGAATAGACTGGTTCCTCGATACTTTCTCTCGATGATCAAGGATTCCCATGGGTTGTTCTTGGTATGACAAGCTCGGCCCAATGGTGATCTCCGAATGGTCGAGAACATGACTGCTGTCTGCCACATATCGCCTGAGCTGCGACACATGGAATACGTCATGTACTCCCTCCAGTGAAGGTGTTAGCGTAAATCGATATGCCACTTCTCCAACTCTGTCAAGCACATCAAATGGTCTAATATACCTTGGACTCAACTTGCCACGCCTTCCGAATCGAATGGTGCCTCTGGTTGGTGATATCCTCAAGAAGACGTGATCACCCTCTTTGAACTCCAAGGGACGACGATGAAGGTCTGCCCACTGCTTCTGTTTGTCTTGCGCTGCTCGCAAGTGTCCTTGAATCATCTTGACTGTTTCTACGGTGTTGACCACCAACTCTGGTCCCAGAATCTGACGTTCTCCCGTGTCACTCCAACACACAGGAGACCTATATTTTTTTCATACAATGCTTCAAACGGAGCCATCTGAATACTCGCTTGATAGCTATTGTTGTAAGAAAAATCCACAAGATGTAGGTGGTCCTCCCATGATCCTCCGAAGTCTAACATGCAAGCCCTCAACATATCCTCCAAGGTTTGAATAGTACGCTCCGACTGCCCATCTGTCTGCGGGTGGTAAGATGTACTGAACTTCAGACGAGTTCTAAGACTCTCTTGCATGCTCCTCCAAAAGTGCGATGTAAAGCGTGAATCTATGTCCGATACAATGCTGACTGGTATCCCGTGCAATCTCACGATCTGCCTCATATATAAGTCAGCTAAAGCTTCCGTAGACTGACCCACTCTAAAAGGTATAAAATGGGCTGACTTGGTGAGTCGGTCCACTATTACCCATACTGCATCTCTCCCACTTTGACTCTTGGAAAAACCCGTGACGAAGTCCATAGTGATGTGCTCCCACTTCCACTCTGGAATCGGAAGTGGTTACAATAAGCCTGCTGTCCTCTGGTGCTCCGCCTTTACTTGCTGACATACCAGACATTTAGCTACAAAGCGAGCTATTTCTCTCTTCATTCCGTGCCACCAAAAGTGTTGTCATAGGTCACGATAAATCTTGGTGCCTCCAGGATGAATAGAATAAATCGAACTATGAGCCTCTGTCATCAGCTCTTGTCGAATCTCTCCATTTGGAACATAAAGACGATCACCACATCGTAAAATCCCATCCTCATGAATGCGCAATCCGGTCTGCTCTCCGGCATCTGTCCTTTCCTTCAGTCTCCTGAATCTGGCGTCTGTACGCAAAGCTGCCTTGATCCTCTCTACCAATGATGATTGTACTTGTAATTTGGCTAGTGTCCCATCTGCTCCGGGTAATATCACTTCAATGCCAAGCTCTTGCAAGTCCTCCAATAGTTTTCTCTGTGCTGTCAAGAAGTAAGCTGCTGGTTTCTGGCTTAACGCATCTGCTACCACGTTAGCCTTGCCTGGATGATAATGTAGCTCTATCTGAAAATCTTTCATCAACTCGATCCATCGACGTTGCCTCATATTTAACTCCTTCTGCGTGAAGACGTACTTGAGACTTTTGTGGTCAGTATAGATCTCCACTCGTTCCCCATATAAGTAATATCTTCATAGCTTCAGAGCAAATACAACGGCTGCAAGTTCCAAGTCATGAGTCGGATAATTCTTCTCATGCACTCGTAACTGCCTAGATGCATATGCAATCACCTTGCCATGCTGCATCAATACACATCCCAAGCCTTTCTCTGATGCGTCACTGTAGATCACATAACCTCCTGATCCTGACGGAATCGTCAATACTGGAGCTGTAGTCAGTCGCTTCTTCAACTCTTCAAAGGCGGCTTGACACTCGTCGGTCCATACAAATTCTTGATCCTTACAAGTCAAACGAGTCATAGGTGCCGCTATCCTAGAGAAGTTTTTTATGAACCGTCGGTAATATCACGTAAGTCCAAGGAAACTCCTTACCTCTGCTGCTGATTTAGGTACAGGCCATGTCTCAACTGCTGAGATCTTCTCTGGATCAATAGAAATACCATCTCCTGTAACAACATGTCCAAGAAATAAAACTCTGTCCGAGAAGAACTCACATTTGCTGAGCTTTGAATATAACTGCTCTCTCCTCAAAGTCTCTAGAACAATCCACAGATGCTCCTCGTGCTCCTCGTGGCTCTTCGAATAGACAAGTATATCATCTATGAAGACGATCACGAACTGGTCCAAGTACTGGTGGAAGACTCAATTCATCAAGTCCATGAAGATCGCTGGAGCATTGGTCAATCCAAATGGCATGACCAAAAACTCGTAGTGCCCATATCTTGTTCTGAATGCGGTCTTCGGAATGTCCTGCTTCCGTACCTTCACCTGGGGATATCCCGATCTCAAATCTATCTTTGAGAACACCTTAGCTCCACTGAGTTGATCAAACAGGTCATCAATGCGTGGCAATGGATATTTGTTCTTCACTGTCACTGCATTCAAGGCTCTGTAGTTAATGCACATACGCACTGACCCTTCCTTCTTGGGTACAAACAATACTGGTGCTCCCCAGGGTGATGCACTCGGTCGGATGAAACCTTTCTCTTCTAGCTCTTTTAACTGTGCCTTCAGCTCGTCCATCTCCTTCTTCGCCAGTCTGTAAACATGCGTTGCTATAGGTGCTGCTCCGGGTGCTAGTTCAATTGAAAACTCTACATCTCTGTCTGGGGGTAGTCCTGGCAAATCCTCTGGAAAGACGTGTAGAAATTCTAAAATAATAGGATGATAGACAACATCGTCCATTGTGAGCTGCATACCATCAAGGATTTCTGTGGATCCTCGGGCAAACTCAAGTTCAGGCTGGCCTGGTACCTTAAAAAGAATGCTTTCTCCAAAGCAATCGAAGAAAGCATGGTACTTGCTTAGCCAGTCCATTCCAAGCACAATATTAAAAGATGGCATAGGAAGGACTAAGAGTTGGGCATTTATCTCTCTGCCACGTATCACTATAGGACCCGATCTACAAACTCGACTAACTGGTACAACTCCTCCTCCGATTAGAATTCTAACACAACTAGATAATGGTGTAGAAGCAATATTGTGTTTGGCAATAAAACTAGATGATATGAATGAGTGGGTGGCTTCCGTATCAAACAATGTCACAACAAGAAAAGTAAAAGCAAGAGTAATACCTGCTATGACATCCACCTCATGATCCATGTCATCTACCTCCAATGCAAAAGCTCGCCCGTTCCTCTGCGGCTGTCCATGTCCGGTCCTCATATACTGCTCCTCCTGGGTAGGTAGCGGTGGTCCTCTCTGAAATCCTCCTCCTGCCGGGGGTCGAGGTGCTCCGGGTCCAGTCATCTGCTGAGCTGGCTTTGGTGCTGGAAGCGCTAGTCTCTGAACTGACGGTGGAAGTGTCTGCTGCATATGACAGTCTTTCGCTAGGTGCTGTCCAGAGCCACATCTCCTACACTGACCCAAGCTGGTCCGACAATCTCTCGAAACATGTCCGATCCTCCCACAATAATTATATTGGGGTTTCTCCAGAATCTGGTACGGTCCGGCTCTGTGTTGCTGATGCTGCTGTGCCAAGGAACGTCTGATAGGTCCTCCCTATTGTGTCCTGACTGGTCCCTGCTGTATCCTTGTCGATCCTTGTTGTGTCCTCAGCTGACCTCCCTTTCCTCTACTAATGGTTTCCTGAAATCTGGCCTCTGTCAGTAGTTCAGCATAAGAGACTCGGGACTGCGAGCTTGTATAATGTTGTAGCTCCTGGGTCAGTCCTCGATGAAATCTCTTAGCCTTAGCCAAATCATCTGGTATCAAAGCAGCGCCATATTTGCTGAGTCGACTAAACTCGGCATCATACTCGTCCACTGTTCGGTTCCCCTGCTCCAAGTGAAGAAACTGATCATACAAGGTGTCCCTGACAGTGTCCGGGAAGTACTTTCCCTCAAAGCACTCCAAGAACTGCTCCCAAGTCTGGTAAGTACCCAACTGGCGCTCCATGGATTCCCACCAGTGATGAGCATTACCCTCTAGAAGCGTCCATACACCCGTCATCCATAGGTCCGGGGGTAACTGTGATGCCTCTAGTAGCTTCTGCGTGTGAGTGATCCAGTTGGTAGCCTCCTCTGGGCTCTCTGTGCCCTTCTACTGCCTTGGACCCATCTGAATAAAATTCTTTACTGATCCAACCCTAGCTCGAGGTACTGGAGCTAGTGCTTGTGCTGGTACAGTAGCCTGTGCAGCCATCCTCTCCAGTGCTGCCAAAAATTCTTGCCTCTGCTCGGCTGTCTGCTGCCTCTGTTCCTGTATCATCATCTGAAAGAATTGGAACATCTGCGCTTGGCCATCTTGCGGTACTGGAAAAGCTGGAAGGTTCCCAATAGGTGAAGCGGGAAGATCAGATGGAACTGGAGTGTGAGTCTGTCCATCTGGCCCCGGAAGCCTAGGAATCGTTGGGGTCCCTCCTTGAGTTTGACCATTGACTCCAGAAGTTGTATCGCCATCAGCGGCAGTACATCCATTTTGCAAATCCATCTTTCTGCAGGTGATGTACGAAATGATTAGAAAAAGTACATGAATCAAACAGGATGCAAGTATTAAATAGGAAGGATGAGTTTCAGTCAAGCGTGGATGAGATCCTTATACTCTATTCCTATACGCAGGCTTGTTCGGTACAGTTACGTAACCGAGACAATATATTCTTGACCTGCATGGGCCACCACTAAAAATATGTCACGCCCCAGTCCCAAATACGTAGGACTAGGAATACGTAACACGCCAGCCGTATGTATACGAACTCCAATATATGGAAACCATATACACACGTATGTTGTACATGAATATCCAATCCACAGTGGTAATATACTGTCACAACAAGTCATACGCAATTCTATATCTCATCCACAGCATAAATAATAGATAAATAGAAATCAATAACTGAATATCAAATAAGGAGTTTCAAAGTATGATAGTCGGATGAAAACAAATCCACTGCAAATCGACTATAAAAAAACTACTAAAGAGAGAAGAGAATAAACTCTAATACAAGAATAAATATCTCGAAAAAGAATAGCAACTAGAATCTCTAAACAGCTGCAATGAATCACATATAATCAGAAGGTAAGATCTCCTCAGACTGATAGGTAGCGTCAGGTCCAGGTCCATACTCTTGCAGGTACTCCTGCTCATCTATAACTGGAAAGGGACCAGGTCCTCAGAGGGACGTAACAAGATACAAAAATATATGCCAATAAAGTACTGAAATATAAATATCCATTGGGGTCGCCTAACCGTCTAAGTGAATGCAGTTAAGAACACATTTCCCCACAAGTGAGCTATCTGGCTGAAAACTGGGATTTGGCATAGTTCTCTTTTGGAGATCCAGGGGCCTCAAAGGCACATCATCTTTTGAACGGCGGAGGCCCGCCAATGTACATAATATAATATATAGTGGTCATCACCACCCGTATCTCCAGCGGAGAATCCGGGCGCACAGAAAAAGTACAAAGAAGCTCAAATGCGGTACTTGTTGTTCTCCCTACCCAATGCTCTAAGCATGTCATGTCCATGACACGATAAACCTCTAATAACCACCAGGTCTACTAGCATGCAAAGTTTCTATTGGCAGTTATCCCTATCCGTCGCACGACCTATACGTACCAGTGGCCAGCCGAGTACGCAAGTTCGTGTCCTACATGTGACTCACACTCGTGTAAGAATAGTGTCATGGCCAATGAAACATAAATGCCTCATGAAGATGGGATAGTCTCATAAAGTAGGTCCAATGCATATACATAAATAAAAACATAGTACGACGACACCGTCGTTGCACCCAAGTTTCCTTGGACGCGCAATTTATATAGCAGTTAAAATAAATAAACTAAAATAAACAGAAATAAATATGCATGCCTCATATGGAATATAAATACAGTACAATGGCAAGGTATACTTGCCTGACAAGAAATCTGTAAAGTGTACGCGCCCAAATATCAAGGACACGGAACCTGGAACTAAGGCCTCCGAAAAAATATCTCCGAATGCTGAAATAGACATCACCAACATTTTCAGAATAAGCAAAATAGCTAAAAAGCACTTCCCTTTCGTCCAATTTGGACACAAGGGTAAAATGGTAATTTCGGATAAAAGTGGGGTCCACGTGTAGCCCACTTTGCACCGAAAAGCGTACCGAGGGTAACAGTCTCTAAATGGGACAAACTATAGGTCAAACAACTCTAAATGTCAATACGAACCTAACGGTATATCCAAATGTGGATTCCGATGGGCCGAACACAATTTTGTCCAAAAAGTCAATTGTGGGGCCCGCCAATTGGCGATTTGGTCAACCGTCTCAGAATTACGTAAAAATTGGGTCACAGGACCAGCGTGATACCACGAGTCCAGTGGCATAAGTTTTGTCGCAATCTGACAAACGTGTACAAAATGCACGCGACTTCCACAAAAGTTGCGACACGGGGTGTACAAAATGCGTGTACAAAATGCGCGCGACTTCCACAGGACCAGCGTGATACCACGAGTTATACTCCCTTTCCCTTGAGGCCAGTAACTGTTCCACTCTTACTATTGACACTTGCACTAAGACTAAGACTTAGGACGACAGTGTTTTTTTTAGACTGTAGAACTTAGAGGCTATACCCCTACTTTGTCGACTATCGACTTAGACAAGGAATTAGTATGGCAAATGTAGAGATTGTGGAGTCTTATCTTTGTGAACTTGAATTGTTATGTACCTTCTTTCATCATAATCCAGCGTATTTATGTTTGTTGTACTACCTTGACTTACGCTGCTATTATAGCCTAGTTTTTGCAAGCTTATTCTTTTATCCAGCTTGCTCATGGCATATGTATTATTGGGTGCACACAATGATACAATTGCCTAATCAGAATCGGTGTATTAAGGTCTAGCTAACCTTAGTGCGCTTGGTTCGCTCTTCGCATTACTACTTTACGTGGATTGAGATATATGGTAGTAGACAGATATACTTGCCCCTAGATATGTCTGACACATCGTATCGGTTACATAACTGTACTGATACGAGCATGTAAATAGGAAATTACCAAAAATAGGATTTCAATCCACAACTGTCCTGACAACTCTCTTTTCGATTCTTTAATCTCTTTGAACCTCGTACTTGTATTCTGTCACCTTCACCTTGAGTTCTTTATTATTTCTCTCCGTCTTCCCCTATTTCGGAAAGACGAAACCTCGTGCTGGTATAAGTTGACACTGATAGTACTAGCTATACCCCATAAGGCTAAACACATGACTTAGTGACTCTCTTTTATAATTGGTTAAGGGCATATCATAGGTGTTATGTTTGGTGTTAAACCTTTCAGGATTAAAAATCATGATTTAATAATTTGAGCAATAGTTTTTCTAGATGTATGGCCATAGGTGGTAGATAAAAAATTTTAAGTTCGGCAGATTGTGAACCCCTCACCCAAAAAAAATTTTGATCTACTTGGCTGAGTTAGTGAGACTAAGGTTAGCTTGAATCCAGTTAGAAGTAGAACACAGTATTTTTATTTTAATTTTGCAATATTGTACCACTTAGTGCCCTTATCGTGCTCCGATAATTGGAGCACTACACTAGCCACTGCCTTCCTACAAATTCTACACCCTTATCCTAGACGTGTCCATCATCCAATTCTCACCTTTGTGCAATTTTCTAATTGTTGGACGTTTTTTTTTTGCAAAAGAGCATTTATGTGTCCACACCGTTGGTCATGACACATGAAGAAACCTATTTTTCGCTCATGTGGATTTTTTCCATGATTTTTCGGGATGTGCAATGCGCAACATCGCCCACCCCTTTAAACCTAGCCTTGCATTTTAAACGATGCAAATTTTATACCATTCTTGACATTCTATCGTGGCTTAATTTTAATTTCGAGGACGAAATTTTTGTAAGTTGGGTAGAATATAAAATCTTCTTCCTAGAAAATCGTATATACCCTTTATTTATTAATTATTAATTAAATTATAGTAATTAGGTCTAAATAGGAGAAATAGATTTTTAATAATTTTTATGTTAGGTGTTCGGACACTTAGATGACTTATGGGACCATCAGGAATTTTTTGAAATTTATTCCATGTAGGAGACCCCTTGAGCAGTTGCTAGCCTAATGGTGTGTATTTTTCTAATCTAGAATTTTTCTATGAGTATATATATTATATATATATAAATATATATATATGCATATGCTAATAGGAAAAGAAAAGATTAAGAAAAGAAAGTAAAAGAAGTATTATTAAAGTATTAAATAAGAATCTAATATAATAATAATACTAACATTACAACTACTAAGTAACCATCCTAGGAATTGCTACTTCCCAGACCCCTTTGCAATGCTTATTCCCTTCAGCCGAGCAACGTCCAGGGACCCGCCCCCCCTTCAGTTAGCAAATTGCTAACTCTTAAGGACCGCCCTACTTGCTAACTCCAAAGCACAGCACCCCATTGGCGAACCGTTCCATCTCTCTCTCTCTCCCTATTAAATATATATATATATATTTATCTTCCTAAAACCCTAACCTAAAATCTCTAGACCCTCCTCTTCCCATCTAGAGCCGTCACCGCAGCCAGAGAAGCCCCGCCAAGCCATCCAACCATCCCGTCGACTCCGACCTCGCGCCCTGCAGATTCCCACTCGAAGCACCTCCGCTCCGGATTGATTTCCCGTCGACTCGCTCGACCAAACACTGTTCCGTTTTCATAGGTATGATCATCCCTTAACCCTCTCCAATATTTGTTTTATAGCCAACCTCGGAAAACGTGTGCCCCTAGATGAAAAACAGCGTCCAAAGTGGACGGACAGACCCAATTCTGGAATCGCAGAATTCCAGAATGACCACCCATATTGCCGAGTTCGTATCTCCCACCACAGAGATCCGAATTCGGTGATTCTTTTTAATACCTGTAGAATACCTAACCTAGTTTATTTTCTGTTAAATAACCCTATGCTATTAGTTGCTGTGGACATAATGATATTCGTCACAAAACTGCGCACACCCACTTTTTCCAGTTTTCCAAAAGTTGGAAAACGGAGCGCGCCCCGCCAAACGGGACCGTCCCGCCGTGTGCCAAGTGTACCGAATGGTGCACGCAGCGTAACCGGACACGTGAAAATTTGTGGGGACAGATTCGGACGCGTGTGCGCGCCGGAATCAGACCGTATCCGCGAACACATTTTGTGTCGCAACTTTTGTGGAACTCGTGCGTATTTTGTGCACGCTTGTCAGATTGCGACGAAACTTGCACCACTGGACTCGTGGTAATGCGCTGGTCCTGTGACCCAATTTTCACGCATTTCTGAGATGGTTGACCAGATCGCCAATTGGCGGGCCCCACAGTTGACTTTTTGGACAAAATTGTGTTCGGCTCATCGGAATCCATATTTGGACATACCGTTGGGTTCGTATTGACATCTAGAGTTGTTTGACCTATAGTTTATCCCATTTAGAGACTGTTACCCTTGGTACGCTTTTCGGTGCAAAGTGGGCCACATGTGGACCCCACTTTTATCCGAAATTACCGTTTTGCCCCTGTGTCCAAATTGGACGAAAGGGAAGTACTTTTTAGCTATTTTGCTCATTCTAGAAATGTTGGTGATATTTATTTCAGCATCCGGAGATATTTGTTCTGCGGCCATAGCTTTTGATCCTGTGCGTTTGACTTCTGGACAGTACACCTTGCAGCTTTCTTACCAGGCAAGATACCTTGCCAAATTATTTACAGTACTTTGCATGCTATTTATATTTCTGTTTATTTATTTCATTTCTGTATAGTTCTTGCATGTGTAGTTTTTCTCTAGTCATTACTATGTATTAGATATGTTGACACACACATGGCACCTAGTATCATATAGGACAATCATTAGGCGTATGGGCTTTAACCACTATGGTAACACCGTAGTCACTAGCACGCACTATGGTGGGTCGTGTCCGATGGTCGCTACCCCCGAGGTATGTCGATTGATGGAGTCCGAGGGTCGCTACCCCCGAGGTATGACGGCTGATGATGTTCATGGACGAGTGCATGAGTTGTGAGGCTTAGATCGAGTAGACTACCCTTGCCCATACGTCGAAAAGTTGTCCTTATTTGCATTCATATAGATTGTCTTGTACAGCGTACTTATTTATTTTCAAATTATATGCATGTTTACTGTTTTCAAGTTGGCTCGTATTTTCTGTATCTTGTTACGTCCCTCTGAGGACCTGGTCCTCTGCCAGGTGTATCTATTCTTGAGTATTTGCAGGAGCACAGATCGGATGGCTATATATGTTTCGTGGATGTCCTCTCTTCGAGCCCGTAATTGCTAGATGGTGTTCTTATATGGTATTGTTGTGTTATACTTACTTTAATATTTGCTTTTACATTTGAGTTGGTAGTGGATTTATTTCCATCCAACTATCATCCTTAGATACTTCTTATTGAGATCTAGTTTCATAGATACTGTTTATTTATCTCTATATGATTTTGGTGGATGAGATTAGATTTTACCCTGTGACTTGTATTATAGTTATACCACTTGTGGATTTGATATTCATATTACAGCGTACGTGTGGATTTGGTTTCCATATATTGGAGTTGCCATATCCATGCGGCTGGCATGCTTACGTTTCCTAGTCCTACGTATTTTGGGACTGGGGCGTGACACGCACGGCATCACGTCCCCGTAGGCTCGATCGGGCCATCCATTCCTTCCCCTTCCTCGCACCCGCGGGACGGGCGCGGTGATTCGTGTCCGGCGTGCCGAGGCACGGTGATTCGTGCCCGGTTCGATAATCCGGCTATACAGGGGCGAGGCAAGGCGGAGCAGCGGCCCGGGCGGGTCCGGGGCGTGACAGAATGGTATCAGAGCGGAATCGATCTCTTTGGCCAAATCCGTTGCTATGACTCTGAGATATTGCTCGATATAGTATTGCAATAGAGCGTTCCATACAATAAGTCCATAGATATTCTCAAAGTGCAAATGTTTTCTGAACTTGATTTGCTTGATTGTTTCGATTGAGTACGGCGAGGGACGGTACTGTCGCTGCTCGGAATATCGAAAAGTTTATCCTTGAAGTTTCGAGGACAAAACTTTTTGTTGGTTGGTAAGTATGTAATGCCCCGCTCCACGTCAGCATTATGTATCAGGTGAGTGGGCAGAACTTCGTTCTCTGATTCTTGCACGCCTTAATAATAATCTGAGTTTTTGCTTGCAATATTTTCATAAGAGAATGATAGAACCTGCCTTGCATGTTAATGAACGAACTCACCTAGCTTGTCTTTGAAACAAATATGTCTGCTTAACGAGAATCCTGAAACGCTTGTCTAGAGTGCATGAACATGTTCACTATCGTCTATGATTTGAGAGAACCATATTGTGCCTGAATGTATTCAAGTGATAAGTCGTATTGCCCCGCAACAACGATAACTGTTCTGATGGTTCGTCTTGTCTGCATACTAGAGTTTATTTGATAGTGTTCCATGCATTCGCATGCGGTCGAACAATGGCTATGGTGGAGAGCTGAACTGCATGCGTCCTTAGCCACCATGGGTCACAACTGCCATAGCATCAGATGAAAGAGTCATTGGTATGCTGTACAACCAGCTGCCGATCCTGAGATACTCGGGGACCGCCCTGCATATAGCTAAGTCATTATGTTAGCTTGGATAGATGGACTACCCCTAAGATGTGCATTGTGTGTCTAGCTATGCATTTGTCCCTGGAGTCGCACGAGACAAGCTGCGCACACCCTGAACATGAATGATTGCTTGTCTTGCTTATTGCATATGAAACTATGTTTTCAAAGATGTTTCCAAACAATCTAATATGACTCTGCTAGAACTGCATGAAACGAACATAGGTAAAACTAGAAAGATCACTAGTAATATAATATTTTATAACATGATTACTTAGTGTTGATTTTAGTGAATGCTTGTTTCTGTTCAGTTATTTTATCTCACCAGTACTTGTATAAAGTGCTGACCCACCAATAGTTTACTTGCTTGCAGGTACTGGATCGTCCGAGGGAGCGATAGGCGTGCCACAGCCCCTAAGACCCGGAATCCTGATTTCGATTGTTGCCCCGAAATGCTATCGTATAAGGGGGCATAATGTATGGAACGAATGCCTTTACATAAAGGAACCCAAGTCCCTTGACTATCCCGAATACTCAGTTGGCTAAATGCATTGCATTGCAATAATGTCCCTTTACGCTGCTTACTCGATAGATGCGATGATAGCCAACAAACAACTTAAACGATAAGGCCTTGTGCGGGCGCAACCCCAGGCTCGCACGGCATCACGTCCCCGTAGGCTCGATCGGGCCATCCATTCCTTCCCCTTCCTCGCACCCGCGGGACGAGCGCGGTGATTCGCGTCCGGCGTGCCGAGGGACGGTGATTAGTGCCCGGTTCGATAATCCGGCTATACGGGAGCGAGGCAAGGCAGATCGGCGGCCCGGGCGTGTCCGGGGCGTGACACCGAGGACATGAGTGGGTTTCTTCTTCCTCACCCACTTGATCTTGTACATTATTCTTTTGAGACGTTTAGCCAACGAGCACGTGTTTAGCTCATGTTTTGGGACTTGACATTCTAGCCTGCGGGCCTACATGTAAAGCATATTCTAGACAATAGCTAGAGCTGATCATGTAATATTGTACACTGCTAGTTCTTTATTTTGGTACTAGCTTCATGATCATCTGGGCATATATAGTTTGGGACGTCTTACAAGATGTATTTTGGTGATCATACATCTTGTAAACTTGATGCTTGCTTGAGATTGAGGCGCCTAGGATTCTTGACCCAGGATTGCCTGATGGATTATAGAGTAAACCCTCACATGTGTCTAGACAGCCGTGACCGTATATCGGGGTATAAAGTACTCTGGTATACGTAGCTGGCTTTGTCTGCCCCCGTTCTCCAGTATTTTGGTTCTAGGACGTACACTTACATTCTAGTATACTATTCCATCATGTATTATCATTAATCACTGTAATTTATAGTCTTTGTCAAATTAAATAAAATTGTTGTTAGTTTATGTGCTTCGCTCCAATCCTTATTGGATAATATTTTTCAGTGATTGTTGTTCTCTATATTCCGAGATTTCAGAGTGATGTTATAGACATAACTGCTCTTACATTGTGGACCTTGAGGTGACAAATGTAGAGATCTAGGCTACTGCTTCTTATTCCATATCATGTCTAGTTTCATTTCTTTAGAATATTATTGGGTTTATCTTTCTTATTCATTCTGCCTTTAGATTATTGTGATTGAGTACATGATAAAACTAGTTGTATTAGTATGATTGATAGCTAGATATTGATGACCTAGACAGCGTTCTACCGCCGATGTTGTGGCGTAGGCTGGACATATCCATGTACTCGTGCCCCGATCATCCAAACGCGGGTCATGACAAACATTCATTTTCAACCAACGACATTGCCAACCATAACATCATCAGGGCCGTTATAAGAAAGCATACCATAGACAATTGTATCAGAGGAAGTCATGTGTTGAGTAACACTGCTACCAACAACCCACTCAGCATCATTTTCACGAGATATATGATTGTGAAGGCTTGAGAAGTGTCAGAAATCTCATCATCATGAGCATCACAAACATTGGCCCAATGATTAGCACCACCACATTTTAAGCAAGTTATGCGCCTAGAAGCAGTAGAGGTTTGCCCTCGACGAGAAAAAGGAGAAGATCATTGATTATCGTTGGACAGTGGAAAGGCATGATGATGGAATCCACGACCATGGCTAATGTTGCCACGGCCGGACACACCACGTAGTCCTCCACGACTACGACCACGATAATGAGTACGAGAAAGTGGCATACCAAGAATGGAGTGTGGTTGATCGCTATTGTAAAACGCAACAGGAGAAGCAGCACCGCCATTAGAGGAGGATAATCTTAACTTGAAGTCAAAAAACAAATCAATAATTTTGTCAATAAAAGGACAATGTGTTGTGCATTGATTTCCGCCACAATAGGATCATACACAGATCCAAGGCCCAGATCATCATCATCGACATGTCTGTTAGCACTGGCAAGTGAAAGAGGCAAAGATTTAGCATGCTCAATATAATCCTCCATGGAAAGAGATCATTTGGAGTTGTTTGCAAATCGGTTTTTAGATGCTGAACACGAACCCAATTTTGAGCACCAAAGAGAGTCTTCGAGCAAGCCCACACGAAGTGAGCCGTCACTTTACAAGCAACAAGAGACAGCACATATTCGGAGAAGGAATAGGTAAGTCAACCAATGATCATCTGATCAAGACGATCCCATTGATGCAGGACAACAGAATTAGTTCCATTATCATCAAGAACAGCTTTGGGATTGTCGTCATGAATAAAACCCATAAGATCATAGATCTTAGAAATAGGGATGATCACTTGCATTCGCCAAAGAAGATAGTCGACACGATATGTTTTGTTGATAGATTTAAAGGCAAACAATGGTAACTTCAAGGTTTGCTGAAGAAGTCATGGAAAGAGACAACTGGAATGTAGGCATGATATCATGTAAGATTTTAAATCTCTTCTTTTATTGATTTTGTGTTTATTTCTCATGTGTATAAATACAATACTTGACAGATTTCATATAATGGCTGTGTAATTATAATATAGTTGACAATTAACAAATCTTCTATAGTTGGTAGATTTCAAGTCTCTTAGTTGTCATCTAACAATGACGGTCATTTTGTCTGATGTATTAATATGTATTGCCTTCTATAGGGACCCAAACACTACAGATCCTGTAAGAAACCAACATTGTGGAATTTGTTTCGAGGTAATATGTAAATTGTAGCCTCTGTTGCCTCTATGTATGATCTGAGACCAAAAATCTCATACTTCTGCAACTGATTGTCCTAACAAATCTGCTCTAGTCCTCCTTTTTTGGGACCATGAAAGCAAAAAAGAGAGCAGGACTTTAGTGTGTGAATTAAAAAAATTCTCCACTAGACAGAATTTTGCTTTTGTCAGTTGGAGAGTCCTATCATGTCATTTGTTTGGAGACTGAAACTTTTTCTATTGTTTGTCGTAGTTACAATTTTCAAAGATTAGCGCCTAGCTCCTCTTTCGGAATTAATGGGAACTATGTGGGCTTTGGATGTTGATTGGTAGCGCATAAGATCTTTTCACAGAGCACTCTATTGATCCAGTCTCTATGGTATTTCTTAATTCTTATATGTTATGCTTACTGCTAAGCTCTTAAACATTGCTAAAGCATTTTGTGGTAGGATTCCCTTTGATCTCACATGCAAGGGCGGCCCGGAGAGTTGGGTAAGCTTATTTTTGTTGTCTTTTGATTTTGTTGTGGACTAGTCCTGAGGGTTGTTTGTGATCTCGACCTCTTGCAGGTCATGTTCGATCTGACAAAAGGAGCTTGCTTA
The DNA here is from genome assembly GCA_036927795.1 of Iris macrosiphon. NCBI lineage: Eukaryota > Viridiplantae > Streptophyta > Magnoliopsida > Asparagales > Iridaceae > Iris > Iris macrosiphon. Next base: position 233,511 of record JAYESA010000234.1, read on the forward strand.
AGTCCGAAGTCTTGTCAGATTTATTTCAAATTAGTGCTGCTCACATCAGGGCCGACCCTGGGATAAGTCGGATAAGCTATCGGACTTGGACAACCCTTCCCCCCGGTACCCCCATACCCCTTAGTGACCAAGTCCCCACCTCTTCGCCAATAAAGCCTCAGCGGTCTACCTCAACTCTTCTCTGACAGTTGAGCTAGCAATCCACCAGACCTATATTTTGAGTTCTCATTGGAAATGTCTGGGGTAGTTCAAGGAGATAAATTTGGAATTCAAGTCCATGATACCGTCAGAGACTTCAACGTCGCTACCAACTCTACTTGCCATTAATTTTTTGTATATCTTTTTTTGGAGTCATGGACAAAAAGTAACCAAATATAGTTCCGATTAGAACAATCCAATCTCCAGGCCGGCCCTAGCTCACATGCATCCTACCAACTTAATTACCTACTCGCTCTAATAAAGCAGTAGAGATTAGATTGGTTATGATAAGCGTTACTATCTTGGCTATTGATATGGCATGGGTCTCTACAGCAGAAGAATATGATTGAGACTCCACCATTCAATTTCTGCATGGGGGAAGACATGGATTTTGCAGGTGGTGAAGGTTTTGAAGAAAACAAAGAAAAGGTCACGCTGGATTAAGCTTTGTACTGGTGTGAGACAAACCTGAGGTGCTTCTAATTATACTGCTGTCTGCATGCCTTTCTTTCTACTTTGCACTCGAATACTTGTTTGGTACGTAGGACTAGGAGAGCACCACATGATGTTTATGAAGTTGGCTTAGATATATGGCTTGCTAGTCATGGACCATATCTTTTACTTTCACACAAAGGAAGAACACTTTTTCTTTTTTGCAGTACACAACTTTATGTCTCCAACCTGGCTTTGCCATCATTGGTTCACACCACAAAGAGGATGGTGTGCTTTGTAGTATAGTATCATTGGTCCAACTTACTATTTACAAGTTTCTATGGTATAGTTTCTACCAAGCAAACATTTTAAATTGGAACATGTAGGTTTCTAGAAGCCAATTGAAAGTTTTTTAGTTTCAAAAAAAATTTATTTGCCAAAAGACGATAGATTAAAGCTGGGTTGTTCAATTTTCTCTGAGTTGTTCAATTTCTCTGCTAGACAAAGTTAAGTTGGGATCACCTCTCTTGAAGTTGTGTGCAGTGACGGAAAATCGGTAGCAAACAAATTTTACATATATGAAAATTCAAAAATAAATCTGCATATAGATCTCGAATAATATCTTGGAACAATATTACAATATTTCGTATACTACTTTTTGGTAGACCGGTAACAATAATTTTATTATTGTATTTCATATGTTACTTACAGAAAACGAAAAACAAGATTTTCTAACATAGGTTAGTTATCTAGGATTCCTAGACTTCTATCCGCCCCCTTTTTTTTTTTTTTTTTTTTTTTAACTTGCGGATTAGTAAATCCTTGAAGACTGATTCAAACTTACTAGGATTAATTGCCCTCCCTCCTATTCACCATAAACATGCTAATGAGTGAATTGTGATAAAAATGAGACTGACATGAATATTCTGCAGACAATAATGCTAAGTTTACTATCAAATACTTACAACATTTTTACAACCCTCTCTATACCCCTCTGCTATATGGACCACATTCAGCCCCACCTCTGTCCCACCTCTCCTCCAACTAACAGTTGTCATGTGACATTTCCGTCACGTGACAGCCAACCGAATAGCCACCGGATTCTACTTTTTTTTTTCTCCAATGAACGACTGACATGTGGCCGTCACGTGACCGTCACATGACAGTTGTAAAAAGGTTGTAAGCATTTGGCTGTAGGCATAACATTGTCCATTGTGCAGAATACAGAGTTTGGGTGTAAGTCTGTTCTCATGTACTTTCTGTATGATCTTTTAACTTCACAAGGGTTGATGACTTGACAAAAGGATAATATTTTCTATCAGTTCCTTCTTGGACAATTAAAGAGGAGTAAAGTCTCCTAACCTATATTATTATTATTATACATTGTTATTCTTTTGCTAAGGTATTACTGGAAGGAGATTCTTCCATGTGAAACTGAGTCAGATGAAGGTTAAGTGAAGCCCCCCCTACACATACTTTAATAAGATGTCATTATCTTAAGCCTTCTTGAGATTAGACCATCTCTAAGTTAAACAAAACGGAGACTTTGAGCGTTCATGCTCCTTCCAATTATAATAATGCTTCTTATAAGAGATTCTTTAGCATAATTGAAGACTATACGTGGTTAACAACTTAAAACTTAACTAGCCTATAGTCTAGGGAGTAGGGAGTTGTGGTTTAGATTCAAGAAAACTTTTCTTTTTAACGGACAAGCCTTCACTTTCCATGGCCAAGAAAGTAAATAATTTTCAAGCCAGTCCAGATAATTACCAGCAAAGAACCTGGAGAGAGAGAGAGAGAGAGAGAGAGAGAGAGAGAGAGAGAGAGAGGGTGTGGGAGGGAACTGGAAGAGACATATATTAGTTGTTTAGAACATGGTAACAATTGACAAGATCACTTACTGTGGAAACAGAGGTAACTTGAAGAGACATATATTAGTTGTTTAAGAGATGGTAACAATTGACAAGATCTGGAAACAGAGGTCTCGACATTTACTTGTTTGATCTGAAAACCAAGTCGGCAGAAAATGAGTAAATTTTTAAGACATAAATGTCGGAGTTGGTGAAATTTTTAATCTATGTGAAAAATATCCTGGAGTTCGACGAGTGTTATTCGTGTGTCCAAAAAAATTCAAAAAGTGCATCGAATACGATGTATTAGAATATTTATAGTAAACAAATATTATATTAAATTTTTATCTTTGATTTTAATTATATATTTATAATTAGATCTTTCATTTATTAATTTTTCATATAATTGAATTTCTAATTTATGGCAAGTCAATTTATGATTTGATTTCTATTAAATATATGATTGAATGTAATTTGATTTTCATAAATATTTTTGGCTTCCATATATATATTTACATATGGAAACCCTAATTCATGCAAGGGTTTATATAAAGGCTCATGCAATATACAACAATAAGAGAGAGAAAAATAAGAGAGGAAAATAGGTGGCAAGAGTGTCATTGCAACTTTATAGAGCAGAAAGAAGGATTTGAGGCCGTTTCGGAGAAGGTGATCAATTTGGGGTATTTCTCATTTTCTTTTTTCTTCGTGGTTGTAATCTATTTTCTGTTCCAAAGAGTTGCGGTGATCCTTGTTGGATTGGTAAGGAGCTTGTAAAGGGTGTAATCTCTTTATTCCATTAGTGCAGGTTCTTCAGGGTTGGACTCCGATCGTCCCGTAGTTTTTTCCATCTGAATTTTTCACGTAAAAATCTCTGTGTCTGCGATTTGTGTTTGGTATTTTTTTGGTTTGTACGTTTTGCTCGGTTCTATCGCAGGTACTCTCAAGTTTGGAGAACGGTTTCTGCGTTTCGTTCCCAACAGTGTGGTATCAGAGCCAGTTTCTGAAATTTCAGAAGGGTGTCAGGAGTTGACAGAAAAACAAGGAAGGAGAGATGGACGTGAAGCCGATGCACATAGTAAACCTAAACGATATCAACTATCACTACTGGAGGAGCAAGATGAAGGATATGTTATTTGTCAAGAAGCTGCATCTGCCGGTATTTGCTTCCGAGAGACCCAGTGACAAATTCGAAGAGGACTGGAAGTTCGAGCATATACAGGTGTGTGGGTACATCAGGCAGTTCGTTGACGATAACGTGTACAACCACGTTGCCAGTATTGAGCACGCGATGACACTTTGGGATAAGCTGGAATCTTTGTATACGAAGAAGACTGGGATAAATAAATTGTTCCTGATCTGGATGATGATGGGTCTACGGTACAAAGATGGGGAGTCCATTACGTATCATTTGAGTGAGTTCCAAGGCGTGGTCGACCAGTTATCCTCGATGGGAGTCAAATTCGACAAAGAGGTTCAGGGACTATGGCTGTTATGTACATTGCCAAACTCGTGGGAGACCGTACGAGTGTCTATGGTCGCTTCTGCTCCGGAAGGCGTGGTCAGTCTGGAGTTTGCCAAGAGCGGGGAACTTAATGAAGAGATGCGGAGACGTTCTCAGGGCACTTCATCCACATCCCACTCAGAGGCGCTTATTTCAGAGAGCCGTGGAAGGGGCAAAAATAGGGGTCCAGACGGTGGCAGAGACAAAAGCAGGGGAAGGTCCAAGGGTCAGTACTAGGACTCTGAGTGTTACTATTGTGACAAGAAGGGCCACATCAAGCGAAACTGTTTCGCTTGGAAGAGAGAGAAGAAGGGCAACAAGGGAAAGTGGGGCGAGAACACTACAGCGGGGGCCTCGGCACATGGAGGCGATTTGATCATTGTAGGTGATAAGATAGTTATGAACCTCTCCTGAGATAACAACTCTTGGCTGATGAACTCAGTTGCTTCAGTGCACATATCTCACAATAGGGCACTATTTGCTACTGACACAACCGACGACTATCACGACCCGATTCCGTAGAATCGTTTGAGGCGTCCCCCGAATCGTGACCGCCGTGCGGGCCTGGAGTTGCGCCCGCACAAGGCTTTAATGATTTGCATAGCAAGCACATATTCAGAGTACGCAGATAAATTGAAAACACAGATTTGAAACATGGAAAAGTTCTCTTTATTGATAATGAACATCTATTACAAACTCCTGAACGAGTTAGCTAATATGCCGAACGGCTTACAAAAGGGTTGACACAAAATGAGATAGCAGTCCTGTACATTACATCCTTTTATAAACTCAAAACGATAAAGACCTCCAGGCTGGAGGACGGCTTTGCCACGGAGCTGCATTTGTGTATGAAGAGTTGCAGCTCTGGCTTCAAAATGCTTCAAGGGGTGCGGTGAAGGTGCGCCAACAGTTGGACTGGATCGGGTAGACGACTTCGGCTCCTCGCTCGGTTCGCCTTGGTACGGAGAACCTGTTTCAACGAGGGTCAGCATATCGAAACATGCTGGTGAAGGCGAGCTAGCCTGACTATACCAATCAACACGTTGTTTTAATGAAGCATGCATATTTGTGGGTTTCTATCTTGCCTTAGTTCATTTACAAGTAAGCAGCATATAGAATTTACTGAAATGAACGTGCCACCGTTCGGTGGATTTTACCTGCCTGTCTGAATTACCTGCACAATACTTACCATGCCTTCCCTGCTACGAAGACACAAGTTAGTATGCAAAAGGTTTAAATATACACGATGATCACTGGCGTGGTGCCATAACGGACATAGTCAAGGACAGGGATAGCATGCAACGAGAATACGACAAACACACGACAAGCACACGATGCGTTGCAAGCTATCCCCTCCAGCACACGATGACTACACACGAGTTCTGCCCGGACCGGAACGGTGCTAGTGCCCCAGCGACCGTCCGCAGAACTTACCCTTGTGCACAAGTTGTCCATGATCGAACAATACGTTACTTAAACAATCAGTTACGCCTTCGAGGCAACACGAGCACACGACATATCCATAATTATTAAGCATTCATGCACTTCAGGCAACACGAGTATGAAACATGTATTTGCACAAGACAAGCAACAGTTTATGATTATTTCCAAGCGAACAAGCATGCAGTTAAGTATCCGTTCGTGCGGTTTATTTACAAGCATAATATACCAAGTCTATTCTCTTTTATCTTGGTTTCTTTTATTATTACTTGGTATCGTTTGATCGGGGCGAAGGAGTGAAGCTTGGAAGCAGGGCTAGCTAATCGGGTTGGTAGCCACTCACTTAGATTTTGGAAAGAAGAAGGAAAGAGGCGCTTCACGACTCCGCTCGCAAGCCGCCTACTGCTCGTTCACCTGCACACGAACAGCTCGATTAATACTTCTTCCTCTCTTTCCAATCTCGGAATAGAAATGCAGTTCAATGAACGAAAACAATGAAAATCATCGAAACCGTTCAAGGAAAACAAGCAAATCCCAAAACCAACTCAAAGCACGAAAGCAACAAGCGACATCGAAAATCGAGGCAATAAAAGATAGCAGCGGAGAGGTCCCTCCTGACTCTGCCGCTAAGCCGATCCTTGGGGCACGGTCCACTGAATATGGAAATCGATTCCGAAGAAACAAATCCATAACGAGGACGAGTTCTTAATTCAATCTATCCCGATCGAACGATACCGTCTTGTGTTTCTTAGCCGCAATCTCCTCACCGGGAGAACGGGGCGCTACAACGACTGTGGAGTGCTGAAGATGGGTAATGGAGATGTGTCAAAGACGATTGCCATTGAAGATGTGCATTTGAGGACAAAGACGGGTGCATTTCTTGTTCTCAAAGATGTCTGTCATGTCCCAGATATTCGTTTCAACCTGGTGTCGGTTGAAAGGTTGGATGAAGAGGGTTTCTTCAATCTCTTCGGTAATGATTAGTGGAAGCTTTCCAGAGGTCCGATGGTGATTGCCAGAGGAAGAAAGATGCTCGGACTCTACTATATGGAAGGGAGCGCACGGGGGCACAAGAGGTGAAAGAAGCTACTGATGCATCTACCGAGTTATGGTACAGGCGGCTCAACCATATCAGCGAGAAGGGTATGAGATACTTGGTAAACAGGAAGGTGATTCCAGCACTCAAGTCTACAAATCTGGAGAGGTGCACACACTGTTTGGCGGGAAAGTAAAATAGGGTGTCTTTCCAAAGTCACCCAAGTTCAAGGAAGACGGCGTTGCTCGAGTTGATTCACTCGGATGTCTGCGGTCCTATGAAGGTAAAATCTATTAGTGGTGCTTCTTACTTTATAACTCTTATTGATGAATATTCCAGGAAGGTTGGGTCTATGCCCTAAAGACCAACGATCAGGTGCTGCCCACTTTCAAGGAGTTTCAGGCCACTTTTAAGGAGTTTTATGCCACTTTCAAGGAGTTTCAGGCCTCTGTTGAAAGAAAAACGGGCAAAAAGCTGCTATATGTTCGGTCGAACAATGACAACGAATATATTAGTCCCTTTGATGCATATTGCAGAGAAAAAAGGATACGACACCAGAAGACTCCGCCAAAGATACCTCAGCTCAATGGTGTAACGGAGCGAATGAACAGGACGCCGATGGAGAGGGTACGGTATTAGTTGTCATAAGCAAACTTGTCGGGCAGCTATTGGGATGAGACTCTTTACACAGCAGCTTATATTATTAATTTATCTCCTAGATATCCTTTGCAGGGTGATGTGCCTGACAAAGTGTGGTACGGCAAAGCGCCATCATACAATTACCTGCGAGTGTTTGGTTGCATGGCCTTCATGCACGTACCGAAGGATGAGAGATCCAAACTTGAGCCAAAGACGAGGCGGTGCATGTCACGCCCCAGTCCCAAAATACGTAGGACTAGGAATACGTAACACGCCAGCCGTATGTATACGAACTCCAATATATGGAAACCATATACACACGTACGCTGTATATGAATATCCAATCCACAGTGGTAATATACTGTCACAACAAGTCACACGCAATCTATATCTCATCCACAGCACAAATAATAGATAAATGGAAATCAATAACTGAATATCAAGTAAGCAGTCTCAAAGTATGATAGTCGGATGGAAACAAATCCACTACAATCGACTATACCAAAACTACTAAAGAGAGAGAAGAGAATAAACTCTAATATCAGAATAAATGTCTCGAAAAGAACAGCAACTAGAATCTCTAAACAGCTGCAATGAATCACATATAATCCAAAGGTAAGACCTCCTCAGTCTGATAGGTAGCGTCAGGTCCAGGTCCATACTCCTGCGGATACTCCTGCTCATCTATACTTGGAAAGGGACCAGGTCCTCAGAGGGACGTAACAAGATACATATAAATATGCCAATAAAGTACTGAAATGTAAACATCCAATGTGGTCGCCTAACCGTCTAAGTGAATGTAGTTAAGAACAACTTTCCCCACAAGTGAGCTATCTGGCTGAAAATTGGGATTGGCATGGCTCTCTCAGAGATCCAGGGGCCTAAAAGGCACGTCGTCTTTTGAACACCGGAGGCCCGCCTGATAATATATAATATATAGTGGTCATCGCCACCCGTATCTCCGGCAGAGAATTCGGGCGTACAATAGAAAAAGTGCAAAGGAGCTCAAATGCGGTACTTGTTATTCTCCCCACCCCATGCTCTAAGCATGTCACATTCATGACACAAGAAAACCTCTAATAACTGCCAGGTCTGCTAGCATACAAAGTTTTTAACGGCAGTTATCCCTAGCGCACGTCCCACACGTACCGATGATCAGTCAATACATAAGTCCGTGATCTATATGAGACTCACAACTCATGTTAAAATGTGTCACAGTCAATGAAATCTAATGCTGCCTCATGGAAATGGGGTGGTCTCATAAAGTAGGTCCAATGCTCATACATAAATAAAAACATAATACGACGACACCGTCGTTGCACCCAAGTTTTCTTGGACGCGCAATTTATATAGCAGTTAAAATAAATGAACTAACTAAACATAAATAAATATGCATGCATCATATGAAATATAAATACAGTACAATGGCAAGGTATACTTGTCTGGCAAGAAATATGTAAAGTGTACGCGCCCAAATATCAAGGACACGGAATCTGGAACTAAGGCCTCCGAACAACGTCTCCGGATGCTGAAATAGACATCACCAACATTTTCAGAATGATCAAAATAGCTAATAAGCACTTTTCTTTCGTCCAATTTGGACACAGGGGCAAAACGATAATTTCGGATAAAAGTGGGGTCCATGTGTGGCCCACTTTGCACCAAAAAATGTGCCAAGGATAACAGTTTCTAAATGGGACAAAGTATAGGTCAAACAAACTCTAAATATCAATATGAACCCAACGGTATGTTCAAATGTGGATTTCGATGGGCCGAATACAATTTCGCCCAAAAAGTCAATCATGGGGCCCCGCCAATTGGTGACTTGGTCAACTATCTCAGGATTGCGTGAAAATTGCGTCACAGGACCAGCGCGTTGCCATGAGTCCAGTGGCACAAGTTTCGTCACAATCTGACGGGCGTGCACAAAATGCGCGCAGCTTTCGCAAAAGTTGCGACACGAAATTTGTCCGCGGATACGGGCTGATTCCGGCGCGCACATGCGTCCGAATCAGTTTTCGCGAACTCTCACGTATCTGGGTACATTGCGCGCACCGTTTGGTACACTTGGTACACGGCGGAGCGGTCCCGTTTGGTGGGACGCGCTCCGTTTCACAACTTTTAGAAATCAGGAAAAAGTATATTTTCGGGGTTTTTCAACGAATTTAATTCTACCTACAGCAGTTAATAATCTAAGATCATTTAACAAAAATTAAAGTAGGTCAAGTGGTCTCCGCATACCAAAAAGAATCATCGAATTTGGATCTCTGTGGTGGGAGATACGAATCCGGGAACATAGGTGATCACCGCAGTTTTCTGCGATATCCAAAATTTGTCATTTTCTGCCAACTTTGACGCTGTTTTCGTCTATGGTTACGCGTTGTTCGAGATCGACTATCACACAGATAATGGAGAGGGTTAAGGGATGAGCGTACCGGTGAAGACGGGGTGGCGTTTGGTTGAGCGAGGTGACGGAAAACTGTGCGGCAACACCGGTACCTCGCTGCTGAATTTTGCAGTGCGCGGGGTGCGCGGAATCGCGGTCGTCGGAGTCGGTCTGGACGGCCTGGCACGGTTTTCCTGGTACGGTGGCGGCGCTCTCTAGGTCTAGATGGGAAGATGAGGAGTTTGGATGATCTAGGGTTAGGATTTTATTAAAATATATGTGAATATATATTAACAAATGAAGAGGGTTGAGTGTTCGCTCGCGGGGGTGTATGTCTCGCGTATGGCCGGGTTGGTTTTGAAGTTGTTGTGGCCTATTTACTAAGGGGGTGTGGCTGTTGTGGTTCCACGGGTGAGCGAGTCTGCTAGGCTCATAATATGCTACAAGGGGCGGGTGGCTGTGCTCACATGCACGGGCGGGTAGGAATGGTTTAAGGATCCAATAGGGATCCAATAGGAAATAGTATATTAATATTTTTTTCTAATATTTTATATTTTCTTTTAAATATATATATATATATATATATATATATATATATATATAATTTCAGAATTATATTAATGCATACAATTAAGCTAGCAATTGCTCAAAGGGTCTCCTACATGAAATAAATTCAGAAAAATTTCTAATGGTCCCATAAATCCCCTAAGTTCACCAACACCTAAAATAAAAATTAATAAAAATCTATTTCTCCTAATTAGCCACTAATTACTGCAATTAAATTAATAATTAATTAAAAAGGATAAATACGGTTTTTAGGATAGGGATTTTACATTCTACACAACTTATAAAAATTTTGTCCTCGAAATTAAAATTAAGCCACGATAGAATGTTAAGGATGGTATAAGATATAAATTAACAAAGTAAATTCATACATTGGTCTGCGAATAAGCTCGAAAAATGCTTGCGCATGTCGTCCTCGCGCTCCCAAGTTGATTCTCCTGGCGCGCCATGCCTCCATGCTACACGAACCAAGGGAATAGACTGGTTCCACAACACTTTCTCTCGACGATCAAAGATTCCTATGGGTTGCTCTTGGTATGACAAGCTCGACCCAATGGTGATCTCTGAATGGTCGAGAACATGACTGTTGTCTGCCATATATCGCCTGAGCTGCGACACATGGAATACGTCATGTACTCCCTCAAGTGAAGGTGGTAGCGCAAGTCGATATGCCACTTCTCCAACTCTCTCGAGCACGTCAAATGGTCCAATATACCTTATACTCAACTTGTTGCGCCCTCCGAATCGAATGGTGCCTCTGGTAGGTGATATCCTCAAGAAGACATGATCGCCCTTTTTGAACTCCAAGGGACGACGATGAAGGTCTGCCCACTGCTTCTGCCTGTCTTGCGCTGCTTGCAAGTGCCCTTGAATCTTCTTAACTGTCTCAACGATGTTGACTACCAACTCTGGTCCCAGAATCTGACGTTCTCCCACGTTACTCCAACACACAGGAGACCTACATTTTCTTCTTTACAATGCTTCAAAAGGAGCCATCTGAATACTCGATTGATAGCTATTGTTGTAAAAAAACTCCACAAGATGTAGGTGGTCCTCCCATGATCCTCCAAAGTCTAACATACAAGCCCTCAACATATCCTCCAATGTCTGAATAGTACGCTCCGATGGCCCATCTGTCTGTGGGTGGTAAGATGTACTGAACTTCAGACAAATTCCAAGACTCTCTTGCATGCTCCTCCAAAAGTGCGATATAAAGCGCGAATCTCTGTCTGATACTATGCTGACTGGTATGCCATGCAATCTCACGATCTGCCTTATATATAGGTCAGCTAAAGCTTCTGTAGACTGACCCACTCTAAAAGGCATGAAATGTGCTGACTTGGTGAGTCGGTCCACTATTACCCATACTGCATCTCTCCCACATGGACTCTTGGGAAATCCTGTGACGAAGTCCATAGTGACGTGCTCCCACTTCCACTCTGGAATCGTAAGTGGTTGCAATAATCCTGCTGTCCTCTGGTGCTCCGCCTTCACTTGTTGACATACCAGACATTTAGCTACAAAGCGAGCTCTCTCTTTTTTTATTCCATGCCACCAAAAGTGCTGTCGTAAGTTACGATACATCTTGGTGCCTCTAGGATGAATAGAGTAAATCGAACTATGAGCTTCTGTCATCAGCTCATGTCGAATCTCTCCATTTGGAACATAAAGACGATCACCACATCGTAATGTCCCATCCTCATGAATGCGCAATCATGTCTGCTCTCCGGCCTCTGTCCTTTCCTTCAGTCTCCTGAATCTGGCGTCTGTAGGCAAAGCTACCTTAATCCTTTCTACTAATGATGATTGTATTTGAAAGTTGGCTAGTGTCCCATCTGCTCCGGGTAATATCACTTCAATGTCAAGTTCTTGCAGGTCCTCCAATAATTCCCTCTGTGCTGTCAAGAAGTAAGCTGCTGGTTTCCGGCTTAACGCGTCTGTTACAACGTTAGCCTTGCCTGGGTGATAATGTAGCTCTAACTCGAAATCTTGAATCTACTCGAGCCATCGACGTTGCCTCATATTTAACTCCTTCTGCGTGAAGACGTACTTGAGGCTTTTATGGTCTGTATAGATCTTCACTCGTTCCCCATATAAGTAATGTCACCATAGCTTCAGAGCAAATACAACGGCTGCAAGTTCCAAGTCATGAGTCGGATAATTCTTCTTATGTACTCGTAACTGCCTAGATGCATATGCAATCACTTTGCCATGCTGCATCAATACGCATCCTAAGCCTTTTCCTGATGCATCACTGTAGATCACATAACCTCATGATCCTGACGGAATAGACAATACGGGTGTTGTAGTCAGTCGCTTCTTCAACTCTTCAAAGGCAGCTTGACACTCGTCGGTCCATATAAATTATTGATCCTTACAGGTCAAACGAGTCATAGGTGCTGCTATCCTTGAGAAGTTTTCCACGAACCGTCGGTAATATCCCGCAAGTCCAAGGAAACTCCTCACCTCTGATGTTGATTTAGGAACAGGCCATGTCTCAACTGCTGAGATCTTCTCTGGATTAACAGAAATACCATCTCCTGTAACAACATGCCCAAGAAATAAAACTCTGTCCAAAAAGAACTCACATTTACTGAGCATTGCATATAACTGCTCTCTCCTCAAAGTCTCTAGAATAATCTGCAGGTGCTCCTCGTGCTCCTCGTGGCTCTTCGAATAGACAAGTATATCATCTATGAAGACGACCACGAACTGGTCCAAGTACTAGTGGAAGAATCGATTCATTAAGTCCATAAAGATAGCTGGAGCATTGGTCAATCCAAATGGCATGACCAAAAACTCGTAGTGCCCATATCTTGTTCTGAATGCGGTCTTCAAAATATCCTGCTTCGGTACCTTCACCTGGTGATATTCCGATCTCAAATCTATCTTCGAGAACACCTTGGCTCCACTGAGTTGATCAAATAAGTCATCAATGCATGGCAATGGATATTTATTCTTCATATTTACTGCATTTAAGGCTCTGTAGTCAATGCACATACGCACTGACCCATCCTTCTTTGGTACAAACAACACTGGTGCTCCCCAGGGTGATGCACTTGGTCGGATAAAACCTTTCTCCTCTAGTTCTTTCAACTGTGCCTTCAGCTCATCCATTTCCTTCTTCGCTAGTCTGTAAACATGCGATGCTATAGGTGCTGCTCCGGGTGCTAGTTCAATTGAAACTCTATGTCTCTGTCTGGGGGAAGTCCTGGCAATTCCTCTGGAAAGACGTCTAGAAATTCTGAAATAATGGGATGATAAACAACATCGTCCATTGCAAGCTGAATACCATCCATGGCTTCTGTGGATCCTCTTGCAAACTCAAGTTCAGGCTGGCCTGGTACCTTAAAAGAATGCTTCCTCCAAAGCAATCGAAGAAAGCGTGGTACTTGCTTAGCCAGTCCATTCCAAGCATAATATCAAAAGATGGCATAGGAAGGACTAAGAGTTGGGAGTTCATCTCTCTGCCACGTATCACTATAGGACACGATCTACAAATTCGGCTAACTAGTACAACTCCTCCTCCGGTAAAAATTCTAACACAACTAGATAAAGGTATAGAAGCAATGTTGTGTTTGGCAATAAAACTAGATGATATGAATGAGTGGGTGGCTCCCGTATCAAACAATGTTACAGCAGGAAAAGTAAAAGCAAGAGTAATACCTGCTATGACATCCACCTAATGATCCATGTCATCCACCTCCAATGCAAAAGCTCGCCCGTTCCTCTGCGGCTGTCCATGTCCGGCCCTCATATACTGATCCTCCTGGGTAGGTAGCGGTGGTCCTCTCTGAAATCCTCCTGCTGCTAGGGGTCGAGGTGCTCCCGGTCCAGTCATCGGCTGAGTTGGCTTCGGTACTGGAAGCGCTAGTCTCTGAACTGGCAGTGGAAGTATCTGCTGCATTGGGCAGTCTCTCGCCAGGTGCTGTCCGGAGCCACATCTTATACACTGACCCAAGCGGGTCCGACAATCTCTCGAAATATGTCCGATCCTCCGATAATAATTATATTGGGGTTTCTCCGAAATCTGGTACGGTCCGGCTCTGTGTTGTTGATGCTGCTGTGCCAAGGGACGTCTGATAGGTCCTCCCTATTGTGTCTTGTCTGGTCCCTGCTGTATCCTTGCTGATCTTTGTAGTGTCCTCAGCTGACCTCCCTTTCCTCTGCTGATGGTTTCTTGTAATCTGGCTTCTATCAGTAGTTCAGCATAAGAGATCCGGGACTGTGTGCTTGTATAATGTTGGAGCTCCTGAGTCAGTCCACGATAAAACTTTTTAGCCTTAGCCAAGTCATCTGGTATCAAAGCAGCACTATATTTGCTGAGTCGACTAAACTCGGCATCATATTCGTTAATTATTCGGTTCCCTTGCTCCAAGTGAAGAAACTGATCGTACAAGGTATCTCTGACGGTGTCCAGAAAGTATTTTCCCTCGAAGCACTCTAAGAACTGCTCCCAAGTCTGGTATGTACCCAACTGGCGCTCCATGGATTCCCACCAGTGATGAGCATTACCATCTAAAAGCGTCTGTACATCTGTCATCCATAGGTCCGTAGGTAACTGTGATGCCTCCAATAGCTTCTGCGTGTGTGTGATCCAGTTGGTAGTCTCCTCCTGGCTCTCAGTGCCCTTGTACGTCCTCAGACCCATCTGAATAAAGTCCTTTACTGATCCCACTCTAGCTCGAGGTACTGGAGCTAGTGCTTGGGCTGGTAAAGTAGCCTGTGCAGCCATCCTCTCAAGTGCTGCCAAAAATTCTTGCCTCTACTCGGCTGCCTGCTTCCTCTGTTCCTGCATCATCATCTGAAAGAATTAGAACAGCTGCGCTTGGCCATCTTGCGGTACTGGAAAAGCTGGAAGGTTCCCAATAGGTAAAACGGGAAGATCAGATGGAACTGGACTGTGAGTCTGTCCATCTGGCCCCGGAAGTCTAGGAAGCGTTGGGGTCCCCCCTTGAGTCTGACTATTAACTCCAGAAGTTGTGTCGCCATCGGCGGTAGTACAGCCATTTTGCATATCCATCTCTCTGCAGGTGATGTACGAAATGATTAGAAGAAGTACAGGAATCAAACAGGATGCAAGTATTAAATAGGAAGGATGAGTTTCAGTCAAGCGTGGATGAGATCCTTATACTCTATTCCTATACGTAGGCTTGTTCGGTACAATTACGTAACCGAGACAATATATTCTCGACCTGCATGGGCCACCACTAAAAATATGTCACGCCCCAGTCCCAAAATACGTAGGACTAGGAATACGTAATACGCCAGCCGTATGTATACGAACTCCAATATATGGAAACCATATACACACGTACGCTGTACATGAATATCCAGTCCACAGTAGTAATATACTGTCACAACAAGTCACACGCAATCTATATCTCATCCACAGCACAAATAATAGATAAATGGAAATCAATAACTGGATATCAAGTAAGCAGTCTCAAAGTATGATAGTCGGATGGAAACAAATCCACTACAATCGACTATACCAAAACTACTAAAGAGAGAGAAGAGAATAAACTCTAATATCAGAATAAATGTCTCGAAAAGAACAACAACTAGAATCTCTAAACAGCTGCAATGAATCACATATAATCCGAAGGTAAGACCTCCTCAGTCTGATAGGTAGCGTTAGGTCCAGGTCCATACTCCTGCGGATACTCCTGCTCATCTATACTTGGAAAGGGACCAGGTCCTCAGAGGGACGTAACAAGATACATATAAATATGCCAATAAAGTACTGAAATATAAACATCCAATGTGGTCGTCTAACCATCTAAGTGAATGCAGTTAAGAACAACTTTCCCCACAAGTGAGCTATCTGGCTGAAAACTGGGATTGGCATGGTTCTCTCGGAGATCCAGGGTCCTAAAAGGAACGTCGTCTTTTGAACGCCGGAGGCCCGCCTGATAATATATAATATATATAGTGGTCATCACCACCCGTATCTCCGGTGGAGAATCCGTACGCACAATAGAAAAAGTACAAAGGAGCTCAAATGCGGTACTTGTTGTTCTCCCCACCCCATGCTCTAAGTATGTCACATTTATGACACAAGAAAATCTCTAATAACTGCCAGGTCTGCTAGCATACAAAGTTTCTAACGGCAGTTATCCCTAGCGCACGTCCCACACGTACCAATGATCAGTCAATACGTAAGTCCGTGATCTATATGAGACTCATAACTCGTGTAAAAATGTGTCACAGTCAATGAAATCTAATGCTGCCTCATGGAAATGGGGTGGTCTCATAAAGTAGGTCCAATGCTCATACATAAATAAAAACATAATACGACGACAACGTCGTTGCACCTAAATTTCCTTGTACGCACAATTTATATAGCAGTTAAAATAAATGAACTAACTAAACATAAATAAACATGCATTCATCATATGGAATGTAAATACAGTACGATGGCAAGGTATACTTGTCTGGCAAGAAATCTGTAAAGTGTACGCGTCCAAATGTCAAGGACACGGAATCTGGAACTAAGGCCTCCGAACAACCTCTCCGGATGATGAAATAAACATCACCAATATTTTCGGAATGAGCAAAATAGCCAAAAAGCACTTTACTTTCGTCCAATTTGGACACAGGTTACCTTATTGCATGCTAGTTTGTTTAGAATATTATTCATCATGCCTCAATTTTAGTTAGAATATATATACTTCTTCTATGATTGTGCTATGTATAGAACACATCTTGTTATGCAATAAACTGGTCAGGGAGACTATATAAAACAGATCACAACATGTAACTTATCTTGTACTTGTGTTACCTTAAACTATACCATTTGATAATATAGTATTAAACGTCGTTTGGTCACGGACAACTTGTGCACAAGGATTTATGTTTTCTGCGGACGGTCGCCGGGGCACTGGCACCGTTCCGATCCAAACGAAACTTAGTGATAGTCTGTAATGCCTCATGCTCTTTCGTTGCATCCCATTCTCACCCAAGACTAATTTGTCCACTATGGCATAATGCCAATGACCCCCTCGTATATTAAAACTGTGCAAGTTAATTATGTCTTCGTGATCAGGGAAGGTCATGGTAAGTATTGTGCAGGTGGTTCAGACGGACAGGTAAAAGTCACCGAACGGTGATGTTTATTTTAGTAAACTTTCATATCTAACTTTTGCTTGTAAAATAAACTAAGGCAAGATAGAAAGACCACATAATAACTTGTATGCTTCATATAAACAACGTGTTGATTGGTATAGTTGGGTTAGCTCACCTTCACCAGTGCATTTTGATGTACTGGCCCTCGTTGCAACAGGTTTTTTGCAGCAAGGAGATCCTGCAAGAAGCTAAAGTGACTTCACAATC
The DNA here is from genome assembly GCA_036927795.1 of Iris macrosiphon. Taxonomy (NCBI): domain Eukaryota; kingdom Viridiplantae; phylum Streptophyta; class Magnoliopsida; order Asparagales; family Iridaceae; genus Iris; species Iris macrosiphon. The sequence goes on from JAYESA010000234.1 coordinate 250,895, forward strand.
TAGTCCACCTACCGGTACGTCCAGTTCGTTCCCTTGAAGTATTTTTGCAAGTTCCAGGAGCTCGTGTACTTAACTTATGTAGCTCCGTGGAAAGGCGATAGCTTCGCCCGAAGTTGTCTATAGATTTTAAGTTTTAGTAAAAGGATGTAATGTACAAGAAGATTATCTCATTTTGCGTCCACTTTTATAAGCCCGATTGGCAATTATCCGACTCGGTCAAGAGTTTGTAAAAAGATGTTCATTATCAATAAAGAAAAATTTTCCATGTTTCAATTATCTGCGTACTCTGAATATGTGCTCATTCTATGAAATATCATGTCCTTGTGCATTGCACAACCTAGGCACGTACGGCATCACGTCCGGGGAACGACTATCAATTCTACGGAATCAGGATGTGATACCAACTATACTTTTGATCTGGTGCGGTTGCCAAAGGACAAGAAGGCTTTGAAGAATCGATGGGTGTTCAGAGTGAAGCAGACAGATGATGCTACTCGCCCTTGATACAAAGCGAGGCTGGTAGTTAAAGGATACGGTCAGCAAAAAGGCATAGATTATGATGACATATTTTTGCCAGTCGTCAAGCAGTCGTCTATTCGGGTGGTGCTAACATTGGTAGCCAGTTTTGACTTAGAGGTCGAGCAAATAGACGTGAAGACGGTATTCCTCTACGGTGATCTAGAGGAGGAGTTGTACATGGAGCATCTAGAGGAATTTTGTGAGAAGGGCAAGTCACACTTGGTCTGCCAGTTAAGGAAGAGCTTGTATGGTCTGAAGCAGGCTCCGAGACAGCAGTACATGAAGTTCGAGTCATTTATGGGGGAGCATGGTTACGCACAGACGACGTCGGACCATTGTGTATTTATGAGGTACTTTGCCGAGGATAATTTTATTATTTTACTGCTCTATATTGATGATATGCTACTGGTGGGTCGAAATGCCACTAGGATAGCAGAGTTAAAGCGCCAACTAGGCGTGGCCTTCTCTTTGAAGGATTTGAGCGCAGCAAAGACTATTCTTGGGATGGAGATCAGCTGAGAGAGAGAGAGATCCCAAGCTTCTACACTTGTCTCAAAAGAAGTACATTCACTGGGTACTTCAGCTTTTTAGGATGGGTCGAAGAAAGTAAGTAACCCCCTTGTGACTCACTTTAAGTTTATTGAGAAGCAGTGTCCATCTACCGAGGACGAGAATAAAGATATGGAGCAGATTTTATATGCCTCAGCTGTGGGGAGTCTTATGTATGCTTTGGTGTGTATGAGTCCAGACATCGCTCACGCAGTTGGCACAGTTAGTAGGTATTCTTCCAATCCTGGAAGCGTACATTGGAGTGTGGTCAAGTGCATTCTAGGATATCTTCAGGACATTGCCGATTGGAGACTTTATTTTGGTAGTGACGAGCCAAAGCTGTTTGGGTATACCGACACTGATATGGCTGGAGATGTAGACACGAGGCGATCGACTTCGGGCTATATGATGATGTTTGTTGGTGGAGCAGTTGTAAAAGCATGAAAAATACTGGGAATTGTCCGCGTATTTTACATGGAGTCCCTCCCTGCGTAAAACAGGGCTTCAAGGCTGTGTGGCAAAAAATATGACTTTAGAGCTATACGCGTAAAACAAAACTTCAAGATTGTGTGGCGTAAAATATGGCTTCAGAATAGTCCGCGTAAAATAGAGCTTCAACGCTGTGTGGCATAAAATATGATTTCAGAACAGTCCGCGTAAAACAGAGCTTCAGACTGTGTGGCGTAAAAATATGACTTCAGAGCTATACGCGTAAAACAGAGCTTCAGCGCTATGTGGCGTAAAATATGGCTTCAGAACAGTCTGCGAAAAGCAGCACTCAAAGGCCGTTTTGGCATAAAAAGGTTGCTACACCTCCCTCCGGCGTAAAATATGTCTGCTTTTAATGTAGTGTAAAGTTGTACGAGGAACTCTTCTTATTCTTCGAATGAACCTGTCAGACAAAACAGTGAACCTGACTCCTGACAAAGAGTACTGCACGACGATCGAGAGGACGGCTGTAATGATAATTCTGCACAGAGGCCGAGCCTGTCGTTTAGTGACATATCCTTGATGCAAGTTGTTTTTACGCATTCAAGGAATACGTTGCCTATTCTACATAGGTAGAGATGAGCTTTTACGCTCAAGATGAGACGAAATCAGATGCCACGTCAAAAGCTGTCTCTCGTACAGAACTTGAGGCATATCTCTGCAGTTAATGCGCGAGATGGGGGCAGATCTCTGCATTTAATGCACGAGATTTTGTCCTACCTTTAATGACTAGGAGAGCTAAAACTAGGGCTAATACGCTCACATCACCATCCTGGCACTTTACGCCAACCAGGCTATTTTCAACTATAGGAGTACGTTGTATGCTATCTCCTCGAAATACGCCGACCAGGCTATTTTCAACTATAGGAGTACGCCGTATGTAATATCCTCGAAATACGCCAACTCAGGCTATATTTACAAAGGTACGTGATATGGCTATTTTACGCTCAAGACCTCAGTCGGGAAGGATAATTGGCTAGTTTTATGCTGGTTATCTATTATTCATGCAACATCGAGTTTTACGCAGCTATTTGGCTTTTACGCCAACAAGACAGCTATTTGGCTTTTACGCCAACAAGACAGCTATTTGGTTTTTATGCCAACAAGACAGTTATTTGGCTTTTACGCCAATAAGACAGCTATTTGACTTTTACGCCAACAAGACAGCTATTTGGCTTTTACACCAACAAGACAGCTATTTGGCTTTTACGCCAACAAGACAGTTATTTGGCTTTTATGCCAACCATCTTTACGCGAGGGGCAGTTACCTACGTGGCTTGTATGTCGTGATCTTCGATGAGCAGTTATACGCGTTACCTCATAATGGGACACGCGTCATACACGGATTCAGGAGATCATTCAGACGTGAGTAACGGTTATTATAACCGCCGCGTAAAGAGTGAAACTCTCTCCACAGTCTGGCTTCTACGTCGACTGGACAGTTACTTTGACTGAGTTCTATAAATAGAGACTTCCGATCACAAGAAAAAAAGGGGGGGTCAGAAAAAGAAAAAAGGAAGAGCAGAGAGCACAGACAGAGAGTAGTGATTGACGACTTTGGCAACGAGAATCCAATCCCTACTGCAATATTTGAAGCTTCTTCTTCTTCTTCTACAACACTTCTTCGTCATCGTGTGGTCTAAGGGACAAAGTGATCGACCGCAGATCAGACTCCTATCGCAATATTTCTCCAGAATTATTTTTTTATTATACTTAATATCCTTGTATAGGTTTAATTGTACTCTTTTCTTGTTTGTAAACAAAAAGGTTTCGTACAAACCCTCTATTTGTTTTATCTCAAACAAAATGGCGACTCGCAAGGTAAATTTTTAAAACCTATCATGTTCATAATACCTCTGATAGTGTTATGTATACCAGGAGAGTTTAATAGCCTGAGTTTGTAAACCAAAAGAGCTTCGTACAAACCCTCTATTTGTTTTATCATCAAACACAAGATGGTGACTCTGCTGGGGACTACTTTCTTATCTGACGAGAAAGCCATTGCTCAACACGATGATGTATCCGTTGGATCGACGAAGAAGACCTTGGTCGTCCAATTCGACCAATCTGCTTATGAAGACATGCTTCGCGCAGGGGGTAGCTCTCATCCCCTCTCTGTCCAGGACAATAGGAAGCTGCATAAAGTATGGATGCCCCAGACATCCTCTACCCTTCTTGCAAGCTCTCCACCTCTGATCAACAAGGTTGTGACAACACAACCTATACGCCTTGCGCGTAAAAATCCGTCTCCCGTCTGTGACATGGCAGACAAAACTTCTGCCAATGCCCCAGTGCCAATCCAGAATTCTAGAACGCGTCTTGCGCGTAAAAATCCGTCTCCCATCTGTGACATGGCAGAAAAAACTTTTGGCAATGCCCCAGTGCCAATTCAGAAGTCTAGAACGCGCTCTGCACGTAAAAATTCGTCTCCCGTCCGTGACGTGGCAGACAAAACTTTTGGCAATGCCTCAGTACCAATCCAGAAGTCTCAAACGCGCCTTGCGCATAAAAATACATCTCCCGTCTATAAGGAGGCAGATGGACCCTTGGATCACATCAAGGGAAAACGAGTGGCGAATCTCCTGACCTCTAGGCTTGTACGCCACCAAGAGAAGAAGTTGCCCACTCTTCAGATTACGCGTGACGCTGGAGGCCGTTTGAGGACTTCCCCTGTTTTACGCGAACCTGTGCAAAGCTCCAAATTACGCTAGGATAAGTTTGTCCGCGTAAAGAAGACCCGCTTCATGGGAAAATACGCTCCTCAGACGGATGATGGATCATATGCTACTCACATGGCTGAACTGCTATATTCTTATGGCAGGAAGAGAGTTATGGTCCCCAATCTCCACGCCCCTACTGATATAAAAAGGCAGAATAAGCCTTCTTCTTCTGTTAATGTCCCTGATTTGCGTGATTTCTTGATCCAGAAATGCAAAGACAAGGGTCAAAAATAAGATTTAGTGCCCCTAATTACCAAGCGTGGGGAGATCATGTGGGAAGTAGCGTCGACATATAATGTCGTCATGACATATGGGCCACATGAAGAATCTGTCTTTATTGTTCCACCTACTCACGACGATCAGCATCAGATAGTCTTCGGTCGAATGCGGAATAGACCGATTGTACCAGAAGATTCTTGCAAGTCTGATATTGGGAAAATACAAATCCACAGATATAGCCCACAGGCTTTGAAGATTATGCAAAACATGGGTTATAATTTGAAGTTGAAATAAGGCCTCAACTATGGAAAAGGCAGACGAATACCGTTGCATGGTGATCCTTACAGTCAACGAACTCGTTTTGGGTTAGGGTATACCGCATCTCTTGCAAACTCCAAACCTCCAGAGTCTGATCCTGTAATACCAGAGGCAGGTCCTTCTAAATCAACTTATGTAGACAAAAGCAAACAAAAAGAAGAAGAAAAACCAGACAACGACATGTCTGGGGGTAGTCTTCCTCTACAAAACAGAGCGGCATCCAAAGCTGGGGGTATAATTTCCTCTGAGTCTGAAGATGATGCAACTATGACCATCTTCCCTGAAGACCGTACGACTCAGGTATCAAAAGACCGAAATCCAAAGGGGACTTTCTCCTTCAATGAGGATGAAATCATTGAAATCTTTAATATATTGATGAAGGAAAACAAGCTTCGGCTACCCAACATCAGATATCCTGAAAGGACTGGCAAGGTCGATGACCCAGAATATTGTCTCTTTCATCGGTACATTCATCACCCCACAAAGGCATGCTATGTACTGAAAAGGAGAATCCAGGAGTTGATCGACGCTAAAGTCATCACTTTGCATTTATAAAATGAGAAGACGGTCATTGCAAATTGATATCACTCTAACGTGGCAATTTGCTCCCTCAAGAAGTACCGGATGATGAGTCCCTAAGTCTACTCGCACACTTCCGCCGTGACTATTCACAATCTATCTAGTTAGACGCTAGCCATGCTCATATTGCCTCTGAGCTATCGTCCCATCAATATCCCCAGCGAAGCGATCCTTTGGTCTATCTTCATAGACCACACTCAACAAATCAATCAGGTAAATTTTTCGGATATGAGTTCACTTTCATATTACCTCTGAACTATTCTCCAAACATTTTTTCTTCCAGCTGAGTTTGCCATGTCCAAGTGACCTCTGAGCAAACCTCCCAGGTTGTTGCTATCAATCAGTTCACGTCCATATTACCTCTGAACTGCTGTCATAGTATTTCTCTCAGGCTGATTTTGTCATGTTCATATTACCTCTGGACAAACCTTCCTGGTCCGGCTATCGATTATCATGTCCATATTACCTCTGATATCAGTTGTCGTCTCAACTTAACACCCGTACTTAACTCTAAGTATGCCAGTGGTGTTAGGTCCACAAAAACAGCCACGTCCATATTACCTCTGGCAGGGCTTATTCTAAACTTATTACTTGCATTTCTCATGCACAAGAAGTAATAGGTCCACCAAAAACCCTCCTGTGGAACGCCCACAATGGAAACGAATTGTTCATGTCCATATTACCTCTGAACTATCCTCATTTTCCCCAACAAAGAAATAGTCAGTCCATATTCATCCCCACAGAGTCATATTTTACCGCGTCTATATTTTCTCTGTCAGGACTTATCTCAAACCTATTACTTGCACTAACGTGCGCAAAAAGTAATGGGCCCTCAAAAATCCCCCAGCAGGATGTCTTTACTGGCCACAAAACCTATCACCTGATTGGGCTTGTTTTGAACTTATTATTTGCACTCAACGTGCGCAACAAATAATAGGTCCACCAAGGATCCCCCAGTGGGATGTCCTCAACAAACACGATTAGCCAAGCCTAATAAAAATTGGTAATGGCTCCTATCAACTGCAAATTCCCGAAGAAGTACTATACTTGATCTCCTTTGCCTAACGGAGTATGATGAAGATCTTATTCTGACGATACCACGCACAAAGGTTAGCTGGATCATATTCTATCAGATTCATATGACCTCTTAATGGATATGTTTGACTAATTTGTAAACCTATCATGTTCATATTACCTCTGATAATGTTTGGTATACAAATTTAGTTGGATTATATTCTATCAGGTTCATATTATCTCTGAATAGATTTACATTCAGCAAAACCTTAACGAAAGTATGTCATATTCATGATACCTCTGATATCACTTTCATCTTAGCCTATCATTTATACTCTAAAAAGTGATGGGTCCACAAAGTCAGAAAATGTATCTTTATTATTTCTGAGAAATTACAGAAGAAACAAAAAAAGTACATCATTGGGGAGGAGCAATTAAATCCCTGATCTGTTGCGCCAAAGCAGCCATCCTCTCATTTCTGGAGTTCAAAATGTTAGCACGAGCCTGTTCCATCCTTGCCTCGTCATTTGTCAAGAAAGATAGTTCGGACAAAGAATCAACAAAACTTGCGTGGATGACACCCACATGTGTCAAGTTCTGTTGAATTGTATTCACTTGGCTCTTCAATACATCACGAACTAGCGATGCTTTGAGAAGCCTCTTCCTTGTTTGAGCAAGTTCAGCCTCCAATTCTCAAACCCACCACGTCCATATTACCTCTGGTAAACTCTCTTTCATGCTTCTTTTTCAAAGTATTTCAAAACTTGTTCAAGTTTTAAAAACTTTGAAGGGGGTCTTGTAGAAGCATAAAAAATACTGGAAATTATCCGTGTATTTTACATAGAGTCCCTCTCTGCGTAAAATAGGGCTTCAAGCCTGTGTGGCAAAAAATATGACTTTATAGCTATACGCATAAAATAAAACTTTAAGACTATATGGCGTAAAATATGGCTTCAGAAAAGTTCGCGTAAAATAGAGCTTCAGCGCTGTGTGGCGTAAAATATGACTTCAGAACAGTCCGCGTAAAATAGAGCTTCAGACTGTGTGGCGTAAAAATATGACTTCAGAGCTATACACGTAAAACAGAGCTTCAGCGCTATGTGGCGTAAAATATGGCTTCAGAACAATCTGCGTAAAGCAGCACTCAAAGGCCGTTTTGGCATAAAAAGGTTGCTATACCTCCCTCCGGCATAAAATATGTCTGCTTTTAATGCAGTGTAAAGTTGTACGAGGAACTCTTCGTATTATTCGAATGAACCTGTCAGACAAAACAGTGAACCTGACTCCTAACAAAGAGTACTGTACGACGATCGAGAGGACGGATGTAATGATAATTTTGCACAGAGGCCCAGACTGTCGTTTAGTGACATATCCTTGATGCAAGTTGTTTTTACGTATTCAAGGAATACGCTGCCTATTCTACACAGGTAGAGATGAGCTTTTACGCTCAAGATGAGACAAAATCAGATGCCACGTCAAAAGTTGTCTCTCGTACAGAACTCGAGGCATATCTCTGCAGTTAATGCGCGGGATGGGGGCAGATCTCTGCATTTAATGCACGAGATTTTGTCCTACCTTTAATGACTGGGAGAGCTAAAACTAGGGCTAATACGCTCACATCACCATCCTGGCACTTTACGCCAACCAGGCTATTTTCAACTATAGGAGTACGCTGTATGCTATCTCCTCGAAATACGCCGACCAGGCTATTTTCAACTATAGGAGTACGCCGTATGCTATCTCCTCGAAATACGCCAACTCAGGCTATATTTACAAAGGTACGTGATATGGCTATTTTACGCTCAAGACCTCAGTCGGGAAGGATAATTGGCTAGTTTTATGCTGATTATCTATTATTCATGCACCATCGAGTTTTACGCAGCTATTTGGCTTTTATGCCAATAAGACAGCTATTTGGCTTTTACACCAACAAGACAGCTATTTGGCTTTTACGCCAACAAGACAGCTATTTTACTTTTACACCAACAAGACAGCTATTTGGATTTTACGCCAACAAGACAGTTATTTGGCTTTTATGCCAACCATCTTTACGCGAGGGGCAGTTACCTACGAGGCTTGCATGCCGTGATCTTAGATGAGCAGTTATACGCGTTACCTCATAATGGGACACGCGTCATACGCGGATTCAGGAGATCATTCAGACGAGGGTAACAGTTATTATAACCGCCGTGTAAAGAGTGAAACTCTCTCCACAGTCTGGCTTCTACGCCGACTGGACAGTTACTGTGACTGAGTTCTATAAATAGAGACTTCCGGTCACAGAAAAAAATGGGGGGTCAGAAAAAGAAAAAAGGAAGAGCAGAGAGCACAGACAGAGAGTAGTGATTGACGACTTTGGCAACGAGAATCCAATCCCTCCTGCAATATTTGAAGCTTCTTCTTCTTCTACAGCACTTCTTCGTCATCGTGTGGTACAAAGGACAAAGTGATCAACCGCAGATCAGACTCCTAGAGCAATATTTTCCCAGAATTATTTTTTATTGTACTTAATATCCTCGTATAGGATTAATTGTACTCTTTTCTTGTTTATAAACAAAAAGGTTTCGTACAAACCCTCTATTTGTTTTATCTTAAACAAAATGGTGACTCGCCAGGTGAATTTTTAAAACCTATCATGTTCATAATACCTCTGATAGTGTTTTGTATACCAGGAGAGTTTAATAGCCTGAGTTTCTAAACCAAAAGAGCTTCATACAAACCCTCTATTTGTTTTATCATCAAACAGCAGTATCGTGATAGTCATAGTTGTAGAAGTGTGTTGCCTTGTCGACGATAGAGGAAGAGTACATTGCGGCGACAGAAGATTGCAAGGAGTTGTTGTGGATGAAGAAGCTATTATAAAAATTGGGCTAAAGCAAGAGTAGTATCATTTGCTTTGCTATAGTCAGAGTGCTATTCTGTAAACCCCCCTCATTTATTTCTATAGATAGACTGGTTTTGGGTGAGAAAATTTTGGTTCAGCATCAAGTATTTGAGGTTTAGAATTTAGGTTGCAGATGTCTGATTATTTTAATTAAACCCTTGGTGCGTCTTACCGTTGTTGAAATATTCGGAGCCCAACATCAGCCCATAATTTCCAACATGTTATTGCATTCTAGACTTGACACGCCAACTTAGGCGTTGGACTTTTCCGTCACTCAAAATCGTAATCCCTTGTGCTCTAATTTAATTGCACAACTTTCCATAACCGAAATCCATATTTAATTCTGTGTCGCGCACCTGTGTCGTTGCCATCAATTTTGAGACACCAACTCAACCCGTTGAGCCGGACCAATTAAATGGTCCAAGACTGACACCAAGCCTACACCGTTCATGACCTTTGTGTCACACCCAATTGGGACCCCATGTGCCCCTATTTAATTTAAGAGCACATGACATTTTATTTCTAATTAAATTGGGGATACCAACTTTGACTAATCCTATTTTAATCCCAATTTAATCCCAATACCCCCCTTTAATTAAACCCATGCAAAACACACAACACTCCCTCACCCTACAAAACACCAAACACCAATTCTCCCACCATTTTTCCATCATTTCATGTGTTTGTGCAAATACCCAAATTTAAGGGACTTATTTGTAAATATTATACTAGGTGTCATCGCCTCATTGGTTTAAACCTAAATGAAGAAGCCCCCTCAACCATTGACCAGTTTTGTCCATCCCTTCCTCTCCATTGTGTGAACACAATTCCCTCATGATGAATCCTAGCCATCCATTTGAATTTGGAGCTCATCCTCACCACACAATCCTCACACAACTGCCTATAAACTTTCTCATCACTTCACATCTCCCCATGCCGGCCTTAATCCCCAAACTTGGAAAACCCCCCACTATCTCTCTCCTCCCTCCTCCTACATCAAGCCCACAGCCGACCTCCTCCCATTTCTTCTTTTTCCCTTCTTCTTCTTCTTACTTTCTTCATCTTCACCTCTCCTTCATTCTCGGTTTAAACCAACCGACCACTCCATCATCCGGCCTTAACTCCGGCCACCCTCACTTCCTATCTCCGCCGAGTCGACCACCTCCTCCTTTTCCTCCGGCCGATATTCCCATCAGCTCTATCAGCTCCACCACCACCCGCACCACTGCAGTTTCCCTCCTCCGGCCTTCACTGCCACCCACTGCAATCTCCCTCACTGAACTCCGCCGAGTAGCCCCGTCGGACTCGCCTCGACCCCGACCTTCCCTCAGCCTGTCGACACCCTCGACCTCGCCTGAGTTCTTCTGCCTGAACTCCTTCCACCACCACCATCGCCATCAACACCATCACCCCACACCACCAGCACCACCACCCCACGACCACCACACACCACCAGCACCACCCCACGACCACCACACACCACCCGCAGCACTCTGCCTCTCCCCTCCGGCCGACTTCACTATCATCATCACCAGCACTTCACACCACCAGCACCACCACTTCACACCACCCGCACCACCACTCCACACCCCTAGCACCACCACTTTACACCACCCGCACCACCACTCTACACCCCTAGCACCACCACCTCACACCACTTCACACCACCACTCCCCACCACTAGCACCACCACTCCATCATCTTCACAATCGACATCAACACCCCTCCGGCCAACAACCAACCAGGCATGCCGCCGCCAAGGTGAATCCCTCTCCCTCTACCAATGTGTATTTTGTGTTTTATATATTGTTTATGAGTTAAGTTAGCTTTAGGGTTGTATTATGTGCATGTGGAATTTTAGGTTTAAATTAGATGTCATAATATACATTGATGGTGAAATGCTAAGTTGAATAATTATGGTTTAAGTATGAATTGATTGAGGACATGGAATATATACATATGATGGTTGGAATTGGGATATATATTGAGGTTGGGTTTTAAGTGCCATACGAGACGTTTAGGGTGATTATCCTATTTAATATACGCGTATTGATTATTGTTGATTGAGCTGATTTAAATTGTGCAAAATAATACTATGATATTAAAATATAGATGGACATTGGGAGTAGGTGATTGATTGTGAAATAGGTATAATATTAAACCATGAGTCAGTGATTGAGGACTGAGAAATATTGATTATTTATTTGAGAATGAGATACGTTAATGTACATGTTAACGTCTGTGAACACTGTGGTAAAACTAAGGATTGGATCATGTTTTGAACAACTGAATATTATGATAAAGATAGTAAGATTGAGGTTTGGTTTGATGATATTGTACGGACGATAAAATTGATTAGATGTAACGTACTCCGAGTCAACCTTGGTCAACCCTCTAGGGTCGTGTCCCTGTGAATTGTAGCTGAGTTTGAATATATGATTAGACGTGTGTCACATCTTATTTCAGTCTCGTGATAGTTATTGATTGAGCTTGTGCCTCGTCTCTGGGTACTATGGGACCCGCGGACTTGGACGTTGTAACGGATCTCCGTCATCAGCAGCCGGACGCAGGCAAGTGTACCTTGTCACCCTGTAGTTCAGTTACCAGATATCTATTGTTTTATTATATACATTGTGCTCGAGTTTGATTAGAATCGTTACTTCGCGTCCGGGTCACAATCGGGTGCAGACTTTCGTCGGTAACGTTTGGTAACGAAGGATATATGTTCGTAATATCTCGATGTACGTACCTGTGTATATTGTAACCCTAGGACACATTCAGACACTGTCATTGTGCCAGATTTCCTGTATCCTGATACTGACATCATAACCGGAACCTGGGACGACCTAAGGGTCGCGTTGACTGATAGTTACTTTAGTATGACGAGACTGCTAGATAGAGGTTCAGGTTCAGCGCACAATCGTTGACTGCTTGGAAAGGGAAGACAATTACTAGATGTTTGGGCTCCTCTGCATGCGCTTATATATGTATATGTACTATTTCTGTAGTGATCATATATCTAGAGTAGTTGTATCACCCGTATGACTCTTTGCCCGGAGCTGCGGTACGTCCCGTGTGTTTCCATGTCCGGAGCTACGATTTTATTTTGGATAGCCCACGCGTCGAACAATATCTTTAAACTGTGTCTCACTTAGTTGGTTATGCTATATTACACCGTCGTTGCACTTGCTTCTTTCTGTTATACTTGGTATGCTATATTTTTGTACCTTGTTATGTCCCTCTGAGGACCTGGTCCCCTGCCAGTTTTGCAGCGTAGCTGATTACGGCTGATTACGGAGCCCTTGGAGTTGCTGATGGAGTTGCTTGTCTTGCAGGCATTGGTATCAGGTACTCACATCATTTTTACCGGCATTATGGTTATTTTATATTGATTATTCATCTGTTGTTGTAGCCTAGTTTTTATAGACTCATTTTCTTCTCGAGTCTATTCGAGTTTGTGTGTTATTGGACGGCCGACTTTAGCACATGTAGCTCATTCTTGTGTATTTCTGTTCATTGTGGATTGAGACATAGATGTTTATATTTACTGGATTATTTAGATAGTTACCAGTAGTTTACAGCTTACGCGTATTCGAGTCGGACCAGAGTCTGGTCGAATGCGTAATTGGCGTATCGCGTACTCCTGGTCCTACGTATTTTGGGACTGGGGCCTGACATATTCACCTTGTGAAAAATCAGACATTTTATAGCCGGTCCAAGCACATTGAGACCCGGTATCATTGGATACAGGATGTTGTGGAAAAGAAGGAAGCAACGCTTGAGAAGGTTCGTACAGATGACAATGTAGCAGACATGTTCACAAAGGTTCTACCAAGGTAAAAGTTTGAGTACTGTAGACGGATCGTCGGGATGACGACCCCCTCCACATAGTTGTGAAGGGGGAGATTTGTTGGAGTGGGTGGAGTTCCCAATCTATGTGGAGAATACCCCGGAGTGCGACGAGCACCATCCGTGTGTCGAAAAAACTCGGAAAGTGCATCGAGTGTCGTATATTGGAACATTTATGGTAAGCAAATATTATATTAGATTTCCATCTTTGACTTTAATTATATATTTATGATTGGATCTTTCATTTATTAACTTTCCATATAATTGGATTTCTAATTTATGGCAAGTCAATTTATGATTTGATTTCCATTAAATATATGATTGAATGTAATTGAATTTTTATAAATATTTTTGGCTTCCATATATAGATTTTCATATGGAAACCCTATTTCATGCAAGGGTTTATATAAATTCTCATACAATATACAACAATAAGAGAGAGAGAGAGAGAGAAAAAAGAGAGAGAAAAAGATGGCAAGAGTGTCATTGCAACTTTGGAGAGGAGAAAGAAGGATTGGAGGCCGTTTCGGAGAAGGAGATCAATTTGGGGTATTTTTTATTGTCTTTTTTTCGTTGTTGTAATCTATTTTATGTTCCAAAGAGTTGCGGTGATTCGTGTTAGATCGGTGAGGAGTTTGTAGAGGGTGTAATATCTTTATTCCATTAGTGGAGGTTCTTCAGGGTTGAACTCTGATAGTCCCGTGGTTTTTTCCATCTAGATTTTTTAGTAAAAATATCTGTGTCTGCGATTTATGTTTATTGTTTTTTGGTTTGTACGTTTTGCTCGATTCTTTCGCAGATACTCTCTGGCTTGGGAAACTGTTTTTGCGTTTCGTTTCCAACAATAAATATCTCAAATCTTGTCAATTTCAATACGAGGCCCCAATTAATACTATTCGAATAGTTGTCCCTTAAATCATATCTTGAAATATTAGCTTGACAAAAAAAAGGAACTTTATCCTTGTGTATTGTTTTTCTTCCCTGTTCAATTGTCTTGAAAATCTATTTCAACCTATCATTTCTTCTCTTTTCCAACATGTATATCAAATTTCTCTAAACTCATCTGAGCTCATTTTCAGCTCCTTTGCACTTTCCTCTCTGAATTCATCAAGTGTTGTAGATATTTTAGCAAATATTCGTATTCAAAATATAAAAACCAAAAGATACTTCCACTATTTTAAAAAATTAAAAAATATTCCCATTCTCAACATCTCTGTTTCCGTTAAGTGAACACTCAGCTAAAATAGTGAGGACATTTCTTAAATTTTTTAATGGAGAAGTTGAGAATGAAAGTATTTCTTTATTTTATTTTATTTTATTTTTAAATAGTGAGAACATCTCTTATTTTTTATATTTTGAATAAGAGTATTTGCTATAAATAAAAAAAATTTGGAGATGGGAACATGTAGGTTCCTAACAATGTATATGTAAGGTTGACCTTGGGGTTAGTTTGGTTTAACATGGAAGACAATGATGGACTTATAACTAATAAAACATATAATTCAAGCCTTCAAGGGACCTGTCCAGATGACAAAAATAAGAGAACTTATGCTGAAACCCCACAATATTTTTAAGAACTTGTGTTCAAAAATCCCTTTAAAAACTAACATTTTCCTCTTCTTGTTGGTCAAGAAGTATTTCTAGTACCATCTTGAATACACCTTCCTAGAACTTCAAAAGTAGTATGGCTTTGCCAAGATTGTCAAACACATTAGGGAGACCTTGGCACTGATGATTTGCTTAAGCATCACCATGAATTTAGTAAGCAAAACATTGGGACCTTCCCCCTCAAATCAAAGCCTTAGTTAAATCATCCATCTTTGGATGCAAATGGAGTGAAACTTATTCAAATAACAATGTTCTTTCTTCATGAGGCCATGTCGAGTGTGGACAGGACTCTCTTTACTGTCAATTCAAATGTCCAACTCTTGAAAAAGAAGGGATGTTTCTATTTGCATGTTCTACGCCCTTCCTTTTGACTATATACAATAACAAAACTTTAGCTTTTGGAGTCTCGTGAAAATAATTGTATTTGTGTACCTTATAACTGTACAATGATTCTGATCAACAGGGTATAAGTCTCCTTAAAAAAAACATTTGTACCTTCATCAACAGGGTATTTAACAAAATAGATAAATACATTATCGCTTTTCTAATCAGGATTGGATGCTTATGGAGGACGAGAAAATTTGGAACGTGAAAATTTTTTGCAAAAAAAAAAAAATTGTACAATAATTCTAATCAACATCTATTAAAGATCCAAGGGGGGTCATGGCCTTCCAATATATATTTTTTTAATGTTGATTACTATATATAATTTTATTTTATAATTTTAAAATACAGAAAATTATGGATAAAGTATAAAAGTTTAAGTTTATTTCAAATAAAGCATATAGTTTAAGCAAATAATAAGTACAACATAATATCGTCCAAATATAGAGTGTAAGTTGTGTTTACGCCATATTGTAGGATGTAAGTCCTCCTCCCCTTTAATTAGGAACCTAACTATATATTAACTATATATTAACATCATAATATTGTCCTAACTATATATTAATATCATAATATTGTCCTAATATATATTAAGCTAATAATATATTTAACAATATATTAATATCCTAATATTACACATATAATATAAATATCATAATATTGTTAGCTTGCAGCTAATATATATTAAGCTAACTATTGTTAGCTTAATATAACAATATATTAATACATAAACATCCTAATATTACACATAAATATCATAATATTTTTATCTTGCAGCTAATATATATTAAGCTAACTATGGTTAGCTTAATATAACAACATATTAATTTATTAATACATAGCTATTGATCTTACGTTCTAAACTATGGAGTAAGTTACTTTTTATTTTATTCAAACGACTATATTTCAAACGGTAATATTTCAAACGGTAATAATTAATCGTCATATGGTTTATATATACATAAACCATCGAAGTCCCACATATTCTCACTCTTCCAATATTTACCAAAGCTTCACCTACTATTACTCTTGCAATTTTTATCCAGCCTCACATACTCTCATTCTTTCAATATTCACCACAGCAACTCTCATCAGTTAGAAGAAAATCTTAGCCGGCAAATTTTTTCGAATCTCGAAATTTTTAGCCATGGGTCAAATCCTAACAGTGATTTGATATCATGGAGGTACACTAAACGGATTATCTTACGAGAGAGGTAAAACTAATTTAATTTTTACATATCAGAATGTCTCTTTTGAAAATATACGAAATATTATTACAGAAAGTTTTTATATTACTTATGAATTCGTAATAAGGCAGTTTTTACGGATACTTTTTTAGTAATAAATAGTAAAGAAGCATGGAGATTTATTGTTGAAAGTAGTTTAAATGCATCTTGTATAAAGATCTATATTAATCAATTATTACCAAATATTAGCACAAATATAGCATCTACTAGTCAAACTGTTTATAATAGTCAAAAAAATTATGTTGGTCCTAGCACTTCAAACCAAATAAATTTAGTCGAAGAGAACGTTGACGATAAAGATAGTGATGACTTAGTCGAAGATTTAGACTATTATTTATCCACTATTGATAATTCAGATGGTAGCACCCCCAAAGTATTTTGTGGAAGAGATTTTGCTTCTTCTTATGCATTTCAAAATTTTATTAGTGATATAGCAATTCTTCGTAAATTTAGTTGTAGAGCTACACATAACAATTTCCAAAAAATTGTATATGTCTGTGATTTTTTGTATATGTCTGTGACGTTACACATTGTCGTTGGAGAGTGTACACACATGCAATTGGTAACTGTGGAATGTTTGAGATTCGTACATTTGACTCTCAACATTCATGTACTGGTGTATTACCAAGAGGACGTCATCGACAGGCTACTACAGCATGGATTAGTAAAAATATCATGGGTAAAATTAGAGATAACCAGTCTTATAGTGCATCACGTATTGTGACTGATATACTTAGAGATTATCGAGTACATATTACGTATTCTAAAGCTTGGAGAGCAAAAGAACTTGCATTATCTGAAATTAACGGTAGTTATATTGATGCATATGTAGCCTTGAAAAATATGGCCTTACAATTATGGAAACAAATCCTGGTAGCAGATATTTTTTAAAGACGGTAGAAAATAATATTTTCAAAGAATATTTATTTGTTTCAAGGCATGTATCGATGGTTTTTTACGTGGTTGTTTATCTATAATTAGTATTGATGCAACTTTTCTGACATCTAGATATCAAGGTACTCTATTTGTGGCTTGTTCTCATGATCCTAACTATCAATTATATCATATTGCTTATTGTATTGCTGAAAATGAGAATACTGAATCTTAGACATGGTTTTTAGACAATTTGAAAACTTCCTTTGAAAGTTATTTTGATCGTTAGGATAGTATTTTATTTATATCAGATAAGCAAAAATGATTAATTCCTGGAATGCATGATACTTTTTCATACTCTCCACATTTTTTTTATATCCATCATTTGAAACAAAATATGAGAAGTCAATATAGTAGTACACAAAAATATCAAGAATGGTTAGATAAACTTACTCGATCTTATAATGTTGTGGATGCGACAGAATGGTTTAAAAAGATTAAATCAGCAGATATTAGGGTTTTAATTTGATTGTTGGTACAAACGATAAAAATCATAATTTTCTATTGGATTACAGTTTATGCACCATGTACTAGACTCGATATTAACACATCGAACATTGTAGAGAGTTTTAATAATCGGATTAAAAATTTGTGTGATAAACCAATAACAACATTGCTTGATGGTATTAGAGCCAAAATCATAATAATTCATGATAAGCATTAGCAAAACGTTGAAAATATGGATAGAGAATTTTATCGAAATGATGCTTAAGATTATGACACTTATCAAAAGAGAGAAACATCATTTTAATATGCTGCATGTTGAATATTATAAATTTAAAATATTGGATCATGAAACTAGTAGATGTTATGTGGTAGATTTAGAAAATAAAATTTGTACATATTTTCATTGGCAACACACTATTTTACCATGTGTACATGCTTACTTTTTTTGTCAGTCTTATAACTTACAAATTAAAAATTATTATCCTGCTCAATTTTCTGTTGAAATACTAAAAAGTGTATATACGCCATGTATGGAACCAATTTCATCACCATACACTCCTCAAGGTGAATTGGTAAGAGGTGAAATTGGTGTACCAGATATTCGACGGAGAGCTGGCAGACATAAAAAGAATTATTTTATGACAAGGGACCTGGCAACCAGAGATCTTCATTGCAGCAATTGTGGCAGACTTGGACACAACAGAAAAAATATACAAGACAACCGACACAGTAAATATTGTATTTATTTGTAATTACTTTACTTTGTATCTTTCTCACATGAGATTACTTCACTATTTTTTTAGTTATTGTAATTGAAATTTTTTAAATATTAAGTGGTATCTTTAAGTCTGAACTAAGTGGTGTCTTTATGCAATGTAGTCTAATATAGACAAACAAGAACCATAGAAGTAAATTTTATAATTAACATTTGCTACATCCCCAAAATATATTCACTACAAGCATTTCATCGTTCACCTCTATCTATCATGTCATAATGCCTACGGGGAACTAGTCTAAGACCTATTCTCAATCTTCTAGCCTCTGTTTGCTCCGGTATCTCCTCTGGCAATGGCTAAAAATCATAATCTTCATATTCATGTGTAGGAATTGGCGTTGTGGATGGATAAGTCTGGGGTGTGCCAAATAATAAATAACCGCTCTGCATATAAGAATCCCAGCCAGGCTGTGATGTTCCCTCTTCCGCCTCCTGATAAATATGTGATCCAGCATCAAAGTTTGACATGTCTTGTGACATCCCCTCCCCTGCCTGTCGATCAGCCCGTCGCTGGCGTGGCCTACGGGGAGGTGCACGTCTCCGCCTGACGTAGCCTATAGGTTGATCCTCAGGGATCTCCAATGGTAGCACAGGGGGCTGAGGGATTGGCTCAGAAATTGTGCAGTTCCTCTTAGCAATTCACGTGGATCTACTATTGGGTCCTGGGACATGGCTTCCCAATGTTGCAGCTGAAATTATATCCATACTCAATGACACACCACATACAGATCATAGTATATATAAATAAAATTGGGACACATACCATTACATTTACTTGTGTGTCCCTCACACGCATACTAGTATCATCCAGAGCCCGGTGTTGAAATCGAGGATCTTCAAAGTGATAGAGTCGATTTTGCATGCATGGGGTCCCGTACCAACGTACAAAATCTGCAGTACCATACTCTGCAAAATTAAAACCTCAAGATAATATAGCATTACAATTTATTATATTTACGAGTTTATACTAAGAATAACTTACCATCCAATGTCGATGTTATCGGTTGGGACAAGTGTACCACGCCATGTGTGGCCAACATGTTCTCCCAACGTGGAAGATGTGAGCGAATCCGAGATACGATAGTACCGCTGCTATGATCAGCATGCAAAGGGTCTTGAGGTATCAACGGTTGCATCCCGAACTGTCGCATGACACGACCAGCCGGATAAAACATGATATGTGAATGGTAGAAGTTATAGTATCTATGCATACTGGCTCCACGTGCAGCATCTATCGCATACTGGGGTACACTCTCAGGTTTCCATTTAATCTATGTGACATTTAAGTAGCGTAAAAAAATATTTAAGCGTAATAAAGATATAGTATCTAAATATCTATGCATGCTAGCGCTACCTGAATTGCAGTCAGTGTACTACCAAAATATGATGAATTAACGACGTTTTAAGCGACATTTTTTAATGACATCGCTATATTTTATGAATTTAGCGACGCTTCAAAATAATATCACAGGATATCGCTGTTAGCGACTGTCCGCTTTGGCGACTATAAATAATATTAAGGAAGCAGATGTCGCCCGATGTCGTAAAATGTCGCTATTATTTTTATTATAGAAAAGTTTAGCGATGTGGTATTCCTTACGTTGCTAAATATTATAAACTCTGTGACGTTTAGCGACGTCGTAATCCTTATGTTGCTAAATATTATAAACTCTGCGACGTTTAGCAACGTGTTATTCAGACGTCGCTAAAAGTTTTCATATAGGTTTACAATCGGATTTCATTTTCCCCCATTCCTAAAATTTCCATATTTATTTCCCCCAACCCCGCGCGACCCCTCCGGCGACACCCCCCCCCCCCCCCGCGACTCCCTCCGGTTCCGACGGTAAACCCTAAACCCCCTCCCTCTCTCTCTCCCTCTCTCTCTCTCTCTCTCTCTCTCTCTCTCTCTCCGCGACACCCGTGATCCCCTCCGGCTCCGACCATCCGAGCCCCGCAAGAGGGCGATAGGGTTAGGGTTCCGACCGTGCTCCCCCCTCGACCCATCCGACCCCGACCTTGACCCCCCCGGTCAGGTAACCCTAACCCTATCTCACTATTGTCGACACGACACTGGCATACTGACACGACGCACACACACGCTGACACAGACACGAACACTGACACGGATACATTGTGTAATATGTGTATATATGTGACACGACACACACGGACATAACTAATTTTTTGGAGCATAATTTTTTGAGAATTTGAGTTTTGGAGCTTTTACTGTCTTTTGATCAATAAACTAAATCACCAATTAGTAAGTAAATAACATGGTTTATAAATAAAAATAATTAAGTTAAAACTATTTATATTTTTTATAATTAATTTAGAAGATAATAACTATTTTTACTTGACATAAAATAAATAATAGTAAATATATTTCAAATCTTATCAAGTAAAAACAATCTAAGATTCAAGTTAATCCTAAAGTAAATAAATAACTTGGAAGGATAATAATTTTCATATATACTAAAGTGATAAATAATTTTAGAAAAAAATAAAAGTTACTAAGTATAGTGTTGTAGGTGGTATTATAGGTGGAACTCGGATACGGACACGGACACACACACACACACCCTATATGTCAGTGAGTATGTTGTGTGTGGAATTGGATTGGGGGTCAGTATTAAGTATAGTGTTTGTGGCTGTGACTTGAGGGTGCATATATGTGCATTGGTGTAAGTGTTCTTCTTAGTATGCAAAGTTATGTGTTAAGAGAGTTATGTGCTAGTGTTGAGTATCAAGTGTTGGTTCCTAAGTATAGATGTTAGCAAGGGGTGATAGATGTATCTTAGTATAGATATCATGGGTGAGGTTGAGGGTTGTAGGCAATGTGATAGGGTAGGTTGCTAACATATGATACTTGGGTACTTGGTGTTTAGGTATCTTGATAGCTAGTAGCATTTGTGAAAATTAATTAGATAGTGATATATTAGTATCTATAGTCAAGTGTTTATTATTATGAGCTGTCCATTTAATGGAGTTTGAAATCGAAGTTATCCACATGTCTTCTAAGTTTGAAATTACGTCTCCATGCTATTACTTTTTCAAGCCTTCGAACGATATATACTTGAACAATATGTATCTATCTTTGCAGAAGTATATCAGTGGATATGAATTACTACATATGTTATCGTTCTAGATGTACAAGCATCATCCTGATGACATCTGCGGTGTGCGGGATAAATTCATAGAGGGTGTACATCAGTTCCTGTAGTCACCAAGGCGTTTTCCCAATACATGGACGGCACCAAAATTAAGTGTTCGTGTGTGAGATATCGCAACTTGAAATATCACCCAAAATTAGACGTGACATATCATTTATACTCGAGGGATTTCACGTAGAATTACTATCTATAGACCCACACGGAGAACTTGTGTCTTTAGCATATCTTTAGCATTGGAGCCGGAGCCTTATGTGAATCCGTATAAGGATATCCACGACCACGCTGATTACGACGACGGGTGCATGAACATAGTTTTCGACGCTGCCGGACCTAGTTTTGATTCGAATAATGATGATGCAGCTGAAGAGGCAATGAATGTCACGCCCCAATCTCCCGCGAGCTCAATAGTCCCTGCTGAACGTGAATCACCACATTACAGCTCTCCCGTAGGACTATCGTTCCCATCGGGACGTGATGCCGTGCAAGGCTAAAGTGCGCTTGCACAAGGCCAAAGCTTTGATACAAGGGCAAGTAAGCTATTCAATACTGAAGCAGCGGCATATAACATTGCAGAAAAGTAAAGAACTCAATGGCATATGAAAATAGGCTCTTTTATTGATAATCGAAAGTGTTACAAGCGGCACATGGCCGAGATTACAATTCGCTCAAGCACTCTTCTCTCGATTACAATAACACTGTTCCATACATTATGTCCCTCTATACAAAAGCAGCTCAAAGCAGGCACAAACTCGATGCGGCTCCAGGCATCGACTCCAGATTTCTGGCTCCTTGGGATGAGGCACGACTATCGCTTCCTCAGACGAACGAGCACCTGAGAACAAGCAAACTGTTGGTGGGTCAGCACTTTATACAAGTACTGGTGAGATAAAACAACTGAACAGAAGCTACACCCCCTGAAACCCACACTAAGTAATCATGTGGCAAAATATTACATTACTAGTGATCTTGCTACTTTTACTTATGTTTATTTCATGCAGTTTGGTAGCAGAGTCATATTTCTGTGTATTTGGAAATACCCTTTAAAAACATAATCAAACAACCAATCAATCGAGGCAACCAATTCAAGCACGAGGAATCCTGTTCGGGTGTGCGCAGCGTGTTCGGTGAACTATATGCAAGGATTCTAGGGACATGCAGCATTTAGGGACCATCAATCAAGCACACAAGTTAACTATCAATCAGAGGTCGGTCCCCGAGTAACTCAGGATCGGTAGCGGTAATCCAGCTAACCAATGACTCACATTCTGATCCTATTAGCATCTGTGACTCATGGTTGTACATTACTGCCGAAGCAGCCGTAGCCAAGGTTCAGCTCTGCACTAATAGTCATTGTCCGATCGATGCAATGCATGAAGCGCTAACCGATAGTCTCTACGATGCAGACAAAATGAATAAGCAGGCTTATACATAAACTCATATTTCTTACCCAATGGCCGAACAGTTATCCCTGCAGCAGACATACAAGTTAGCAACAATTGCATAAGCATATATGTTTACCGTTCTTTAGTTTCCTGTCCGTCTCTGCATCAAACAGTTAGGTATGCAAGAAGGCTAGCCTAGCATGCTCCCTAACGACCTGAATGCAGCTATTCCCATGAACTTCTCTAGTGCAAACTCAACTCTTCTCTACAGAAGCACCGTCTCCCTCTAATAGCCACGCCCCCTGGATCCCGAAGGACCGGAACATCAGGGCGCACTATTAGTCTTACCCCATCGTATCACCATTCACCATCCAATATCCACGCCCCGAGCCCAGGGCGCGTTATTAGTCTCCCACATTTTGTTTGTCCTCCATCTACCGCATTCACCCATATTTCACTAGCACATCTCTTTTACAATAGCACACAACATGACAAAGTCATATTCAAACCATCTTCTCACATTCCTAATAGCTGCACCCCCAAGATCCCCTAGGACCGGACGTCAGACGGGCTACTAGTCTAGCACACACAAGACAAGCATTTACTCTCACATCGAAATAAGCATTCAAGACAATCCATATGAACACGATGACAAGCAAACATATGAACGATCTTTCAGTTGAGACTAGCATGGCACGGGTCTATTATCACATCAAGTAAAACATGCAGTTCTATCTTCTTAGTATAGCAATAGTTCTATCTCATTTCGGACAAGCATACATATTCTCTTAGTTAGGCAGCATATTCGTTTCAGTGACGAGCTATGTGAGTTCTCTTATTAGCATGCTGAGTCGGTTCTATGATTTCTTATGAAAATATTCTTCTTAAACAAACAAGCATTCAAAAACTTATATTCATTATTAAGTCGTGCAAGAATCAGATAATGTAGTTCTGCCCACTCACATTGATTAATCGGTCGGGAACTCTCCGAGAAGACTTCCGTTCGAGCAAGCAAGGCGATCTCACTTGTACATAGCACCGACGCGGAGCGGGGCACTACATACTTACCCACCAATAAAGAGTTTCGTTCTCGAAACTCAAGAAGAAACTCACAAAAATACAAAGCAGCGATAGTCCTCATCCCTCGCCATCCCAAATCAAAACTCTAGCAATATTCTCAAATCACAAATTATATCTCAAGCAATGAAAACAAATCCAGAAAATTTTTGCCGGCAACTTTGAGAATATTGACGGACTCATTGTATGGAACGTTCATTGCATCTCACATCAGGCACATCTCAGAGTTAAAGGCAACGGAATAGGCAAAGAATTGAGTCGCTCTGATACCATTTTGTCACGCCCCAATCTTCCACGAGCTCAATAGTCCCTGCTGAACGTGAATTACCACGTTACAGCTCTCCCGCAGGACTATCGTTCCCATCGGGACGTGATGCCGTGCAAGGCTAAAGTGCGCTTGCACAAGGCCAAAGCTTTAATACAAGGGCAAGTAAGCTATTCGATACTGAAGCAGCGGCATATAACATTGCAGAAAAATGAAGAACTCAATGGCATATAAAAATAGGCTCTTTTATTGATAATCGAAAGTGTTACAAGTGGCACATGGCCGAGATTACAATTCGCTCAAGCACTCTTCTCTCGATTACAATAACACCGTTCCATACATTATGTCCCTCTATACAAAAGCAGCTCAAAGCAGGCACAAACTCGATGCAGCTCCAGGCATCGACTCCAGATTTCTGGCTCCTTGGGATGAGGCACGGCTATCGCTTCCTCAGACGAACGAGCACCTGAGAACAAGCAAACTATTGGTGGGTCAGCACTTTATACAAGTACTGGTGAGATAAAACAACTGAACAGAAGCTACACCCCCTGAAACCCACACTAAGTAATCATGTGGCAAAATATTACATTACTAGTGATCTTGCTACTTTTACTTATGTTCATTTCATGTAGTTTGCTAGCAGAGTCATATTTCTGTGTATTTGGAAATACCCTTTAAAAACATAATCAAACAACCAATCAATCGAGGCAACCAATTCAAGCACGAGGAATCCTGTTCGGGTGTGCGCAGCGTGTTCGGTGAACTATATGCAAGGATTCTAGGGACAGGCAGCATTTAGGGACCATCAATCAAGCACACAAGTTAACTATCAATCAGAGGTCGGTCCCCGAGTAACTCAGGATCGGTAGCGGTAATCCAGCTAACCAATGACTCACATTCTGATCCTATTAGCAGTTGTGACTCATGGTTGCACATTACTGTCGAAGTAGCCGTAGCCAAGGTTCAGCTCTGCACTAATAGTCATTGTCCGATCGATGCAATGCATGAAGCGCTAACCGATAGTCTCTACGATGCAGACAAAATGAATAAGCAGGCTTATGCATAAACTCATATTTCTTACCCCATGGCCGAACGGTTATCCTTACAGCAGACATACAAGTTAGCAACAATTGCATAAGCATATATGTTTACCGTTCTTTAGTTTCTTGTCCGTCTCTGCATCAAACAGTTAGGTATGCAATAAGGCTAGCCTAGCATGCTCCCTAACAACCTGAATACAGCTATTCCCATGAACTTCTCTAGTGCAAACTCAACTCTTCTCTACAGAAGCACCGCCTCCCTCTAATAGCCACGCCCCCTGGATCCCGAAGGACCGGAACATCAGGGCGCACTATTAGTCTTACCCCATCGCATCACCATCCACCATCCAATATCCATGCCCCGAGCTCAGGGCGCGTTATTAGTCTCCCATATTTTGTTTGTCCTCCATCCACCGCATTCACCCATATTTCACTAGCACATCTCTTTCACAATAGCACACAACATGACAAAGTCATATTCAAACCATCTTCTCATATTCCTAATAGCCGTACCCCCAAGATCCCGTAGGACCGGACGTCAGGCGGGCTACTAGTCTAGCACACACAAGACAAGCATTTACTTTCACATCGAAACAAGCATTCAAGATAATCCATATGAACACGATGACAAGCAAACATATGAACGATCTTTCAGTTGAGACTAGCATGGCACGGGTCTATTATCACATCAAGTAAAACATGCAGTTCTATCTTCTTAGCATAGCAATGGTTCTATCTCATTTTGGACAAGCATACATATTCTCTTAGTTAGGCAGCATATTCGTTTCAGTGACAAGCTATGTGAGTTCTCTTATTAGCATGCTGAGTCGGTTCTATCATTTCTTATGAAAATATTCTTCTTAAACAAACAAGCATTCAAAAACTCATATTCATTATTAAGTCATGCAAGAATCAGAGAATGCAGTTCTGCCCACTCACATTGATTAATCGGTCGGGAACTCTCCGAGAAGACTTCCGTTCGAGCAAGCAAGGCGATCTTACTTTTACATAGCGACGACGTGGAGTGGGGCACTACATACTTACCCACCAATAAAGAGTTTTGTCCTCGAAACTCAAGGAGAAACTCACGAAAACACAAAGCAGCGATAGTCCTCATCCCTCGCCATCCCAATTCAAAACCCTAGCAATCTTCTCAAATCACAAATCACATCTCAAGCAATGAAAACAAATCCAAAAAACTTTTGCCGGCAACTTTGAGAATATTTACGGACTCATTGTATAGAACGTTCATTGCATCTCACATCAGGCACATCTCAGAGTTAAAGGCAACGGAATGGGCAAAGAATCGAGTCGCTCTGATACCATTATGTCACGTCCCAATCTCCCGCGAGCTCAATAGTCCCTGCTGAACGTGAATTACCACGTTACAGCTCTTCCGCAGGACTATCGTTCCCATCGGGATGTGATGTCGTGCAAGGCTAAAGTGCGCTTGCACAAGGCCAAAGCTTTGATACAAGGGCAAGTAAGCTATTCGATACTGAAGCAGCAGCACATAACATTGCAGAAAAGTGAAGAACTCAATGGCATATGAAAACATGCTCTTTTATTGATAATTGAAAGTATTACAAGCGGCACATGGCCGAGATTATAATTTGCTCAAGCACTCTTCTCTCGATTATAATAACACCGTTCCATACATTATGTCCCTCTATACAAAAGCAGCTCAAAGCAGGCATAAACTCGATGCGACTCCAGGCATCAACTCCAGATTTCTGGCTCCTTGGGATGAGGCACGACTATCGCTTCCTCAGACGAACGAGCACCTGAGAACAAGCAAACTGTTGGTGGGTCAGCACTTTATACAAGTACTGGTGAGATAAAACAACTGAACAGAAGCTACACCCCCTGAAACCCACACTAAGTAATCATGTGGCAAAATATTGCATTACTAGTGATCTTGCTACTTTTACTTATGTTCATTTCATGCAGTTTGCTAGCAGAGTCATATTTCTGTGTATTTGAAAATACCCTTTAAAAACATAATCAAACAACCAATCAATCGAGGCAACCAATTCAAGCACGAGGAATCCTGTTCGGGTGTGCGCAGCGTGTTCGGTGAACTATATGCAAGGATTCTAGGGACATGCAGCATTTAGGGACCATCAATCAAGCACACAAGTTAACTATCAATCAGAGGTCGGTCTTCGAATAAATCAGGATCGATAGCGGTAATCTAGCTAACCAATGACTCACATTCTGATCCTATTAGCAGCTGTGACTCATGGTTGCACATTACTGCCGAAGCAGCCATAGCCAAGGTTCAGCTCTGCACTAATAGTCATTGTCCGACCGATGCAATGCATGAAGCGCTAACCGATAGTCTCTACGATGCAGACAAAATGAATAAGCAGGCTTATGCATAAACTCATATTTCTTACCCCATGGCCGAACGGTTATCCCTGCAGCAGACATACAAGTTAGCAACAATTGCATAAGCATATATGTTTACCGTTCTTTAGTTTCCTGTTCGTCTCTGCATCAAACAGTTAGGTATGCAATAAGGCTAGCCTAGCATGCTCCCTAATGACCTGAATACAGCTATTCCCATGAACTTCTCTAGTGCAAACTCAACTCTTCTCTATAGAAGCACCGCCTCCTTCTAATAGCCACGTCCCCTGGATCCCGAAGGACCGGAACATCAGGGCGCACTATTAGTCTTACCCCATCGCATCACCATCCACCATCCAATATCCATACCCCGAGCCCAGGGCGCGTTATTAGTCTCCCACATTTTGTTTGTCCTCCATCCACCGTATTCACCCACATTTCACTAGCACATCTCTTTCACAATAGCACACAACATGACAAAGTCATATTCAAACCATCTTCTCATATTCCTAATAGCCGTACCCCCAAGATCCCGTAGGACCGGACGTCAGGCGGGCTACTAGTCTAGCACACACAAGACAAGCATTTACTCTCACATCGAAACAAGCATTCAAGACAATCCATATGAACACGATGACAAGCAAACATATGAACAATCTTTCAGTTGAGACTAGAATGGCACGGGTCTATTATCACATCAAGTAAAACATGCAGTTCTATCTTCTTAACATAGCAATAGTTCTATCTCATTTCGGACAAGCATATATATTCTCTTAGTTAGGCAGCATATTCTTTTCAGTGACAAGCTATGTGAGTTCTCTTATTAGCATGCTGAGTCGGTTCTATCATTTCTTATGAAAATATTCTTCTTAAACAAACAAGCATTCAAAAACTCAGATTCATTATTAAGTCGTGCAAGAATCAGAGAATGTAGTTCTGCCCACTCACATTGATTAATCGGTCGGGAACTCTCCGAGAAGACTTCCGTTCGAGCAAGCAAGGTGATCTCACTTGTACATAGCGCCGACGCGGAGCGGGGCACTACATACTGAATGCCAATGCTAAAAAATTTATGGAGTTACTGGAGAATGCAAGAACTCTATTATATCCTGGTTGTGAGGATTATTCACCGTTAGAGGTGGTTATAAGATTTTTGAGCATCAAGTCTGATTTTAACATGTCGCAAGAATGCTATAACCGATTGATAGAGTTGATTATAAAGATCTTGCCGGAGGGTGCTAAGTTGCCTAAAGACTTCTACCTGTGTAAGAGGATGGTGAGATCGCTCTGGATGGGATACTTGAAAATTGATGCATGACGCAGCGGGTGCATGTTGTACTACAAAGACGACAAGAATGAAGATGTGTGCAAATTTTGTGGTGATGATCGCTACAAGGCAGCTGGTACAGGAAGGTATATCGGTGTAAGGAAGACGACAGATTCGATGCACTACATGTCTTTAACGCCGCGGTTGCAGAGGTTGTTTATGCTGAAGGAGACTGCCAAAAATATGAGTTGGCATGCGAGAGCAGATTGAAGGAGTGTTGGATCACCTATCCGATGGAGAAGCATGGAAGTACTTCGATCGATAGTATCCCAATTTTGCTTCGAATTCGCGTAATGTAAGATTGGGGCTCTCCTCCGACGGTTTCACCCCATTCGAACTTTCGGGCTCCCAGTATTCGTGTTGGCCTATAATCGTCATCCCGTACAATATATCGCCTTGGATGTGCATGAAGACTCCGGTTGTGTTCTTAACCGTCATTATTCTGGGTTTGAATAATTCGAAGGAGAACATCAATGTGTACTTGCAACTGTTGATATATGAGTTGAATCAGGTGTGGAAAGTAGGCGCCAACACGTACGATATTTCAAAAAAGTAGAATTTTTAAATAAGGGCAGCACTTATATGGACCATCAACAAATTTTTGGCTTATGTCATGTTATCATGATAGAGCACTCATGGTCG
This sequence comes from Iris macrosiphon, assembly GCA_036927795.1. Lineage (NCBI taxonomy): Eukaryota > Viridiplantae > Streptophyta > Magnoliopsida > Asparagales > Iridaceae > Iris > Iris macrosiphon. The sequence continues at coordinate 280,681 of JAYESA010000234.1, forward strand.
TCTCTCATCTCCGTATTGCATGGACCATACTAAGGCTTTTTATTTGAAATACGGAGGCAAACCATACTTCTTCGATTTTTATTGACAATTCTTGCAAGGATCTTCCGTACCGGAGGAACATGAATGCTTTTCGTTCCGACGTTGTGGAAAAGGCCATTCCACCTCCAAGGTGGCCCGGATACACGATATGGAAAGAGGTAAAAGATTTACCAAGTGCTATCGAAGAGCCTACTAAGGGGTACAAGTATGACGGATTTGGTCGCACTCATAACTGGACGAAGAGGAGTATATTCTGGGATCTGCCATATTGGAGCATCAATCTGATCAGACATAACCTTGATGTCATGCATATCGAGAAAAATGTGTTTAACAACATAATTAATACTGTAATGGAAGTAAAGGGGAAGACAAAAGACAAACTGAAGGCCAGGTTGGACTTGGAAGAAATACGTAGATATCCTGCGTTGCATTTGATAGATGAGGGGAATGGAAAATTAAAGCAGCCTAAGACAATTTTTTTACTGGAGAAAGAGGATAAAGGAATACTTTGTATATGGATTCATGGCCTAAATTTCCAAACGGGTACATGTCAAACCTGAGAAGATGCGTCAACCTCAAGGAGAACAAACCGACGGGTATGAAGAGCCACGATTGTCACGTATTCATGGAGAGGTTAATTCCGATTGCATTTAGAAAATTCTTACTGCATATCGTTTGGGATCCATTAATAGAGCTCAGCATATTCTTCAGAGATCGTTGTTCTACTAAGTTGCTCGTCGATCGTCTAGAAAAGCAAGAGAAGGACATTGCGGTAACACTGTGCAAGCTCGAGAAGGTATTTTCTCCTGGATTCTTTGACTCTATGGAGTATTTGCCAATTTATCTTTCCTATGAGGCACGTGTTAGTGGGCCTGTCGGTTATCGATGGATGTGCCCGTTCGAGCAGCATCTGAACCACCTAAAAAGAACGGTAAAAAATAAGGCACGGGTTGAGGGTTCTATTTGTGAAGCTTATGTACTCGAGGAGATTACAAACTTTTGCTCGGCGTATTTCAAACCCCATGTTGCTACTAATTGAACAATAGCTCTGTAAAATGACGACGGATATCAGGAATCTAATGATGCAATACTGAAAGTATTCAATGCGTCCGGAAAGCCTTCGAGAAAAATAAAGAAGAGATATTTGAATGACGACGAGCTAAGGGGCTGCTCAGTTGTATATATTACTCAATTGCGATGAGGATAAAGTGGAGAAGCTAGAGGGATAAGTAATTAATACGTCTACATTTACGTCGTCTCAATGTAATGGTATATATAAGCTCGGTAATGTTATGCTACTAATCGGCGGTTGCTTCGTTGTTTTTCAACACATATAATGATGAGCTGAGGTCAGTTAGACCCTACATAACATACGAAGAAGTAGAACAAGAAATGAGACGTCATTTTTCTTCTTGGTTGAGCGCATATGTAAGGAGCTAGGTAATTACTTTTTGTATATGCACTTTACACAATAATTAACGATATGTTGAACTTAATTTCTTATCTTATGGTATTTAGGTCGATCGTCCAGACGCAATACTTGAGAATGAATCTATTATAACTCTAGCTAAGGGGCCAATTTATGCCGTCAAAATTTGGCCAAGCTATTGTGTAAATGGGTTTATGTTCAAGTCAACAACTGCTCCGATCAGAGACAACTTCTTAGATCTCGATGACACAAAAAACAGTTATTTGTGTATCAAATTTTTGAACTATAAAGATGTCGACATAGGCAATGATTTCTATGGCATCTTACAGGAGATTGTGGAGCTGATATATAATTATGGAACAGAGCCTGCTTAGATCGTGTTATTCAAGTGTGAATGGTTCGATCCGATCCAAGATCAAGGTTGGAAATATACAAGCATGATCTTTTGGATATAAACTACCGATGTCGTTATCAAGGCTACGAAATATTTGTCCTATTAAGTCAGGCTCAGCTTGTGTACTTTATAATTTATCCTAAATGGGGAACAACGAGGTCGGACCGGTAGGCAGTATGCAAGACTAAAGCTAGAAATACCTTTGACCTTGACGAAATAGCTTATCAGGAGAATGAGCTACCTATTGTAACAAATATTATAGAGGTAGAATAAACGAAAGTTCATCATTACACGGATAATCGTGTTAAAGATGTAGAATTATCTGAAGAGGAAGACGTAGTATATGAAATTGAAGAAGAGGAGGACGAGGTCGATGAAGAGGAGGACGAGAAAAATGAAGAAGATGAATTTTCAGAAGAGGATTAAAAATAAAATTAAATCAATTTAGTCTTGTGACATGTACTATATTTTTTGGATTAGACTTCTTGGATATTGTTGCCAAAACTCTAGACTTTTGGTTATCTAGAATTTTGTGTTCAATTCAACGGAGGGTTGCTCCGGGTCTATTTATACATTTTTTCTGGATTAGACATTTTGTGTGCAATTCCGTTATGACTGTGAGATTTATTTTATTTTTCTTCTTCATTTAATTTTGTTAGTATATATATATATATATATATATATATATATATATATATATATATATATATATATATATATATATATATATATATATATATATATATATGTGTGTGTGTGTGTGTGTGTGTGTGTGTGTGTGTGTGTGTATTTATTTTATCATCATATATTGTTATCAGTTATGAGAGGACGACGCGGAGGGTTCGGATGTAGAGGAACATATAGAGGACACCGTGCTCCGAGCGACAGCACTCCTTTAGTACCGGGTACTAGGGCCGGACCACTTGCATCTCCTCATGACACTACTTCTGGGACGAGCACTCCTGGGACGAGCAGTACTCCACTCTTTACACCACTTGCACCTCCTCATGACAGTACTCCTCGGACGAGCAGTTTTAGGTCGGAGCCTACTACTCCTCCGTCTATCGTTTCTACTGTTGATGGTACCATGGAGACCAAGGAGGAGACGGACGAGGTCCAGCCCACGCAGTAATAGAGAGATCCTCTATGCGCGCCTCCGGACGAGCATCGGATTGAGATTTGGGCCGACGGCACAAATTAAGTTAATTAGTTAACATTTCCTTACTCATATATATATATATATATATATAAACTTTTCCATGAATATAATTATCTCTGTATATATATCGTCCGTCGATGGTACAGAGATGCCTGGGGCTCTTTCTGAGGTACAATTATGGTGGCCCTTGGATCAACTACTCCGATGCTCCAAACGAGAGGAAGGCGTTCTAGTTTAAGCACTTCAAGGTAAAAATATATTTAGTTTTAATATCGATCATCTAATTTATTTATATTACATAATTTACTATATTACTTCTTGTAGGACACGTATTTCTACCCACCATACCGGGCCGAGGTGATTGAGGAGATATTTCCTTCCGTCATGGCCAAGCTATTTCGGGATGTGATCAATGATCAGAAGGACCATGATCGTTTGGGAAAACCAATCCAAGATTGGATCACGACTGAGCAGTGGAATTAGATAAGGGCTAGATTCGATGATCCCAGGTACAAGAAAAAGTTGGAGAAGGCAAAGGCGGCCAGGAAGAAGGCAGGAAAGTGGTATGGTGGGTCGATTCTGATGACCGAATATTTTCGTCGCATAGTAAGTATTTGGACGTATATATATTATTTTAATCAAAGTAGGATAAAATGGTTAATTTTAGTAACAATATATCTATTTGTAATTAACATGTCCAGAAGGGTGAAGACGCTAACATGGTGACCATCTTTCTCGCTATCCATCGGAAGGGCGGACAGCTCATCGATGATAGGGCCACGCAAACTTACGTAAGTATTACTTTACATTTTTTTTATTTTAATATAACTTAGAAAATATGCAAATAAATATCCATGTAGTTAGTAATAAGTTGCTTAGATAATATGGTTATTTACACTAATTATCCCTATATTTTTTGTTTATAATATCGGGTATCCCTGCTTTTGAACAACTTAGAAAATATGCAAATAAATATCCATGTAGTTAGTAACAAGTATATTTATCGAGTGATTCATTTTTTTTTCTAGAATGAGTATCTACGGCTCCTTGAGCAGTCGACGCAATATGTTGCGTCTGTACCTCCCGAGGGAGAGGCCGGTACTTCCTCGCAGCCACCGGCCTACCCAGTTCCGTCGGCTGACAAGCTATGGCAGACCGTCGCTGGTGGTCTTCAGAGGGGTACGTACTACAGTACGGGATCCTACGGCGCCTATGTTGCGATGCAGGGCTCTAGGACCCCCCTCTGCCCCTGCGCATACCCCACAGCCTTCCCAGGAGTCGTTTCGAGTCCAGTATGAGAGAGTTGACCATCAGATTATGCCTCTGCATAACGAGATGATGAGACTGATTTCGCAGCAGCCCCAGTACCAGCCGCAGATGGACGATGCGAAGATCTTAGCACGTTTTGATGCGCTCGAGCAAAACCTTTTGGAGCTCAGAACTATGACCGAGGCGACACAGCGGGACATTACGGATCTGGCATCATCAACACAGCATTCCGTCACTCGAATTATAGGTGTCTTGGATTCATACAATGATCGTCTATCAGCATTGGAGCGGATACGTCCTCCCGGATCGCCGGCATCGACACCGACTCCACCGACGATACTGCCTTCTAGTTCAACATCAGTGGCGTTTCATAGGTCCAGTTGGACTATATCGTATCACAGTCGTGCGACGGTGTTTCCCCTCCTCCTCCTGATCAGCATTAGTCCTAGGTTGGACAGATAGTTATGAGTTTGTGTGAATTTGGCCCATTTTTGGGAATTTGTGTGACATTGGCCCATTTTTGGGTCTATTGTATATATTCTTTTTGTGACATAAGGATATTTATTTCAGACTTTTATATATGTATGAATTTTTATGACATTGGGCAACAGTGACAGTAGATTTGAATTTATCGGTGTTTAATAATTTTCTTATGTGTGACAATCTATTTTTATAAACTATGAATATATTTGTATAAACTGTAGGCTGAATATTGTTATATAAATTACTATGTAACAATATGCATTTTTTAATTTTTCAAGCAATTTAGCAACGTTTACCGGCGTTTAGCGACGTACAAATACGTCGCAGAGAGGTATCAGAACGTCGTTATCCCTGTACCAAGACGTCGCAAATATGTCGCCAAAAGTCACTAATTTGCTGACTTGGCAATCTCTGTCATGTCATCAAGACGTAACTAAAATACGTTGCTAAACGTCGCAACATTCAAAAAATATTAGCGACGTACATGCGTTGCTAAACTAAATTGGTGTCGCTTATATATCGATGTTGCGCCGCAGAACGTTGCTAATTGTTGAAAATTTTGTGACGTTTATACGTCACTAAGATACGTCGCAAGTTGCGACGTATAGCGACGTCTTTTCAGTCAGCGACTAGCTAAACCGCGACAATTATAAAATGTCACTAATACATCGTTATTTTATTTCAGCGACGTAATTTTACGATTTAGCGACGTTTTATAGCGTCGCTAAGCCCACAATTTTTAGTAGTAGTGTGTCAAATAAGTACCGATAGAGCGAACCACTCTATAAAGATCGTGAGATGTATATGTATCGTCTGAATTCTACCTCACTCCATCATGCATTATCCGTTGATCGACCAGGTATCGACTACGTGGCCTACCGATACTAAAATATTCGTATGACTGTAGCTGCAAATAAGAAACAATGGTAATGATATTAATTGTCTAATGTATATAACCATATATGAAGACTATCAATTTTAATTATACCTATATAAGTGTGATACAGCTAGATATATTTTTGTGTAGACCACGTCCTGGTCGAAGAGTAACAAAAGTAGTCATGGCATGGTAGAGATTGGCTAATACGGTCGCATCCCATGCGTGCTGTGTGAAGGTGCCCAGGTCTACAAAAAAATGGCACTAGGTTCGCACTGGCCTTGTTTTTCGTCCCGTCAAAAAATAATAATCCACCGCATAAGCTTAGTAAATAAGCCCTAGTGCAACAGATGAGCTAAAAACATGAATAAATATTAATATCAGATATAGTACATCATTACTACAATAATTAATACAAAAAACTGGATGACTTACCCAGTGCTCATCTACAGAAACAGTGTGGTGCCGATCCGATCAACATGCATAAAATTCTCTCGGAGCTAGGTCAGTTTGATACCAAAATTAGGGCCTTGATCTGGTGCCTTCTCCAAACCAAGATATGTCAGGATAATGTCATCAACAGTTGACTTCTTATCAAAATATATAGGGATACCAGTAATCAACACCCCTTAAATCAAGGACACGTCCTCCAACGTTATCGTCATTTCTCCCACAGGTAGCTGAAATGTGTTCCTTCCTGGCCACCATCGTTCAATCAAACTCATCAATAAATCTCTATCGTGACACCTAAAATCGATAGCGTCGACATAGTTAAATCCAAAAGACTCCAGAAGTTCCTTTTGACAGATAAATCATAGAAGTAAATTTTCAGTTTTTATGTTTACTAATAATTATATATATATATATATATATATATATATATATATATATATATATATATATATATATATATATATATATATATATATATATATATATAATTTTTTTTTTGAGGCTTGGTCTTTGCCCTCCCCGAGGCGGACTCGAACCCCGCCTCCCCCCCCCCCAAATGTCTGGAGCCTTCCCAACAGGCTACACCACTGGAATACACACACACACATATATATATATATAAACTGAAATAATTTTGGTATCAAACTGACCTAGCTCCGAGAGAATTTTATGTATGTTGATCGGATCGGCACCACACCAGTTTCTGTAGATGAGCACCGGATAAGTCATCTAGTTTTTTGTATTAATTATTGTAGTGTTGATGTACTATATATGATATTAATATTTATTCATGTTTTCAACTCATCTGTTGCACTAGGGCTTATTTACTAAGCTTATGCGGTGGATTATTATTTTTCGACGAGACGGGAAACAAGGTCAAAGCGAACCTACTGACATTTTTGTACACCTGGGCACCTTCACACAGCACGCATGGGGTGCCCGTATATATATATATATATATATATATATATATATATATATATATATATATATATATATATATATATATATATATATATATATATATATATATATTATAATTTTAAATATAATACATTTATAATAAAAAATACTAAAAAAAATTACCTCAATAATGCCCCCGCTGTCTTGTAATCACCCTCAAATTTACAGATTTTTTAAAATCAATTTTGGGAATTTTTCTGCAATTTTCAGGAATTTACATAGGTCCTGTGGTGAATTTATCATTTTAATTGCTAATAACCAATCTTAAAATGTAATGAAAATATGATTTTATGGTGTAAAATAGAAAACCGGACTTAGGGTAATTTTTTGAGATTTTATGGGGCCTCGAACCTATTTTTAAATACCTAAAAACTATTTTAAACTAATTATTATTATTATTATTTATTATTATTATTATTGTTATTATGGTTATTATTTTCGGCCCGGCCCAGTGGGCCGAAGCCCAGCCCAGCCCAGCCCCAGCATTAGCGGGTCGGGCGGGTCCGCCCAACCCGAACCTGCGCCCGACCCGACCCGAGAGAGCCCATCCCCTTCCCCACGCCTGCCCCATGTTTTCCGGCCGGATTCTCCGGCCACGTCGCCGGAGAACCGCCCCTCTACCCCACGACCTCCTCGGCTCCGCGTTCCCCGGCCACCCCCTTGGCCACGATCACCTCCCCGAGCCCTATAAAACCCAACCCCTCCGCCCTCTTTCTCCCCAAAATCAAACCCTCGCCGTCGGCCTCCGCCCACATTCCCCTCCCCTAGCTGCTGCCCTCCCCCGGACCACCGCCCCTGCGCCGACCTCCTCCCGCCGTGAGCCACCCCGAGCCCACAACCAGCCCCTCCCCTCTCCTCCTTCCTCCTTCTCCACCGCTGCCCGAGCCTCCTCCGGCGACCCTCGGCCGGCACCGCCCTCACCCGAGCCCGGCGACGCCGTCCCCGGCTCTCTCCGCCGCCAACGCCGCCTCTGCTGTGTCCGTCAGCAGTAGACACGGACACAGACCCGGACACAGTGAACCCTAGCCCTAGCAGTGGACACGTGTCCAGGACACGAGTCGGACACGGCGAACCCCGTTTCAAGAAGTCTCGTTAAGGTACTCGTATCTTGCACCCTGCATCTCCGATTTCGATTCTGTAAATTGTATTGCGAAGCCAGTATGACCCTCTCGGTGCCCGGATAAACCGTTCGGGGCATCGCGTCCTGTGGTGATCGCACACCGCGATCCAAAAACAGGAAAAAACCAGACCCTGTTTCTTCCCGGAACTGAGTACGCCCCGCCAAACGGGACAACTTGGTCGTGTGCGGTCTTCATAGATACGTGTGCCTCATCAATACGGACGTGTGGGATTTTGCGAAAGCTGATTCGGGTGTGCGTGCACACCAAAATTAACGCGTATCCGCGGACATCGTCCCGTATCTGCCTTTTCTGTAATTCATCCTAACTTCGTGCACACACGTCAGATCGAGACGAAACTTACGCCATCGGACTCGTAGCGATACGCTGGTCCTGTGGGTCAAGTTTGGTTCGATTCTGAGAACGTTGACGAAATCGCGTGTCGTGGGCCCCACAGGCCCCACTCGACGAGCGATTTCGTGATCGGCTCATCGGAATTCAAATCCGAAAGTTCCGTTGGGTTTGTATCAGTGTTCCTGAACTGTTGACACTAAGTTTGATGAATTTAGAGACCGTTGACCCTGACAATTTTTCGGTGCAAAGTGGGCCCACCGGTGGACCCCGTTTTGGCCCAAAATTGCCATTTTTGCCCTTGTCTCCAAATTTGACCCAAGGACAGGTGTTCCTAGCTATTTGACTCCTTCTGAGCGTGTTGGTACTATTTATTTCTGCTTTCGAAGATATCTCTGGAAATTTCCGAAACCAGGACCTTAGTGGAATTCAAACATCAGGCAAGTGCACCTTGCCAAACTTGCAGTCTTTATTTTTATATTTCCTGTAATAATACTTTGCTGGATGTCTTGTGTAAATTCATATAAACTTGTTTAAACTGTTTAACCCAGGAAACGCGTGACGTACCTAGTGTCCGATCATAGTCGGGTGCCAACACCGTACGCGGTGTTGGGTTCGTCATTTAGAGATGGATTTATGATTCCCTTACTTTTGTACTTGACCTATCAAGTACCCTACAACCCAGGACACTTGACACTATCATGGACAGAATCCTCCTGAGATATTCGTGGTTATTCTGTATAGGATACAGGACTTGATAGAGTTATTTTAGTTATAGACAGTATGACTTGTTGCATTAGCTATAATCCTGCTGACATGGACATGAGACGTTATGGTCATGGCTTGCGTGATTACATTGGGTGGGGAGAGACACACAGGCTACAGGCTGTTCTACATATATATCTACTATTATTGTGAGGTTGTAGACTCTCCAGCAGAGCTAGACCCTTTACGTGTTATTACTGCTACCGGCTCCCCGACACAGAGCTTGTAGCGGTCTCAGCCTGAGTACTAGTGTTGCTCTCATTTGCATATCACCTAGATGGTTACTTAGTTTACCCTGCTATTCCTTTATTTATTGCACTGCTTATTCATTTGGCTTGTATTATTTTGTGCCTTGCTATGTCCACTGAGGACCTGGAATGGATTATGTCCCCAGGTTTAGCTGAGGAGCAGTACCCCAAGATTTACGGGACCGGAGCTGAAGCTATTGCTGGAGCAGGACTGAACCCTGAAGACGAGGTGACTGCCGAAGACTTCTCCTGAGTACCTGTTCCCGTACTCAGTATTTACTTATGTTTATCTCTTTTGTTCCTGGCCTATTGAGCTAGTGTATTCAGACCTAAGTCGGATTGTTTTCCCGACTAACTTGTTGTTGCTACTTATTTCCATTTTATTATGCAGTTTATTTCTTTATCTTTATGGATGAGACTAGTATGATTATTTGTAGTAGACCTTCGTTACAGCTTAAGTACGCCCTGATGGCTCCATTAAATTGGGTTACCTATTTGTGCGTGCTGCTGGCCATTGCCACGTGTCCAGTCCCTCGATATTTTGGGACTGGGGCGTGACATAGTTTTTGTGGTGGCCCATGCAGGTCGAAACTAAATTGTTCGGTTTTAACTTAGGGACCGAACAGGCCTGCAATAAGATAGGATAAGTTATAGGATCTCATCCATTGATTGAATCGTTTTTGGACTCTATGTCGAATTCAATTTAATTGCTTGAATTGCATCCTGTTTTGATTCCTCTGTGCGTTCTCATTGTTTTCTTTTGATGCAGAGTAATGGATCCCAGAAGTGGTGACGAGACCCCCTTGGGTACACCGCCTGAAGCGGGGGTTACCTGCGAAGCTGGAACGACGCCAGATACCAGAGGACAGACCTCTTAGAGCAATCAAACTGGCCAGCCAAGTTCCAGGTTCAGGCGTGATGACATTCCGCCTCCTCCCCAGTTCCCTCCTACGATGCCTATGTTTCCCCCAGGACAGGCAATGGACGGACAGCAAATGTTCCAGATGTTCTACGCCATGATGTAGGCACAACAACAGATCCAACAGGAGACCCAACGTCATGAGGCCGAGAACCTAAGGAACAGCCTAGTCGCAGCATTGGAACATGCAAATCCACCAAATAGGCGGCTAGCGACGGGATCTATCACAGATTTCCGTCAACTCAAGTCCCGTACCTTCTCGGGCAAGGAAGGACCAACTGAAGTGCATGAATGGCTTACAAACACGCAGCATCAGTTGGAGGCCGCTGAACTACCAAGGGACAAATGGATGACTGCCGTCAGGATGCAACTGACGGACAACGCGCATCATTGGTGGCTGTCCAAAGAAAGAAGGCTCGGACATGATCAGGTTACCTGGGAGGAGTTCTCCAGACTCTTCCAGGAAATGTACATCCCTGCTGTGGCTCGGTCAGAACTCCGAGACAGATTCAACAGCCTGATCCAGGGCAACATGACGGTGGAGGAATATAACGCCGAATTCATTCGCCTGAGCCGCTTCGCCCCTTCCCTAATTCCTACTGAAGAAGAGAAGGCGGAGAAGTTCTTTGATGGCCTCAGGTTTGAGCTTCAGAAGTTAATCGGATCGGTCGCGCCCACATCTTACTCCGACGTCCTAGCTGCAGCACGTCGGCTGGAGCGCGTTACTCGGAGGGAATCAAGCCTGAAACGTCCCTTCTCCTCCGCACCGTCCAAGTCATCACCAGGGGAATCTGCTAAACGGCCCCAGAAGAGCCCGCCTCCAAGAGCAGCAACTAAGAACCTGCCTACTTGCCATTACTGCGGCAAGGTAGGACATATTGAAAAAGAATATAGACGCAAGCTGGGGCTCTGCCTGGTTTGCGGATCTGGACAACACTTCTCAAAGGACTGCTCGGAACGTCGGGAGGGAGTTCCAAATCGGCCAGCTCCACCTGCAGCTCTTCCAGCTGGGGGAGCAATACAGACAGGGCCTGGAGGAGCCAGGCCACCTCTACCACCTCAGGCAGCAATGTTCCAGCAAGCTCGTCAGCAAAGGGGTCCCGCTCAGGGACGAGGTCAGGCATATGCACTAGCAGTCACTGAGGAAGCTACTGCAGGCAAAGTGATAGCAGGTACCATATTAGTAGCTTCAATTCCTGCTGTAGCATTATTTGATTCTGGAGCCTCGCATTCATTTATTGCTGCTAGCTTCGTAGCTACACATAGAATAGCTACCGCACCTCTCTCGAAGATGAAAAGAATTCTAACGGGAGGTGGAATTATCCCGGTTAGTAATACTTGTAGATCATGTTCAGTGGTAGTCTGTGGCCGAGAGATGCGAGCCCAATTCTTGATCTTTTCTATGCCTGATTACGATGTTGTACTTGGTATGGACTGGTTAAGTCAGTACCATGCGACACTGGATTGCCGGCTTGGAAAAGTGATATTTAGACCCTCTAGCCTTCCTGAGTTTGAATTTCTTAGAGGAGCTGTAGAACAAGGGGTCCAGCCAACTCTTAGGGTATTGACTGTAGAAGAAGATTCAAGTTACCCAAGAGTCATAACAGAATTTGTGGACGTATTTCCCGACGATCTTCCAGGTTTACCACCTGATCGGGAGATAGAATTCACAATAGACCTAACTCCAGGAGCCGAACCTATCACTTCATCGGTATATCGGCTAGCACCTAAGGAGTTAGTGGAGTTGAAAGCACAAGTTGACGACCTTCTGGAGAAAGGATTTATCCGGCCCAGTATTTCACCTTGGGGAGCACCTATATTTTTTGTACCCAAGAAGGACGGAACTGTACGGTTGTGTATTGATTACAGAGCCCTTAATGCTGTAACTGTTAAGAACCGGTACCCATTACCACGCATTGATGACTTGTTTGACCAATTGAGTGGTGCTAGGGTATTCTCAAAGATTGACCTTAGATCCGGTTATCACCAGATTAGGGTGAAGAAGGAAGATATCCCAAAGACGGCCTTCAGAACTAAATATGGACATTATGAGTTCCTAGTAATGCCGTTTGGTTTAACCAACGCACCTGCTGTATTTATGAGTTTGATGAACGGAGTCTTCCATCAGTACTTGGATAAGTTCGTGGTGGTATTCATTGATGATATCCTAGTCTACTCCAAGAACCACAAAGAGCACGAGGAACACCTTAGAATTGTGCTGGAAACTTTGAGAAGGGAGAAGCTGTATGCCAAACTCAGCAAATGTGAGTTCTGTATAGACAAGGTGCCATTCTTAGGGCATATTATCTCGGGTGAAGGACTGTCTGTGGACCCAGAGAAGGTTACTGCCATAGAAACCTGGCCTACCCCTACCCCGGTTGCGAAAGTGAGAAGTTTTCTTGGACTTGCTGGGTATTACCGGCGGTTCGTAGAAAAATTTTCAAGGATCGCAGAACCTATGACGAAGCTGACACGGAAGGATCAGGAGTTCATATGGACGGAAGAATGCCAGAATGCCTTTGAAGAATTGAAGAGGCGTCTAACAACAGCACCCGTCTTGACTCTTCCCTCAGGGTCAGGAGGTTTTGTTGTTTACAGTGATGCGTCCGGTAGTGGACTAGGTTGTGTCTTGATGCAACATGGCAAGGTTATCGCTTATGCATCGAGGCAGCTGAAGGTTCATGAGAAAAACTACCCAACGCACGACCTGGAGCTAGCTGCAGTGATTTTTGCATTGAAGATCTGGAGACATTATCTGTATGGAGAGAAGGTCGAAATATTCACTGATCATAAGAGCTTGAAGTATGTTTATACACAGAAGGAGCTCAACATGAGGCAAAGGCGTTGGCTTGAGTTGATGGTGGACTTTGACATCGATCTACAGTACCACCCGGGGAAAGCAAATGTTGTAGCCGACGCCCTCAGCAGAAAACCCTCGGCTTATTTCTTAACGGAGCAGCCTCAACTATTACAAGACTTGCAAGATCTTCAGATAGAGGTTGTTCTACCTTGACAAAATGGTTTGCTGGCTAACCTCGAAGTTAAGTCATCGCTGGTGGAGAGAATCAAAGAAGCTTTGCCTAATGATGCCAGATTCTGAAGGCTGAAAGAGAGAACCGAAGCAGGCATGCAAACGGGACTTCGCATCCATGAGGACGGGACATTAAGGTGCGAAAATTGCCTATATGTTCCGAATAGAGAATTAAGGCAGGAGTTGATGACAGAAGCACATAGCTCCATATACTCGATTCATCCAGGAGGGACCAAGATGTACCGGGACCTAAGACAATATTACTGGTGGCATGGAATGAAAAGGGAGATTGTCCGATTTGTGGCAAAATGCTTAGTCTGCCAGCAGGTGAAGGCCGAGCACCAAAGGACTGCAGGTATGTTGTAGCCACTTTCCATCCCTGAATGGAAGTGGGAGCATATTACCATGGACTTCGTCACTGGATTTCCAAGAAGCCCTAGTGGAAAGGATGCAGTATGGGTCATCGTGGATCGGCTCACTAAGTTGGCTCACTTCTTGCCGTTCAGAGTCGGACAATCCACGAAAGTACTAGCCGACATGTATATGCTACAGATCGTAAAATTACATGGAGTTCCGGTTAGTATTGTATCAGATCGAGACTCGAGATTTACATCTCACTTCTGGCGAAGCATGCAAGAGAGTCTCGGCACCAGGCTCAAATTCAGTACTGCCTATCATCCCCAGACAGATGGCCAATCAGAGAGCACAATTCAGATCCTGGAAGATATGCTGCGATCATGTATACTGGACTTTGGAGGATCTTGGAAAGATCATCTGCACTTAGTGGAGTTCTCCTACAACAACAGCTATCAGGCAAGCATTCAGATGGCACCTTTCGAGGCGTTATACGGAAGGAAGTGCAGATCGCCAATATGCTGGAGCGACGTTGGCGAACGTCAAATACTGGGTCCAGAGTTGGTAACGGAGACAGTGGAGAAAGTAAGACAGATTCAGAACCATCTCCGTGCAGCCCAGGATAGACAGAAGCATTGGGCAGATGCACACAGACGACCCCTGGAGTTCAAGGAAGGAGAGCATGTATTTTTGAGGATCTCGCCCACTAGAGGTACTATCAGATTCGGCAGCAGAGGCAAGTTAAGCCCAAGGTACATTGGGCCATTTGATATCTTAGAGCGCATTGGTGAGGTGGCTTACCGTCTTGCATTACCTCCATCCTTAGAGGGAGTGCATGATGTATTCCACGTCTCACAACTGAGGAGATACGTGACTGACCCAAGTCACATAGTTGATCATTCTGAGATTTCGGTGGACCCTAGCCTGAGATATGAGGAGCAACCAGTGGGTATACTCGACACCAGTGAGAAGACACTACGAGGACAGACAATCAGACTGGTTCGGGTAGCTTGGAAACAACACTCTCCTGGCGAATCGACCTGGGAACGAGAGGATACCATGCGCCAGCGTTATCCACACTTATTTGCAGATGCAGGTAAAAACTAAGCATTCTTTTATTTCTGTAGTTCGTACCCTTTGTAGTTTACCCTTCGATTGCGAGAACGCAATCCTCTTAAGGGGGGTAGATTGTAATCACCCTCAAATTTACAGATTTTTTAAAATCAATTTTGGGAATTTTTCTGCAATTTTCAGGAATTTACATAGGTCCTGTGGTGAATTTATCATTTTAATTGCTAATAACCAATATTAAAATATAATGAAAATATGATTTTATGGTGTAAAATAGAAAACCGGACTTAGGATAATTTTCTGGAATTTTATGGGGCCTCGGACCTATTTTTAAATACCTAAAAACTATTTTAAACTAATTATTATTATTATTTATTATTATTATTATTGTTATTATGGTTATTATTTTCGGCCCGGCCCAGTGGGCCGAAGCCCAGCCCAGCCCCAGCATTAGCGGGTCGGGCGGGTCCGCCCAACCCGAACCTGCGCCCGACCCGACCCTAGAGAGCCCATCCCCTTCCCCACGCCTGCCCCGCATTTTTCGGCCGGATTCTCCGGCCACGTCGTCGGAGAACCGCCCCTCTACCCCCACAACCTCCTCGACTCCGCGTTCCCCGGCCACCCCCTTGGCCACGACCACCTCCCCGAGCCCTATAAAACCCAACCCCCCCCCCCCCCGCCCTCTTTCTCCCCCAAATCAAACCCTCGCCGCCGGCCTCCGCCCACATTCCCCTCCCCTAGCTGCTGCCCTCCGTCGGACCACCGCCCCTGCGCCGACCTCCTCCCGCCGTGAGCCACCCCGAGCCCACAACTAGCCCCTCCCCTCTCCTCCTTCCTCCTTCTCCACCGCTGCCCGAGCCTCCTCCGGCGACCCTCGGCCGGCACCGCCCTCACCCGAGCCCGGCGACGCCGTCCCCGGCTCTCTCCGCCGCCAACGCCGCCTCTGCTGTGTCCGTCAGCAGTAGACACGAACACAGAACCGGACACAGTGAACCCTAGCCCTAGCAGTGGACACGTGTCCAGGACACGAGTCGGACACGGCGAACCCCGTTTCAAGAAGCCTCGTTCAGGTACTCGTATCTTGCACCCTGCATCTCCGATTTCGATTCTGTAAATTGTATTGCGAAGCCTGTATGACCCTCTCGGTGCCCGGACAAACCGCTCGGGGCATCGCGTCCTGTGGTGATCGCACACCGCGATCCAAAAACAGGAAAAAACCAGACCCTGTTTCACCCCGGAACTGAGTATGCCCCGCCAAACGGGACGACTTGGTCGCGTGCGATCTTCACAGATACGTGCGCCTCGTCAATACGGACGTTTGGGATTTCGCGGAAGCTGATTCAGGTGTGCGTGCACACCGGAATCAACGCGTATCCGCGGACATCGCCCCGTATCCACCTTTTCTGCAATTTACCCTAACTTCGTGCACACACGTCAGATCGAGACGAAACTTGCGCCATCAGACTCATAGTGATACGCTGGTCCTGTGGGTCAAGTTTGGTTCGATTCTGAGAACGTTGACGAAATCGCGTGTCGTGGGCCCCACAGGCCCCACTCGACGGGCGATTTCGTGATCGGCTCATCGGAATTCAAATATGAAAGTTCCGTTGGGTTTGTATCAGCATTCCTGACCTGTTGACACTAAGTTTGGTGAATTTAGAGACCGTTGACCCTGACACGTTTTTCGGTGCAAAGCGGGCCCACCGGTGGACCCCGTTTTGGCCCAAAATTGCCGTTTTTGCCCTTGTCTCTAAATTGGACCCAAGGACAGGCGTTCCTAGCTATTTGACACCTTCTGAGCGTGATGGTACTGTTTATTTCAGCTTTTGGAGACATCTCTGGAAATTTTCGAAACCAGGATCTTAGTGGAATTCAAACATCAGGCAAGTGCACCTTGCCAAACTTGCAGTCTTTATTTTTATATTTCCTGTAATAATACTTTGCTGGATGTCTTGTGTAAATTCATATAAATTTGTTTAAACTGCTTAACCCAGGAAACGCGTGACGTACCTAGTGTCCGATCATAGTCGGGTGCCAACACCGTACGCGGTGTTGGGTTCGTCATTTAGAGATGGATTTACGATTCCCTTACTTTTGTACTTGACCTATCAAGTACCCTACAACCCAGGACACTTGACACTATCATGGACAGAATCCTTCTGAGATATTCGTGGTGATTCTGTATAGGATACAGGACTTGACAGAGTTATTTTAGTTATAGACAGTATGACTTGTTGCATTAGCTATAATCCCGCTGACATGGACATGAGACGTTATGGTCATGGCTTGCGTGATTACATTGGGTGGGGAGAGACACACAGGCTACAGGCTGTTCTACATATATATCTACTATTATTGTGAGGTTGTAGACTCTCCAGCAGAGCTAGACCCTTTACGTGTTATTACTGCTACCGGCTCCCCGACACAGAGCTTGTAGCGGTCTCAGCCTGAGTACTTGTGTTGCTCTCATTTGCATATCACCTTGATGGTTACTTAGTTTACCCTGTTGTTCCTTTATTTATTGCACTGCTTATTCATTTGGCTTGTATTATTTTGTGCCTTGCTATGTCCCCTGAGGACCTGGAATGGATTATGTCCCCAGGTTTAGCTGAGGAGCAGTACCCCGAGATTTACGGGACCGGAGCTGAAGCTATTGCTGGAGCAGGACTGAACCCTGAAGACGAGGTGACTGCCGAAGACTTCTCCTGAGTACCTGTTCCCGTACTCAGTATTTACTTATGTTTATCTCTTTTGTTCCTGGCCTATTGAGCTAGTGTATTCAGACCTAAGTCGGATTGTTTTCCCGACTAACTTGTTGTTGCTACTTATTTCCATTTCATTATGCAGTTTATTTCTTTATCTTTATGGATGAGACTAGTGTGATTATTTGTAGTAGACCTTCGTTACAGCTTAAGTACGCCCTGATGGCTCCATTAAATTGGGTTACCCATTTGTGCGTGCTGCTGGCCATTGCCACGTGTTCAGTCCCTCGATATTTTGGGACTGGGGCATGACATGTCTCCTCCTCCTTCTCCTCCTCCTTCTTCTTCTTCTTCTTCAACTGGTAAAATTTTTTACCCTCCCCTCCCTCTATATAATCCACACACATTTAATCATGCATTCAATTTCTCCCCAACAAAACCCAACCCCCACCGGTCCCCTCGGTCTCACGATCAAACTACACTTACGCCTAAAATGGTGCGTGAGTAACAAACTAACGACGTGAGTTATTAAATTTTTTTTTAATCCACGGCTAATCAGAACTAACAAGAAATTAACAAAAAACTATATAAGTTTACGCACTATAATATGACCTAAGTTACTAACTTACGCTTAAAAATTAGGCGTGAGTTATGAAGAAGAAAAAACAATCCACCGTTAATCAGAATTAACAAATAATTTACGAAAATTTATATAAGTTTTGCAATAATATATGGCGTAAGTTATTAACGTATGCCTAAAAATTAGGCGTTAGTTATTTTTTATTTTTTTAAATTCACAGTTATTTATTTTTAATCCACGGTTAAATTAAAATTAAATAGTAATTAATGTTTTACGCATATTTATAGGACGTAAATTAGTAACTTACGTCCTAATTTTAGGCATGAGTATTTTTTCTGTTTTTTTAATTATTTCTTCGGCTTTACGTTCTATTTTTGTTCATAATATGCTCTATGTACATATTTACAAAGTATTATGCATTTTATATAATATATCTAAACTTATTTGCTCTTGTTGTAATTTTTTGTTTAAAATATTATATTAGTTTGATCATCTAATGTACAAAGAATAAGGTAGCTCCAGTGGTAGTGTTTTGGGCTTTCAATTGAGAAGCATGAGTTGAATCTCATCTCTCCTAAATATTTTACATATTTTAAATCATTTATGAATTATTTACTTCCTCTTTTGTAACAATTTGGAAATATATATTGCATTTGCTTTTTTGCTCATTTTTGTTTGAATTTTAGTATAATTTTTGCTATTGAAGTTCAATTAACCTAATAAATTTAAGAATTTCTATATATAGTAATACGATTTCTCTAGAAAATTTAGTGTATATCTATCTTTTTGGTCAAGTTCATGAAGCTAAGTAATCCCTTTAAGTTCCGTAAAAATACAAAGAAGCCTAAACAAACAGAAGGAATGGCATTCCCAAAAGTGCAGATAAGCTTCGAGACCTCTACAGCTCTACTGACTACCATCAATTTTCTTGTTGCATACTAGAACCACACCAAAAAAAGGAAGGTTTTTTCTCTTCCAACTGAAAACATTTTCCCTTGCTACATTAGTACATGACAGAAGAAAAAAAATCTCTTTACGGTCCATTTTTGGTCATAAGTAGTTATCAGTTGTTGAGATATTCCAAATTTGCAAATCAGACATTGAAAGCTCTGTTGTAGTTTGGATCTTGCAATGACATGTGAGGACTTTGACAATGGTAACCACTCTATATTCTTTTAGATTGCGCAAGCCCCAAAATTGGGATTTGTGAATCTTAAGTTGGAGAGTTTCTGATATGAAAACTGTTGACTGCCGACGTTCGAAGAGCTTGGGCCTACACTACAAGATATTGAACCAATTCAAATTATCTACATCTCATGATTCAATTTTTTATCTGATGTGAGACTAAACTATCAACTTCATTGTTACCACCCTTTGAGGGTTCAACCGGAAACGAGATACAATCCAACAATCTCCACCTTAGCTCGTTTTCGCTAGCCGAACAACCTTAGTACACTCCGGCTACCTTTGCTCGTTCCCGTTAGCCGAGCACCCTTGCTTGTTCCCGCTAACCGAACAATCTTAGCATACCCCGGCTACCTTTGCTCGTTCCCGCTAGCCGAGCACCCTTAGCACAATCCGGCTACCTTTGCTCGTTCTCGCTAACCGAACAACCTTAATACACTCCGGCTACCTTTGTTCGTTCCCGCTAACCGAGCACCCAGGAGATCCAACATATTGTCATCTCGATCCGTTCGACCACAGAACCAAACCTGACACGTTCATTAACACCACTATTGTGTGCCGACCACAACGTCTTGCTCCACATTGGACTCGTCAGATCCACCTTTAAAGCCAATTCGTGTAGTTGATGCTCCTACTCCACCTTGAGAAGAGTCTGTATAATCTATGAGCGTTCAACATCATCTGTCTCGAACCAATTAGAGCCGCTCAAACTAGCCCCATAACCTTTGCCTCTGATACCACTTGTTGGAATACGGTGTGACCCGAATCGGAGTTGGCCCATGAGTTACGATATTGGATTGGGCACATATGTCTTAAAAGAGAATTTCCATGTAAGGTCTGAATCAATACCAATTATCTACACCTCATGATCTCACTTTCTTATCCGATGTGGGACTAAATTATCAACTACATTGTCACCATCCTTTGAGGGCTCAACCGGAAACAAGATACAATCCAACAATTGATGTTGAAAATCGGACACGTCCTGCAAGTGTTCCGATACCGTATCTGAGAGTGCCCGCAGCGAAAATTTTAGGCCAACACACCTGAGATAACCAACCACTGTCTAACGAACACCAAGCACAAATAAAGACAAGTATATGGCGGTGACTATGTCACATGGACAAATTTTAACCTTTATAACTCGGGTAAAATTACAAGATTGACAAAATTAATGTTGAACCCTTTATCCTAATAGATTCAACCCCCTCACAACACTCAAGAAGAAAAGAAAGAGAATACAATTGAAATCACTCACCAACCCGTAGCAATCTTCCTGAGCGAAGGCAACGACTCCTCGATCAGATTTTTTTTCTTCCTTCTGTCTTGGACGACGAAGTCCTAAGAGCAAAGCACGGATTTTCTTTTAGATTTTCTGTGGACGAGCACCCCGAATCTCCAACTTGTGCTATACTTTGTGCCTCCACCCTCCTCCTATATTTATAGGATGAGAAATCATATTTTAGGCCATAATAGGATTTCCTAAATAGAAAATCTTAAAATAAGAATCATATTCCACCTAAAATAGTCCAACACCAATTATGGACATCTAAATATAGTAAAATTAAATATTTGATACAAATTTGAAATCTAATCAAATCTTGCATTTAATGCAGATTTTTAAATTATATCAAATCAAATCTTTGATCATATTTGGATTCCAAAATTCACCAAATCCAGACTGAACCCCAACAAATTTTTGTAACACAATTACTACGATCAGAACCGAATAAGAGACAGAATTACAAGACAAAAAATACAAACGGAATCCCCATCGAGATGAATGAAAAATCATCATTGCTCAAATCAATAGTCAACAATTTTCGTCGATCGATCTGATTCTAGGAACCAACAAGTTCGAAAATGAACTTCTTGAACACTCCTTATCACCCTTGTTGTGGATCTCGAACTGTACGAACGAATGAACGATATTTCGTGGATTTGCTCTGGCTGCTGCTTACTTTTCGTAGGTAGCAAATATATTTCTATCTTCTCATGTAAAGAAAGAACAAATATATTTCTATCTCCTCGTGTAAAGAAAGAGAAAAGAATATATATATATATATATATATATATATATATATATATATATACACCGGGGAATGGACAAACAAAACCCTAACAGCTTCCACCACTTAATCCGAAGAGAATTTCTACGAATAAGGGACAGTTACACCCCATCATCTCCCTATGAGTAAGTAATGGTTACAATAGATGACCCCCTCAAGCAGCTATCTTTTGCAATCTTTGCGGTAGCCATATTTTCACTCTAGCACCCTCCGTACAAAAATAATAATTTTAAATGCAAAATGTATCATCAAAGTGCCACTTTGTGTTCTTGTCCGAGTTCGAATGAACCTAGCTCCTAAGAAAAATTTAAAAAAAAAAATGAATGACAAAAACACAAATGTTCCTTAAAGATCTTAATCCTTGTACTCTTGACAAAATACCCCACGTACCAACGACCCGGAGCTACCATTCCCCATATATGCATAAGCGTTGCTACATGAACGTGCGACTATTTTTAATGGTTAAAAAAAAAAAAAAAAAACTCCAACATTTATGCTAATTAAACACTGATTTTGGAGTAACATGCACTTGCTAGTGCGTTTCACTCTTCCTCTACCTGCAAATATAGTAATTAGCAACGCAAATCTAATGCAATCCCCTTTGGACGATCACAGGAACATATATAAAGAAATATATTCTCAATCATAGGTACGAGTACATAATTCTGTATCGAGACATGTACAGAATCGCAAACGGAACGGCAGCAGCAACTCCAAGAGCATCATTAGCAGGCTAATTTTTTCTTCCAATTTTTAAATTTAAAATTTAAAATTTTATTTGGTTGAATAGTAAATTCTATTCTTAGTTCTAATTTTTTGCCTCATCCTATCCATTGGATCTAAACTATTTTTTATAGAATAGTAGTCCTAATTTGAAGCTTCATTTTCTAGACGTCATTTTTTTATTTTCTACTATTTTTATATAAATCCAATCTATTTTATATTTATTTTTTATTTTTAGTTTTAAAATTTTGAACCGCAAGTTGTATTTAGAGTTTCAACTACTGACGATGCTCTCAAAACTCATCCACTAATAATATGCCGACCAAGTAATTCTGTACAAGACCTTGTAGAGAATAGCGAATGAATATTAAATTTGTAATACGTCATGGATTAACAATGATTATAACTGAGTACATTAAAGAATCTAAAGATGAGACAATAATCATTGTCATCAGCGGAAAGGAACAGAGAAAGCCAACAGATTAAAAACTATCAACAGTGAGCATCCCAAGACGAGCTAGCTATAAAAAAAAGGTGGGTAAATAATTAATTAAGAAAGAAAGTGGTTATCTATTCTAATAATTATTACTTAACTCCATAAGCACAGTTTGGAATTGGCTAATAAAACAAAGTACAACCGCATATAATAACCCTTTTGAACTCTCAAACCACGTTCTTCTCTATTATAGCTTCACACGGTCCATCTAATGGGCTATGCTATGACTACAGTCAGATGCCTACAATCCTCTTATAACTGTCATATGGCGTCCACGTGACAGTCGTTTATTGAAGGAGGAAGAAGGGATGGAATTCGATGGCTGTCCAGGTAGTCGCCACGTGTCCGAAATGTCACGTGACGATCGTTCATTGGAAAAAGGTGGGATGGAAAGTGACTCACATAGCAGAGGGGGTGAAAAGGTTGTAAGAAGATTGTAAGCATTTGGTAGTAAACTTAGCATTATTGTTAGCATATAGCTACACCTTTTTTTTTCAGACCAGTATGAAAAGAGTAGTATTATTTTTCCTTCTATAATAACTTGCCACGTTTTGAATACATTAAAAGACATCTTTGATTTACGGAATCATGACTTTCGAAAAGAAAAGCCATTCATTTCCTATTTGGAAGCAAATAAAATATTTGGAAAAGAAAAATAATTCCTAAGAGAGAGAAAATATAGGGAAGAAAGTGGTTCCTCCCATCCACCTAGGGAATTCACTTTTCCATCATAGGAAATTACTTTTACTTTCAATTTTATTGACCTTTACAAACACAAGAAATGAAAATGAATGGAAATTGTAATTTTTCAAATGTAAAAAAAAAAAGACAAGAAATTGAGTTCATTTCCTATCCTTTCTGCGAACCAAACGAGACTTAGAGTTATTTGTATTTCCCATCTCATTACTAATTATCACCATTATTAAATTAAAGAAATATTTACACTAACATTCTCTATGATTTATGTTTTAACTTATTTTAAAAATAATTACACGGAACTCTCTTATATTTTATTTTAAAAATAAGGATGGTTAGTTAAATAATTATTTACATAAATATAGAAAAGATTCGTGTAATTATTTTTAAATAAATGAGCTCCGTGAAATAAATATAAAATATAATAGAGGTTAGTATAAATAATCATTAAATTAATCACTATTATACTTTTGTTTCGTGCATTTCTTAAATATTATTTTTATTTCTCTCTCATTATTTAGTACTAAATGAGAATAGTACTAATAAAATTAAAAGTAGAAAATAATAGAGTAATGAAATAATAATGAGATAAATACAAATAATTATTTCTTTTATACTGGTCCAGGTTTTGAATCCTCCTGATACATGTACAAACTTCTTACTGGACCCATAGAAATATCCTAGCCAACTAGTTCAACAATCAAAATTGAATTGATACGATTGGATCACGTATTTCGTTACAATCTATAACACAAATATACTATAACCTAATAATTTTAACAAATTTTTGACTTTCGTCCCACTTAATAATATAATTTAGATTTACATCCAACTGGTTTATATTTATTAGATTTACATTCTACTTTTTGTCACAAAAAATTATCGTCAAATATCTTTGTGACAAAAAATAAAATATAAATCTATAAAAAAAATGAAATATAAGTCTGAAGTTATATTATTTAATGGAATGAAAGTCAAAAAAATCTCATAACTTTATACTCCCTCTAAAGTTTGCATCTAATGGATACAGTTATGAATTGGTTAGGGTTTATATGAAACCGCGATGATATGTGTTTAGTTGAAATTGTATCTTCTTTCGAGAACATTATCCTTTGATGTGTACTCGATCCCATCTCTATTTCAGATAAAACCGAAATGGATCTTTGGTTGTGCACTACTGAGTTAAAAGAATGGCCAATTAGTGTCTAGACTCTAAATTTTATATCAGCTTAGAGTTTAAGTCCTGATATATCTAATTGAAAATTTTAGATCCAATTTTTTTTCTTCCTTATATCTTCTCTCCATGTCCGACAATGAACTCCCCTATATAGGCTAGGCAGTGTATAGAAGAAGAAAATGAAAGCAAATATATATATATATATATATATATATATATATATATATATATATATATCAATTTTCAAGCTTTTTAATTAGACATGTCAGATCTTACACTTTAAACTTTAAGTTGATATAAAATCTAGTGTCTAAACAACATAGAGCACTAAAAAAAAAAAAAAAAAAAACAACTTATGAAAAGTCTCCCGTTACAATTAACTTACATAAAATAAAAAAAATTAGTGTTACAAGAAATCTTTGGTTGATTATTATTTTTTATTGTGACAAATTTAAAACGTTTATTATTATTATCGTTGGCTAAATTATAACTTGATACCCTCAATTATTCGAATTATTCAACTTGATACTCTCAACTTTGATAGATACTATCTTAATATTTTTTTTTTTTCTATTTTTGTCCTACCAGTGTTAATCAAAGAAGAGAAAAGACAAAAATATCTCCCACCCCCATTCTCTCCTACCCTCCTCCCCCCATTTTCTCTCTGGCGCCGGCAGCCGGAAGAGGGGGTGCGGCAGTAGTGAGCAGCAACAGTCAGGGGGGGGGGTTGGGTCGTGCAGTGGGTGAGCGTACGACCGGAGGCAGGGGGACGTACAGTCGTTGGGTGGCGTGCGACAGGAGGGGGGAGGGGACAGTGTGTGTGTGGGGGAGAGGGGGGAGGGGTGGGAGGTCGCACAATAGGGGGACGCGAAGCCGGAGGGGGATATTGGGGCCGGGAGTGGACTGGAGAAAGAGAGAAGATATTTTAATCAGATTTTTTTTATCGATATACTTAACGCTGATTGACAGAAGAAATCAAGATGAACATTTTCAATAGTCGATAGTATTAAGTTAGTAGCTATCAAAGTTGAGAATATATAGTTAAAATTTTTAAATAATTGAGGGTATCAAATTACAAATTTAGTCCCTTAACTATTCGAAGGTAAGGATTTATGGCTATAGCCATAGCTATAGCTTATAGGGGAGCACAACATGGAAATATGAAGGGGTACAAAAAGTGACGGTTGACCGTTTTATCACGTTACCTAAACATAGCCCCGCCCGACACAACAAGATGGCCCCAAAAAATCATCCCCCCCCCCCCCCCCCCCAATATATATATATATATATATATATATATATATATATATATATTCTCTGCATTGAAAAACATTATTGATTATTATTCAGATATTTGTTTTTTTTTTCCATCGCTAGTACAACTGCAGCGTGACCAAAACAGTAGTAGACGTTGCTGGAGTCAGGGGACTGTGTACTTGTTACGAGTAGTGTTGCATCGATACTGATCAATTTGTACTAAAACTGCAGTTATGATAACACTTTAGAACAGCACACTTCCATGTCTCAAAAGCCGAGTTGGAAGAGCCCAGGCCTCACTACACCACCCCCACCTTAAAATAGCAGAGCCGTGGTAGACATGAACTCCAGTTACTGCTATTTTAGAGTGTGCAAACAAAGCAAGGGGGGGGACATGAGAGCTGAGCAGAGATTTGCAGCAGTTGGAACCACCAAGCTACATTCTGTAAATTTTACATGAAATTTCACACAATCAAAGTTTCACTATATTGTAACACAAAGAACTAAAACTTCGGTCCATTCTAAGCTTTTTTTTCCACTTGAATCCACACTAAACCCCCAAATACTAAAAACGCGGTGAGCAGCATGGTCTACGAGGCCAACGTCCGGCTGCACAAAAAACATCGTTACTAAGGACGTCTCCTATTTTCAGAAAAAAAAACAAAAAAACTTCATTAGGAAACTTCTCTTCTGTTTTCAAATAACAAAAATATCCTTAGTAAGAAACTTTAAAATTTTTTTTTTTTATAAGTTCCGTATAAAGATTAAAATTATACTAAATTGAGATAATATATAAGGTATTGTTGTAGTTTATTTTGTTAGATTTTTTTTTATAAGTTTCGTATAAAGATTTAAAAATATACTAATTGAGATTAATATGTTTGTTAGAATATATCTTATTGGGTGGAAGAATTTTTTTTTTTTTTTTTTAATTTTTTTTTTATTTTGAAGATGCCGGGTGGAAGATCTTGATTTCAAATTTCAACGGAAGTAATATTTTTTAAAATCAAACTTGTATTTAAAAATTAAAACAAAAACACTATTTTTTACTGAGATTTGAACTCAAAATATCATTGTAATTATCATGTCACCAAACAAATCCTCTAACCAACTAAACTACAACTATCCGAAACTTTTCGATAAAAAATAAAAATAAAAAATAGATTTTTAAAAAAACGTCCTTATTAAATTATTTTTTGCTGAATAAAAAAAAAATAGAATGGAAACCACCTTACCAAGGATATTTTTTATTAAAAACAAATAATGGTGATAATATGTATAGACATTTGGATTTTTTTTTTTTAATAAAAAAATTAACAATTATTTTACAACTTCATTGGCTTGTCTTAAAATTTCTATATATTTTAGGACTAATTTGTGTTTAGACCCTCAATCTTATACCAACTTAGAGTTTTAAGTCATAACATGTCCAATTGAAAAGTTTTGGCTCTAGATATTTATTTTTATTTTCTTTTTTTCAATTATATACCCTTCTTCTCCATGCCTAACAATATTTTTTTTATATAGACTTGAGGGTCTAATGAAAAAGATAAAAAAAAATAAAAAAATTCATGATCTAAACTATCTAACCGGACATAAGAGGACTTAAACTCTAAGATGTAATAAAATCAATGGTCTAACTAAAAAAACAAAATTTGAGTTGCATCCCACTTTATTTACTATAATTCAATGTACACCCTACTGCTTTAACATAATGTACAATCTCTTTCACTTCCGTCCAAAAAATAACGGTCAACTCCGTTGACCGTTAATTTTTGACCGAAATATCTCTTTCCTTCCAGGTTAATGAGGAGAACTGGTAATAGTGATAATTTGCTAGAAGTATTTCGGTCAAAAATTAACGATCAACAGAATCGACCGTTAATTTTTAACAAAAAATAAAAATATTATTCATTATGATAAAACAGTAAAATACATTTTAAATTATAATAAATAAAATAAAATACAACTCAAATTTTCCTCAAACTCTAATTTGTCCTATATTTTATACAACAAAAGAGTCACTCCCTCGTCTGCATCTGCATCTGCATCACCCACCCAAATTGAATACACAAACAGTGAACATTCTTGTCACCCAAGATGTTCTTGTCTACCCCAAATCTATAGGGGCTGATGCACCAGCATGGGACCCACCCATGGTGGGGTTATCCACACTCTTCCCCTTCTTCAAATACGGACTCAGTGACTCATCTGATCACCACTTCCTCCTCACTCCACTCTTCACCCAGTCCTCTCTGTGTCTCTTTTTTTTTCTAGTCCACACCTCTCTCTGCTTGCTTGGCTTGCTAGCCTATAAATAAAATTCTTGAACCTCTCTTCTCCCACTTTGGAAGCAATTAATTCTGCTATTCTACAGAGAAGAGAAAGATGAAGGAAGTGATGGTGGGGAGGAAGCAGGGGGCGGTGTCGCCGTGCGCTGCATGCAAGCTGCTGAGGAGGAGGTGCAGCCTGGACTGCCTCTTCGCCCCCTACTTCCCCGCCGACGAGCCCCACAAGTTCGCCAACGTCCACAAGGTCTTCGGCGCCAGCAACGTCAACAAGCTCCTCCAGGTACCCTACTTGCCACTACATTACTCATTTCAAACCCGTCTGTCCCAAATGCTCAGTGGAGAGCCGCATAACTGTCCCGATCTGGACTCTCCGATCAGAGATCGAATCTCGGAGAAATATATATATAATAATTTTAATTAGTAAACATACAAAAATATATATTTGAATAGAAAATATTTACGGTAAAACTAAAATTTTCTTTTTATATAGTATTACATATTATTGTAGTATAAAATTTCTTTATAAAATTAAAAAAAAGAATAGTTGTGCATTCAAACATCGTCCGTTTGAGTAGTATAACGTCCCAGCGTTTAATTGCGCGTTTGCGCTTCAGGAGCTGCCGGTCCATCACAGGAGCGACGCGGTG
Source organism: Iris macrosiphon (assembly GCA_036927795.1). Classification (NCBI taxonomy): domain Eukaryota; kingdom Viridiplantae; phylum Streptophyta; class Magnoliopsida; order Asparagales; family Iridaceae; genus Iris; species Iris macrosiphon. The sequence goes on from JAYESA010000234.1 coordinate 309,427, forward strand.
AGCAGCATGGTCTACGAGGCGAACGCCCGGGTCAGGGACCCCGTGTACGGGTGCGTCGGCGCGATCTCCTCCCTCCAGCACCAGGTAGACACCCTTCAGACGCAGCTCGCGCTGGCACAGGCCAAGATGGTCCACATGCGCGTGCGCCACGCCGCTCACCTAGCCCAGCTCGGCCACTACCACAGCCCAATTGGGAGCGCCGCAACCACCACCACCACTGCCACCAACAACACGAGCTCCGCTGGGTCTCCCCCGTCGGCAGCATCCACGATCGCTGCACCGATGAGCCCCACCTCTCCTGAGCTGATGATGGAGATGCACCATGCCAAGCCTAATTTCTTTGCACTGGACATGGTGGATCAGAGTACTAACTTTGGCCAGCTGATGTGGTCTTGTTAGACTAAGTACCTATTATTGCTACGCTAATTAGTGCCCCCTGCCCTTTTGCTGTCTAACTAGGCTATAGCCCATGGTATGAATGTATGTTTGTGATACACTCATCCACATCTCTTGTATATATTTTTACTGTTTCCCATAATGAATGCTATATGGATAGTCCTATGCAATATTGAGTGAAAAACTCTAGGGGGCCTCCTTGGTTGGGGCTGTTCGGTTTGTGTACATTTTGAATGCAGTTGGCAAAATTTGAATTTGTGACTACTTTATGTGCAAAATTGATTGTGATTTGACATAAATAGCAAATTGTTTGTCATGAAATTCTTAATTTGATGTCCAATTATTATTATTTTCTTGGAAGTGCTCTCTCTATTTTAACTCTCTATTTTAACACTCTCCAAATCTCAAGGACTACAAAAAGTTTAACACTTTCCAATCCACTTCAATAATTATCCAAACATCAAATTTTATGATTTTTTACTTCTAACTTTCACTTATTTAAAGTATACAAATGAATAATTTTTTATTCACTTTACCATAG